>JASVER010000062.1:2197670-2515937 GCA_030449065.1 Oceanodroma leucorhoa
AAAAAAAACCACACACCAAAAATACCAAAAACGAGAGAAGGCGGCAAGGCGGCCCGGAGCGCCCGCCGCTCGCCCTGCGGCCGGGGAGGAGGAGGAGGAGGAGGAGGAGGAGGAGGAGGAGCGGGGGGACAGAGCGGCGGTCCCCGCGGGTCACACACACACGCCCGCCGCGGGCACCCGGGGCGGGATTGGGGGGGCTCGTCTGAAGCGTGTCAGAGCCCCAGGGCCTCGGCGTGCTTCCGGGCCTTCAGCCGCAGGTCGGCGATGCTGGAGTTCTTGCTGTTGCTCTTGGCGGCGGCGGCCACCACGGCGGCGGCGGAGGCGGACTCCGCCAGGGAGGCGATGGGCAGCCCGAAGGGCGGCGGCGGGAACATCAGATAGGGCGCGTGGGCCGCCAGGTGCGGGTGCAGGTGCGGGTGCGCGTGGGCCACGCCCTCCAGCTGCAGCTGCGCCTGGACCTGGGCGGCGGCGGCAGAGACACGGCGTCAGCGCCCCCCGCCGCCGCCCCCCCCGCCGCGCCGCCCGCCAGCCGCGGAACCGGACCTCCCTCCCCCCTCCCGCCCCGCCGCCTCGACCCTTCCCGGGAGCCCGGCGGCTGAAAGAGCAACTTGTGAGCCGAGCCCCCCGCACGCAGGGGCGGGGCAGGCGCGCAGCGCAGCACATCTCCGCCCCGCACTTAACCAGAGGCACAGAGACGTGCTTAACCCTCCTTGTATTTAACAAAAAAAATAATAAATAAAACTTAAAAAAAAATATGCGGCCCAACGCACGGGCGCCAACAAGTGCTAAATAGCTAATTTTTTTAATATTTTTTTTTCAGGGATGTTTATTTATACCTTGCTAAAAACTCTTTGGCCGCGGGTCCCTTATATACCGGGTTGGTGTTTGCTTTGGAGCTTTCTCGACCTACACAAACACGTTGGGTTGACTGAGAGATCTCAGCTCCGGGTAGGTTCGGGGAGGGGTGGGGGAGAGTTTATTTATGCATTTAATTATTTTGGTCCAAATATGTCTTTTTAAAAATCAATACAATTAATCTGTCAGCTCCACGTGTCTCTGAGACGGAGAAGGTGGTGGAGGGTCCCTTTGGACTGGGAAAAATCGATTCCCCGATTAATTGACCAAGAAAAAAAAAAAAGAAAAAAAAAAGAAAAAAAAAAAAAAAAAAAATGAAAAAAAAAAAAAAAAAAAAAAAGCGGGGCGGGGGGGTTACGAGGGGTGGCTGGAAGCGGGACGGAATTTCATCCCCCTCGTCCCGGTTTCCCCCAGCGGCCTTCCCCCGGGGGGCTACGCCTCGCTGGGGCAAGGACCCGGGCCCGGTACCCGCGCTCCGCTGCTGCCCCGGCCCCGGCTGGCCGGCACGGCGGCAGCGCCTCGGGGAGAAGCCTCCCCACCTCCTGGGCGGCCGCCTCCATCGGAAAAGGCCAGGCCTCGGCAGCCCGCCTGAGAAGGAGGGGGAGAACGACACGGCAAGGGTCCGCGTAGTTTTTCCCCCTCTCGTGGTTTCGCCCACCACGTGGGAGACCTTCCCGCAGCTCTCTCCGGCGCCGGGCGGAGACCGAAGCCCTCGGGGCCGGGCCGCTCCGTCCCCGCGGGGCGCGGGCGGGCTTGCCCGGGCGCCCCCCGGCCCTCCCCGCCCCGGGAAGGCGAGGCACCCCCGGGAGTCCAGGCCGCCTTTGCCACGTCTGCGGGCGGCCCCGGGGCCGTGTGCCAGCCCATCGCACGGCGACGGGGGGGCCCTTAGCACCGGCGGTGCCTCCCGGGGCCGCCGGACCCCCCGCTCGGCCCCCTCCCCGGGCCCGAGGGGCGCTGATCTCCCGGCAGCCGGGCGGGGGCTCCGTCACGAAGTTTTACAGCCTGTTTTTAATACGTGCCAACTTCTATATAAATGGCACTTGTAAACGTGTCCGGCTTCCTCCCGTGCAAACGAAAGGGGGTCGGAGCTTGCCGGGGGAAAGGAAAATAAAACCGGAGCTAACTACCTGTTGGAAAGGCATCCTCAGGGCTCCCATATTCACATAGGGGGCCACTCTGCAGGCGTCTAAATGGCTGGCGGTTCCCAGGATCACACCTGCGGGGAGAGACAGGGCCGGGTGAGCGGYGAAGGCGGTCCGGCGCCCCGGGGCTCAGCGGCCGCCACCCCCTGACCGGCCCGCACCCCTTACCCACCTTTGTGCATCTGGTTTTCCTGCTTTCGGCACTTTGCTCTCCTGTTCTGGAACCAGACCTGTGAAAAGAAAACGCAAACAAAACAAAACAAACAAAAAAAGAACAAAAATGGAGGTAGACTAGGCAGCTGCTAAGAGAGGATTATCTCAGGGGCTAGGGATGGAGGGGAGAGGCGAGGGACTCCGCACAACTTCGCTGAGGTCTCTCCTCTGGAGCAGCCGAGGGGGAGAGCTCAGCCCCGGGTGGAGTGAGCCCCTCTGTGTGCTGCGGAGGGGCTGTTTCGGGGGGTCCTGCTCTTTGGTGTGGGTTCTCAGCGGGAGCTGAACCTAGGAGATCAGAAGCGAGTCTCCTCCTCGCAGCCGGGGAGCGCGAGAGGCGGCCGCTTCGCAGCGAGTCTCCGAGGCCCCCGTGTCCCCCGGGCGAGCAGTGGCGGTCCTTGTTGCCACCCGTCTGGAGCGAGGGGCCGCTCCCACAAACACTTAAAATAAGCCCACACGCAGGCCGGGTGGGACCCTCGCTCCCTTTCCAGTCACACCTCAGACATCCCGGGGRCAGCCAGCGTGGGCCAGGTCACACTCCGGGGTCTGGCCCCTAAGCGACCGGACTGTCTGCTCCCTCCCGAGCGGGCTGGGAAACGATGAAGATCTCGGAGAAGATGCGAGATACTGAACTTGCGCAAAAGGGGCTGAATCATTCCCCCTTCCCCAAACGTTAAAAGAAAATAAAACCCGCTTCTGCAGACTTCTGGACAGACAAGAGCAACAACTTTGCAGGCTGGGATGTAAAGAAGTGCTTATGTCCCTACACGAGAAATGCCTGTAATCCAATAATCCTGCCCTGATTCTAGCCATTCTGACTCCAACAAGCGCAGAGCTTGCAGTTGCCACTGCGCCTCCCCTGCCTCTTTTCTAGGGGCATTTCAGACCCTCATTACTTCCCCCCTTCCGAGGTGCTTGGTTTAGCAGCTCTCCCCAAAGAACCATCAGAGGCACGGACCAAAATGTTTTGCGGACCCTTACCCTTACACCAAAACCTACCGAATATGGACAAACATTGACTTTCACCGCTGATAAAAATCTTGTAGCTAAGTAAACACCTACAACCTTTGATGTTCTTGCACTTGCCAAGAGATCATACGGTTAATTAATACTAACTGCACTTCCTACATCAAATTTTCCCTTCAAGCTTTCTTCAATTGCCTTAATGATGGTCATTTACAACGGAGTAATTAGTGCAAAGAAAGGCTTCCAAAGGCATTAATTACCTTGGGTACCTCAGTGGTTTTCTTAAGTAGGAATTGGCCTTCTCTGGTTTGGAGCACCATTTTTCCTGCCTCGGGTGGCCGGGGGGGAGCGCGCAGCGGGCGGCTGCGGGGCGCTGTGGGTACGGTCCCACCGACCGACCGCTCCCGGTCCCGCTCCCCGCTTCCCCGCCGGCTTGTCGCTAGCGCAGCCCTCCCCGCGCTAACCGGGCACCGCTGCCGCCTCGCTGCCCTGAAACGCAGAGCACGGCACAAGCCCGTTTTTCTGTACGAGCAATACGCAAATATTAACAACATGCAACGCTTCTCCTTTTAACCGGGCCGTTAGGGATTTATCTATTTTTTTAAATATGAGCATGCAAAATATCATCGTGCTGTAGCGACAATAATACATTTTTTTTACGGTTGTAAATCCTTGCAGGAAATTTCCTTGTGTGTGTTCCCCACGCCTCCCCCCCCCTCCCCCCCCCCAAAGGAGTATAAATTGTCAGGAGGAATTTAAGCAGCGTTTAAACAACTTCTCTTGCAAATCAGAACATCTTTCAAACAGAAATTATATTTAAATCTGGAAAACGAAGTGCCCTTTCCCTTTAGCTATGAAAAAATAAAGTTATGAGGAATAAAAGTGATGAATTAGCCACTGCGTTAAGCGATAATAAATCAGGCTTGGTGTGATTCACGATCAATTCCAATTAGTCATGAATATGCTAAGTAAAGCACAGTACACTGTTTTAGACAGTTATTTCTTCATTAAGGATCACTCAGTGATTTCTTTCACAAATGCTCTAATCTGATTTCCTTTTGATTTCCATTAGAGACAGTGAATAATGACATTTAATTTAGCCCTGCACCATAAACCCAAAGATATTTGTTGTAATTGAATTACTGCCTGCTCCTCACTATGGTCTCATAACTTTCAATTATAACCCTGACAGCTGGGTGATATGAGTTTCCAGTACAACACTAAAAATAAAAGGTTAATAAGGACTAGCTACCATAGGAGCTTCAATTTATTTACAGCAAATTTCCACACTAAATTGAAACTATATCCTTTAACAGCAAGGGACAAGCGGTTCAGATAGGAATTAGAGAACAATTCTGAAAGTATGAAAAAAAAAACCTTTCCTTTTTCCCCCTTTCTCCTTCTTGTTTTCCACTTCCATTTCTTGATGGATATCAAGCTCTCTGCTTATTTCCTAATTAATTATCCATCATTTCTCCTCTTTTCCCTCTTGATATTTCTTTTATTTCTAGCTTTGTTTTCATTCAGACCTCTTTTGTAAGATTATTAAATTTATTAATTTTTTATCTCTCTCATAATCTCTGCCTGAATCAGTATCCTTTTTTTTCTTTTTTTTTNGTTTTAAGATCTGTAAGCACTTGAAGCACCAATTTTGCTGTAACTATGAACATCCTGTTAAGGTGCTGCTCAGTAATAAAGTACTTGAAAGAAAGAGTGCAGAATTCAATTACAAGTAATTTATTTTTATAGAAACAGTACATCAAGGCCTTGGAAAGATATTACAGAGCCCAAGTAAGAAGATCTGGGAAGATGACATAAGAGTTGATGTCCCCTTCAGCAAAAGTTTAATCTTTTCATTAATTTATATGGTGTGGTTAGATCAATCTTCCAGGAGAAAGTAGGCCAGCAGCACTCTGAACCCCTGCAATATCCCCTGCAAGCCGCCCTTTCTAAGGCATGTGCCCAGCACCATCCCTCGCCCAGCTCGGTTTATACTGGGAGAGACAGGAGCTGAGGGGAGAAAAGAGCCTTAAAACAAAACAAAACAAAACAAAACAAAGCCAAACAAGAAAGAAAACAACCTAGCTACTCTATTTATTTCGGGAAATGTCTCCAGGAGGCAGTTGTTTAACGCGAGAGAGTGTGGCTTACTCAGGCAAAGGCTTGCTGAGCGGGTCCGGGAGCAGCGGGATCCCGCCTCTTCGCTTTCCACGCTGGGTCGTGTTTAAGGAGGGGGACAAGGCGACCCCTCTCCCGCTCTAGCTCGGGGCTGTATTTCTTGTCTTCCCCCTGTGCCCGGGGTTGGGGGTAGGTGCGGAGACGTCCACCTATGCCCACATAGACACACCCGCACCTAAGTGTACCCACGCACACACACGTACAGACGGATATGCATATGCATGCGCATCTCTTATCTCCAGGGTGTGAAGGCGTTTTGCTCTGTCACGGGGCTTGGCTTGGTGTCTTTTTCTTCTTGGGGTTTGGTTTGGGTCTGTTAGGCCAAGCACAGAGTTATAACCTAAGAAGGGATTTCCTTCAGGTTTCTCCGGCTCTAGGCCTGCTCAGGGAGCCACAGGTTGATCTTATTAATTATTTCTAGGGTTTTCTTTTTTAATGCGACATCTGTTTTGGGGATGCATTCCCTGGGGGGGGGGGGGGGGGATATTTTTCCCCTGCATCAAACCGAAAATCGATTTTTAAAATAATCGATGTGGAGCCACCCAAACAGACGGCTCTGATGGCCCCAGAACTACAGCAACCCGGACTTATTTTCAAGATTTCGAAGGCTAATTGGTATTTAGCTGTATCTGAAGCGGGATGGGACGGACGGGGGGAGACCCTACCAGATGGGGTGCCATGCATTCATACGCTTGCTGCGCGAATCAGAGCGGGCACCTTTCCCCCGGCTCTGGCTAATCCCGTCCCTCAGCACCCAAACCGTCTAGCCTTATTCACGGTGATTGTTTTCTGGGCTTTTCTTTTTCCACAACGACCCCATAAAAGAAGGAGGGTGAAGAAAGTGAGGATTAATGACACGTTTGCAAGGAAAAATACAATAATTAAAAAAAAAATAGCGAGTTGCTCGGTTATTAGAGACCTGTCACCACTATCACTCCCACATCCCCCCCACCCCTAAAAAAAAATAAAAAAATTAAACCACCTTCCTAGGAAATGCAAGGCACAGGCAGATATTCCCAGAGCAGAATTACTGTTTGGCAGGACAGGTACARCGGAGATGCAAACAGCTTCCCCATCACACGTGTCGTCTCTGCCTTCACCTCCCCGCTTTGGATGAAACGGGGCACTGTGCTAGGATCCGCTGGCAGTTAGGAAGTGAGGTGAGGACGTTTCCAGGAACAGAGCCTTTCTCTTACCTGAACCCTAGCTTCAGACAGTCCCAGCCTCTGGCTTAGTTCCTCCCTCATGAAGGCATCCGGATAGTGAGTCTCATCAAAAAGTCTTTCCAGCTCATTCAGCTGCTCTAGTGTGAAATTGGTTCTGCTTCTCCTTTGTTTGAGCTTGGTCTGTCCATCTTCATCTTCTGACTTCACATCTTCCCTCTTCTCTTTGCACTCGTAGATCCCTGCCGGGAGGGGGAAGGGGAAAACGACACTGAGCCTCCCCTCGCACCTCGCCGAAGTTTCTCTCCGCAGCACACGGGGGTCACCCCCCTCCCCTCTCTTCGTCCCCAAACTCGGCGCAACCTGCGGAGGCAACCGTGGGCGGGAGAGGGGTCCCCGGGCCGGCCCCGGCAGGCCGGAGCGGCGAGCGGGRCTGGGGGCCGGGCCGAGCCGGGGGGCACCGRGTCGGGCTGAGCCTCGCTGCCAGCTCCGGGACGAGGGAGGGAGGAAACCGCGCTGCCTTGCCTGGCTGATGCCCCATCAGAAAAACTATATATATAAATATAATTTTATTTTCTTTCCAGGGTGAGAAGGAAGTCGTGCCGCCKGTTGGCACGGGCAGTTCGGGGAAGGGGCTGGTAGGGAAACCGCCGGCCCCCTGATACCTCCAGGCGGTGGGAAGAGGCGGGGGAAAGGGGTTTCTCCGTCGCCGTTTTCTCCCGAAGTAAAGAGGGTTATGCAAGAAGCTCCCCACCGCTGTCACGGTGAAGCCACGGTGAAAATATTTGCCTCGTAAAAGAAACTTTCCACGGGYCTGAGACCAAGACTGTCCGTCCTTCTCCCCCTAATCACCCCTCCTTGCCCCAAAATACCTGCCGGAGGGTCGAAACCCCCGGGGCGGCGGGCCTGCGCGACTCGGCGCGGGGGAGCGGACTCAAGGACCGTGGGTGCCCCCCAGCCCCTCCAAAACAGCAGAATATCCCCCACCCCCTGCCCTCATAGAGCCCAACAGGGCTCGGGGCGAGCTTGCGACCGGAGGCAGCCTCTGTGCAGGCTTGTCCCGGGCAGAGGGGAGGAGGGCTGGGGAAGCAGCGGGGGAAAACAGTTACCCTTTTTTGTCTTGGGGGCGATTTCGAGTTTGGGCTTTATAGCTTTCTTTCCTCTTTTTTTTTTTTTCTCCTTTTTTTTTTTTTCTCCCTTAATATGAGGCGGCCTAAAGCATCGGCCCTCTTTTAAATCCAGCTAACGAAAAGAGGAGAGGTGCTGGAGCAGGGGGCACCTCTGGAGGCTGAACCGGTTCCCCGGGATCCCCTGCCTGCCCCGGGCCCCCCGCCGGGGTGCGCATCCAGCGCGGGCACCGACGGAGTCCCGGGAAGAGCCTGCCCCGGCTGCCTCCTTTGTCCTGCTTCACCTTCTGGGCAGCGCGGGGCTGCGGGGGGAAGCCACATCTGCAGATGATCCCGAATTAAATCCGTTTTCCCTCATCAAATACACACGTATTATATATATATATATATGTATGTATGTATGTATATACACACACAAATGTGCGCATGCACATATATATTATCCTATACACTTAGGGGCATCCCAAAATGCAAATGACTAACTGCAAATCGTAAGCTAATTGAACGTAATAAAACGTCCTGAACTGCATCTGTGCTTTAGCAAGACGGGGACCCAAGCCGAAGTACTCGTTTTCACTTCCGAAATGAAAACTGTCCCTGGCCGTAATCGCTCCTCCGGGCTCCCCGTCTCCGATTCCCGGCTGGATATCGGCTGCATAAAACTTTGGGAAGGGTCTGGCCTCCGGAGGGAGGTGTTGGCTGGTTGGTTTTAATGGCATTTTGTTCGCATTTCTTCTGTAAGGGGAACCCCTATGAAAAGACGAGGGTGCTAACCCAGCAAATGCCTAGGGAAAATTAGGCGCCTTCAAAAGCTCTGTCTCCTTTCGGAGATTCGAGGCTACAGCATGTCCGTGATGATAGGTATAAAATATTAACTAGCATATCGGTGGGACTGAAATCACACGCCGGAATCAGTTGAAATTAGACTGAAACCTGGCATGAATTTAAACTGTCACAAGCATCTCAGCTCTTTCCAACTCCTCCCTTCCATCCCCACCCCCAGCCCCTCTCCATAGATTAGATTAGCTAAACATACAAGCCAGAATTTCGATACACAGGGAAAAGGGGGAGTAGTAGAGGGTTGGGGGTTTTTTCGTTCGTATTATATTTTTTTTTTTTTTGCAATTTTTTTCCTGGAGTATGCCCTGCTTTCATTTTTTAAAACCATCTCCTGCGCGAATAATTCCTCTAAACTGAACCCTGTCGTTCTGCAATCTCTCGACCAGAGAAGGAAAATCAGCAGTGCTGAGTGGTACTGGCTTGTGCAGAAACACGGGTACCCGAATATGTGATTATACCCTGTCCTTCTGTTTGGGGAAGGRGTGGAAGAGAGGAGGATATTAAATAAGCGTTTGGGCTGTAAATTAAATTGCTTTTCGCCCAATGTTGTATTAAACAACATCAAACAGTAGGAAACAGCTGAAAGAGTGGTTGTTGTTCCCCAACCTATTAAGCGTTTTTTATTACCACAAGCTAGCCAGTAGCTCCCCAGGCAGGTCCACCTGTCTAACTTGCCTAGAGACACTTTCTCAACTTTCTAATCCCTCCGCCCTTTTTATTCTCTCCTTCCCTTGCGAGCCCGTGCGTGATTTTTAGCTGGCTTGGTTTAAAAATTATTTTTAATTTGAATTTCTTTCCGCTAAGAGAAGGAATGGCATTTTTCCCCTTAGCCGGCGGTCCCCGCGCCCCGGGGGGATGCGGTGCTGCCCTGGCCCGGGTGAGAAGGGCAGGCAGGGGACCGAGGGACCAGGCGGCAGGGCCGGCCGGTGCCTCTCTCCGCAGGGATGCTCCGTCTCACCCGGGCCCGGGCAACTCCCCCACAGCCAGGCTCCTCTCCTCCTCCTCTTCCTCCTCCTCCTCCTCCTCCTCCTCGCCGGCCGCAGCCTCTGGCTAGGACAGGCTGGCCGACACCAGACAAAATGTCCAGGGAGATCCCTCTCCACATCCAGCTTTCTCCCAGCAGAAGCAGCAGCATCCTGACGGCCCGGAAGCAGGAAGAACAGGTCTTCTGAGGCATTAAAACTCCCCGGACGAGGTTTCCTCGTACAAAAATACATCGATAGACAAAAATGTCTGACGTCCTGCGCTGCCCCCTTCCCCCGGGCGAGTGAACGCACCCGATCGATTTCGGATGTGAACGGGGGCTGGAGGGGCAGGGGGGGAGGACCGAAGTTGCGACTTATTTTTCACGGCTACGTTCACGTTATGCATGCAGGCATATGTGTTGCTAAGCGTATGTTCCCGCCGCTGCGGGAGGGAGGCGGCCGGAGGAGGGAGGCAGGATGCGGGAGGCGAGCCCGCTCGCCCCGCCGGGGCCGGGGCCGGGGCCGCGGTGGCCGGCTCGTCCCCGCTGCGGAGCGCCGGGGGCGGCCGGGGAGGGGGCCGGAGCTGCCGGCGAGGGGCGCGGGGCGGAGGGCGCCCAGCCCCGCTCTTACCTTCCGCCGTCCTGCCCGTGCTGAACTCCTTCAGTTTGTCCTTGTCGCTCTCTACGTGGTCTTTGAAAAGATGCACCGGGCAGTGGTTGCTGCTCTCGGTCATGTCCTGCAGGTTAGAGTCAGAGTTTCCAAGCTCCCTAGAGCGAGCCAACCCACTCTCCAAAACTTCCCTGTACGTGATCGTCTCCTTCTTGTTGCTGCTGCCACTGCCGCTGCTGCTCTCTTTGCTTTTCTGGTCAAAAGATTTGGATACAAAAGCCGTAAGTTCTTCCATGGCTGCCCAGTGATCTTATCCACAGAGATCCACTTGTTTTCAGTCGGAGATGTGGCCGTCCTCCACACGCTGTTTTTGCACGTAGAAGATGAGCTGTATAGGGTTAGATCACTCCTGCTGTTATTTATGCCTTTCAATTTGAGATCACACTATTTATACATGGCTACCTCAGCCCAACCCCCAGCTCTCCCTGTCTCCAGCAATTACTGACTGCTCCATAGTCGCAGGCGGACTCCTAGCAGCTATCTCCCCCACCTCAGTCCAGCAATTGGCTTTCTTTTCATTTCATCACTCTTTGGCATCTTTGCACCTTGATTTAGGGAGGCAAAGAGGCAAAAGCGAAAAAGAGGGGGAGAGAGAGAGAGAGGGAGAGAGAGGAATAAAAGGGAGGGGGGGAAGAGGGAAACATGAAAATAGGTATCTGCGTGCTGTAAATGGGTTGCAGAAATGAAAGTCGAGGAAGACTTAATTGATTGTAAGGACATCCTGTGCGTGGCAACACTGTGAGTAAAAACGGACCCACAGCTAATCAAATAACTGTGCTTCTGCAATTAAATGTATCGCTGTCAAGAGGAAAAGAAAATGAGTGTTCAATAAAAAAGGTAATGAATAAAAAGCCGGAGATGTGCATTTGTCGTAATCATTGGAAATTCTACTTGATTTGCTATTTAGCTAATTTCGCTTAATTAAATGGTGAAAATAATCAGCGAACCAAAAACGCTGTTTTGAAAGTGTTGCCTGTTCTGGTGGGTGGGTGGGTGCGCGGAGGGGGACGTGTGTTGCAGTTAAACAAGTTGCGAGGTGTCTCGGAGATCCGCGTCGGTGTGTTCGGAGGATTTGGAAGGGGTTGCTTGGTTGGGGCGTTTATCCATAGGTAGGGGGGCTCTCCAGATGCGTGTAAACATTGCAGGATTTGTTTTCTTGTTTACTGTTATTATGTCACCTGAAGATAACTGTTGGGGAAAATTAAAATCTAAAATGTTTCTTTGGATGTAGAGCTACCCTGCTGCGTGCAGTAGAGGGGTAATTTGTTAACACGAGAGTTTGCACACGACAAATAGAGCATTAAATCGTCTGTCTTTTTTCTTTTTTTTTTTTTTTTTTTTTAAACGAAGCATATCCTGCCGGGTTTAAGATAGGACTGGCAATAATTTCCCCACCTTGTTCTTGGTAGGCTGCTGTTATTTTTGTTGTACTCCCGGAATAATTATTATTCTGTGCGCTTGAATAGCTGCCTGAAATTCATCTGCAGATAACAGCGCCGGCATTTCTCGCGCCTCTCCGCACCATTTGATCCGCAAGCGGAGCCGACTTTCCAGCTATTTATTTCTGTCTCCTCTCCTCGGGCTTTAACGCGAAGGGTTATTTGGTATTTGGAGGAATTTTGTCTTCTGGTCGTTTGGCTTTTTACATTCTTCCCATTCCCTCGCCTCCAGTTTGAGATAATCAGAGCCCATCATCACGCCACCCTCTGCTCTGAATCTCAACCAAAGGAGGCTCCTTGCTGGAGCAAGGGGCCATTGTTTCTTTTCCGGGGGAGCGCGGGACTGCTCTGAAAATTAGCAGAACATTAAAACACTAAAAATACGTTTAATTAATCCAAAGGTGCCCCCAGCACCAGAGTTAACACCTCCACAGGAGGAGGGGAAAAAATAATAATCGAGGAAGCAATTAATAAAGGGCTTTAAAAAAAAAATCAATCTCCCCCTGTGCGAATTTAAAATGATTATCTAGGGGACAAGGATTGATCATTTGATCTCGGCACTGCGGATATCCCTGACATTTATTATATAGCTGTGTCTCGGTGGCATCCTTCCTCCAGAGTTCATTTAACAAGTGAGGGAGCCGAGGAAGCCTTACAACTTAACAAACAGGTCTTGTCATCGCAAACGCCAATCAAATCCGAGGCTCTAATGTATATCACACGGCACCACATAAATAATAAAGGCAAAAGATAGACGTGGAAGTAACGTATGGCTAAGAAAAGATCCCGGCACGACACGCTGCTTGTGCCTCTCTCATGCAGCCTGCGTTTGTAAGGGCTCGTGGCGGAGCGTGAGGCGAAGGTGTCACGGACACACGCACACGCGGGGACGCGGGCACACGCTCCCCCAGGGAGAAGCTCCGCGGGGCTGAGCCGGCGCCGGGGAAACCTTCCCCAGCCCTCGGCTCGCCCGGCATGGATCCCCCCCGCCGTGCCCAGCCTCCCGCTGCCTCCTTCGCAGCAAACAGCAAATAAGGATAAATATTTACTAACTCCACTTCCCTCTCCGCTTCCCCAGCTCCGGTGTGGCACGGTGCGCTTCGGCTTTCCCGAGCTGCCGGAGTTTGCACCCCCTCCTCCGGATCCCCCCCCCTTTCCTCCCCCTCGCTCCCGTCCCGCTCTCCTCCCCGCGGCTCCCCCCTGCGCCCAGCCCCACGCTTGCAGCCCACGCGGGCGCGGGGCCGCGCTTCTCCCGGAGAACCCCCCAGACCCCTCCCGCCACCGCCGGGGCTCCTGACCCCGAGGACAGGGGCGAATCCAAGCCCCCTCTCCCCCCGCCCCAAAAGAGAGGGGAAAAAAGCCCAGTTGCCTCCCCACCTCCCCATCTCCATCCCGCCCTCCCTCCCCGCTGCCCGGCAACGAGGGGCGCCCGGTGGGAAAGCCACTTGCTCCCCGGCTCTCGCAGACCGCGGGACGCAGCTCGGCCCGGGGCAGCCACCGGGCGCGCAAATGGCGCGGCAATCCGCGGCCCACCGCCCTCGCCGCCCCCGACGGCAGCGGGGGAGGCCGCCGAGGGGGAGCCCTGCAGGCGGGGGGAACTTGCCTCAGACTCGCTCCGAAAGCGAAAAGCGAAACAAAGCACCGGAAAGGGAAAGGGAAAAAAAAGGGGGAAATAAAAAAAAAAGAGAAGCGGTGCAAGTCGCAAGCCTCCCCGGGGATCCGCCCGCCGCCCCACGCCGCGGACCCCCGCGGGGGCGCGGGTAGCCCCGCGGGCGCGCACGGCCTCACCGCGCGCTCCGCGCAGCGCGGAGCTTTGCGAGGGGTGACGGGCCCGTCCCGTCCCGTCCCAGTGGGGCGGTGGGGAGCTGGGGGAAGCGGAGAGCGTCTCCGGGACCCCTCCCCCCCCGCAGCCCGCGGCCATGCGGACACCTAGGGCAAGGTGGTGCGGGTGTGAGGAAAGGTGGGGGGCACTTTTGACCCCGCTACAAACTTTGGCAGAGGGTTCAGAGGGGAATTACGCTTATTGCTGCTCCTGACAACGGGCTGGGGAGGAGGGAAGAAGGGAGGGAAGGAGGGAGGGAGGGGGAGAGGGAGGGAAGGAGCTGCCTTCCAAACCCCATTCCCTTGCAGGCACGGAGCTCCTGGGACCCTGTCGCAAAAGTAAGAGGTCACCAGCGCCCCTCAGAGCTGCCCCCTGCCCCCGGCTCAGCTCGGCACACCGGTACCCCTTTGCCGGGGCACAAGYCACCCCGCTCTCCCTGACCCTCTCCGCTCCCCCAGTGCAGTCCCTTGCAGGACCGGGCATCAGCAGCATGTTGAGGGCTACCCTGGCAGCACGGCCTCCCGGGTCACCTGCGGGGCACTGTGCCCTCAAATCCTCCTCCTCCTCGCTCCCCACCGCCCCGGGGCACCGGACAGGAGCCCCCCGCCCTGCTGGGCGTCCTAACTGGGCAAAAGGGGGGGTTCCGCTCATTCCACCCCCCTTTTTTTCCCCTCTCATCACTTGCCCCACCGCCGGCTCTACGGGGCTGAGACCCCTCCGCCGACCCGAGCCCGCCCCCGGGCCGCCGCCTCCTCCCCGGCTGGCGCTCCCCGCAGCCGCCGGGGCCCCGCAGGAGCGGGCAGGGGCGGACGGCGGCGGGGCAGGGGCGGACGGCGGCGGGGCGGGGGCGGGCAGCGCCGCGCACCTCGGCTGCAGCCGGGCGTCGGTGCCCGGCCCCGGGTGCGCAAAACCGGCCGGGAGCGAGCGGGGCCGGAGTGCGAGGGGACATTTGCGAGCAGGGAATCTCGCCCTGCCAGGGAACAGCCCCGGACCAGGTACCGCAGAAGAGCGTTTGTTTAGCGTGGTATCAATACGTGTGTTATTTTTTATTCTGCTTTCAAAAGGACCTCTTGACCATTGGGGTTTTTCTCCGAGTTAAACGAGAGGAGTAATTATGAATGAGTTTAAGCGCTGCATTAGCTTTAAGCATTTCCAAGGCAAAGTATTGGATTTCATATTTATAAGAGGAATTTACATTTGTACATTGACTCATGGTATGACGTAGGGCGAAACAGATTTCTTCCCACCCCCACCCCCGTTTCAGCTTTCTTTGGTCGAAATGGGGCAAATAATTAAACAGAAAAATCATCGTTTTAATCCACGCTTTAATAAGCGCTGACCCGAAGAGCAAGATTTTGTTGAGTAGATAACTGAGTCCTCTCTCTCCATCTCCCTCCTTCCCTCCCTCCCTCCCTCTCTCTCTCGTGATTAATTCAGAGACTGTAATCATGGACATTGTACATCAAACCTTTCTGCTCACGCTACAGACTCCTGCAGATTTTTATTGGTTTACATGAAAGCGAGTAAACATATTTCAGAGGATGCCCTTTCAATCTGGCTCCATTTCCACAGCACATAATTCCAAGGACAATTTGTTTTAATAATAAGAATGGATGCAGTGTTAATGGTTTTCAATTTGTGTTAAAAAAAAACATTAAATATTTATAAGTATCGATCGAGGGTTTCAGGATTTTACAGACGTCTTAACACATTTCATAGATGGGATTTTTTTTAATTTAGAAACCTGCGTCGTATTCTCTTTTATGCTGTTTATTGATTTAAGCAACATCCGTGTCTCAAATGAGAGACTAATAGATTTTCATTAAAATAGGCTCTCTTAATCCTGATTGTGAATGGATATGATTGATCCATCCAGCACACTACACATCTATAATATTAATAAAGGACATTATCATGGCAGGACTTGCTTTTCCGTCATCAGGGCACTTTTTTTTTCCCCTCCTTGCAACCTTAAAGATTTATTTGGGGACCATAAAATGTCCCACAGGAGGGAAACGCATTGGGAAGAATACATTTTTATATTAGATTTTTTTTTTTTTGGTAGCTTCAGTGGAAAGATTTTTTTTTTTTTTTTTTAAATCTGCAAGGCGCTGGGGCAACATATGGTGAAAATTAAACTGTTTCCCTGCAAATCTAATCTTAAAACATTTATGTTGAGTTTTATTTTTAGAAAAACATTTTTAAAGGAGAGGAAAACAATCTTGGATGAAAAGTAAAATAAAGAACATTTGAAAGGCTATAGTTTAAACTAACAATAGCCTACTTCCTCGGCTGAGGCTGCTGGACGGGTATCGTACCTGATGAATATGTTACGAAGCGGTCGGGAGAGGAGCGGCTACAGTAATTAATGGAGTGTGACAGAAATGCTAAGGGCTTAATTGTCTTTATTCCGACTTCTAGCAACGTAACCAAAGGGATGCATTAATTCAATACAAAAACACACAAATGCTCTCCTCTCTCCTACACGGAGGCACATGCAAACACACACGCTCACACACACACAACGTCTCTTCTTTATCACAATTATTTTTTTTAAAAAAGCTGCATCTTGCCAGCAACGTTAATTACTCTTATATTCATTACAGCAAGCCTAGACGCGTTCAAATCCTCACCTACTTTTACTTCTATAAAATTAAACATTCACGTGGTGAATTACAATAAGCAATTGCTTTTGTGTGTAATTAATTACAATTTAGTGGGTGAGCATAATGGGCGAGTAGTCCCCTTGATTTCAGTTGCCCTGGATAACTCGAGCAGAATTGGAAGAGGCTATCAGAAAAACCGCAGGAAAAGAGCGGAAAAAAGTTCCGAGCTGCAAAGTTTGTACTGATTTTAGCAACACAAAACACACACGGAGAGAATTGTTTGCCTCCCTCAGTAGTGTGCGAGGGATGCTGCAATTTTGAACTCTGTAATAATGATTAATAAGTCAAAAGGGCATACTTTTCTTTTATGGTATGCAGCGCTCAAGGGAATATTCCGTGTATGTCTTTAAAACGAAGTAGGAATATTTGCACACATGCAGAAAGTTAGCAACAGCACCAAAGAAAGAAAAAACCCTACGAATATTTCAGTGAACTATTACATTTTTGCAATTATTTCCCAATGAGTATTTCAATGAACTGTTACATTTTCCCAATTCACAGGGAAGATTTATGGGATTATTAAGATTTCTAGTGGAAATATTATACAGTGGAAGTTTATCGTCTCTCAGGGATTGTACACCATTTGATATCAATTTCCAGATGTTATGATCTTTTTCAGAAAATAATTGAGTGTATTAACTTCTTTCCTACAGAAGACTATTTAGGGTTTTATTTATTTATTTATTTATTTATTCTGTCAAGGGCACAACTATCTCTTTCCCCCCGCCCCCTTTTCCCTTACCAGAATGAAATTTTTTAAACATTAGAGTAAACTTAAATCAGATAATGGTTTAATACTCAAGGGAAGGAATAATTCCTTTGCGAGTTTATTACAAGCAGAAGCCCGTGGATTTACCTACATTTTTGTATAAGAATAAGGTACAGCTTGCCTATTTCGTTGCCCACGGCCGTGGGCGGAGGGGGAGGCGCGGCGGCTCTCGGTGGGTGCCGAGCCCCCGCAGGGTCGCGGAGGTGTGCCGGGGGGAGCCTGCCGGCACGCCAAATGACCCGCGACCCGCGCTCCGCCGGAGCGGCGGGAGCTCCGCCGTGACCGTGCGGGTAAAGCAAGTTGGAAACGACACGCGTGTTTTTAAAAGGTCTTTCCGAGGTGGTGCTTGCCTCGTCCGGCGGTAAGTCCCCGCAGACCTGGGGAGTACGCAGACGCGTGAACACTCACATACGCACACACAGGCGGATCCGTGCACACAGGCACGCGTGCACAGACACGGACACGCACACACACAAGCCCTGCGACCCCCTACTCCGCGATCTGGCGGGGCTCAGCGGCAGCGGCGGGATGCCCCCCGCGCCGCCTCCCGGCCCGGCCAGGGGCTCCGCCGGCCCCTCGCTGCCCCCGTGTCCGACGGGGCGGGATGCTGCCCTGCCCGGGGCAGGGGGCAGCGTGTTAATGGCAGATTTGCAGCTGTGGCCCGGAGAGGCGCGGGGCGATCGCCCCCCTCGTCCCCGGTCCCCACTCATGCAGGCTGCGGGTGGGCGAGGTACGCCGGCCGGTCCCTGCTGCTGAGCCCTGCCCCGACCCCCCGGGGGGGGGGGGGCGGAAATGGGGCTCCCCCCACCCGCAGGGCCGGGAGGTGTGTGCCGCAGGGGCGTCTCCCCCGAGGAAGGGTCGGACCGCGTCCCCTCCCGGTCTCCGCTGAGCTGGCCCCGGCCCCGGCTGCCGTCCCCGCAGCCGCGGCCCTCGACGGGCAGAGACCCCCTCTCCGCCCCCGCCGCCCCCGCCCGGCCGCCGTCGGGAGGGATGGGGCCGGCCGGAATGAGATTTCACCCCCCAAAAGGGATTAAAGGCTGCGGCGGGCTTCAATGCCCTTGCASGGCGAGATGTGGAGCGAGGGGGCTAACATTTCACAGGTTACCTCGCCTCGCGTTTATCAGGGTAGTTAAAGGGAAAAAAAGCGGTGGGGGAGAAGGAGAGAGAAAGAAAATCAACTTTAAGAGACTCCGGGTTTAAATAACAGCCTTTGATATTTTGACAGTAAAATGGAAAACACTTAACAGGAGTCAAGTTTTGATGTCTGAGGCTGGCAGCGCCCCCTAAAATTATATTGTCTTGCCTGCTGCTTCAAATTGGACCCAGGACCTTATAACGTCTCTCCAGGTCTTTATCTGCAGCCTTTCTGATTGCAAAACCATAATTGTATCGTTTTACACCAGTCAACTAAGCAAGTGCCGGTGGAATAAAATCCACAAAGTGCACACACATACCAGCTCTCCAGCTAAACCAGTCTGTTCTTGGCAAGTTGTAAAGGCCTGCAAATTAAATACCAATTACTGGAAGCAATAAAATGTTTTTTATTGMACGAAATCTACTTAAAACAGAAAAGAATAGTCGTTTTATTTTCGGGAGGGGGAAGGGGGGCAGCTCACGAAGACATATATTGGCAGAGAAAGATTATATACAGCGCCTGCACGGGTCCACAATGGAGACATTCTACCGCCGGCAGCAGGCAGGGCTTCCCCCCGTGTTGTACAGAGGGGGGTTATGCAGAGGTGCTTATGATAGGGATTATTGTAGGTGAGACTCGGAGAGGTGGGAAGCCCAGAAACAGTAGCTCTAGGTAGAAGCGAGTGAGTGGTGCAACAAAGTTATATGACAGCAGCCCGATGAACTTTTAAGCCCCTTGCCAAATGAGGCTCTAAGGGGTCGGTAGTGAGAATAACATGGAGTGGGGGGTGTCTGCAAGGTAGCGCAAGAAGCAGTTTGCCCTCTCCTCCTTCCCCTGCCCTCTCTTCCTTCCCCTATTTGGGGAAGAAGGGGTTACGGCTTCCTACCTTGTGAGCATCAGCGTGAAAAGGCTCCTAATTCCCTACTGTACTCTCAGTGTACTCCCTCGGTGGGGTAGTTCCCTGAGAGGCAGCCCAGGGGGGTGCAGTCAGCAGTGTTCCCTGGGGTACTAGCCCCACAGCAAGGCTGCCTTCCCCCTACAAACATCCTCAGCTTTCTACAGAGAGAAATGACATCAGCAAACCTGCCGGCGGGAGGGATGTTTACCCAGATGAGACACCCTCAGCTTTGCCTGAGGTGGGCTGCCCTTCACCACAATGCAGCCCCGTGTCTAGCACAAAAAAAGAAGAGTGGAAGTAGTCAGAAAGCTGTGCTCTGGCGGAGGAAAACCAGTGGGATAAGTGATACGACAAACTTAATTTAGTACACTCAGCCCTTGAACTGCGCATCGAAACCTCTCTCAGATACATGCATCCCACTCCTAATTTCCCTAGTGATTCGTTACTCCTGGAACATCCCGTCCTTGTGGTTTTCCCTTATATTGTGCCCGTGCTTCACCTTTGGCTTCACTTAACGCTGGGAACTGCCTGTGGATGGGACAGGACACAGCCCTGGGGAGCACCTACCACGCACGGTGGGTCACGACACTTACGCTAATGGGGGCTTGCGTTGTGCCTCTGTAAATAGGATTTGAAAGAGCGAGGTTTATTTTTTCCAATGACAGAGGCAGTCTGAGGATTGCAAGCTTGTTTCTTAACATGATCCCATTCTAAGTGAACTAAATTCTCTGACTCACCAGAGCGTATTATACAGAGCCAGGCTGAGGCAACAAAGAGATCTTCCAAGCTAATTACCCGCAAGCGCGCAGGCTTTCTGTAGATGAATTGGATTTAGAAACGCTTGAAGACTAGACTTGACTAGACTTAGAAACACAGGGAAAACGGAAACTCTGCCATGTGTTTTACTGCCATTTCAAAGGTTCCTCGTGCTTGCCATGTGAAATCTCCAACTTTTGAAATGACCGATTTAAGCCACCCTGCTGCTGCTTGTGCTGTGAAGGAGAGCAACAGCGCAGGCAGGGGCTCGGGGCTGTGGGTTACGTGCAGCCTTTGCCTGCCCTAGAGAAGCCATCACCCCCCAGCCTGTGGATGCAGAGGGCCCTGGGACGGTGCTGGCCTCCAGGTAGCCCCCAGAGGCGATAGTCTTGGGACACCTGGGAAGTTGTAGGGCCACCCTCCAGCATCAGTGGGGCTACTGCACCAGTGAGAAGGGTGATGCTGGTGGGGCTGCTGGCATCAGAAGCAGCGAAGTGAAATATTTTCCCTCCTTGCCCCAAACTGGAAGGGCTTTGGGGCTCATTTTCCCAGCTGAYACTCTTTTTTTCTTGGTTGCACTTTCCCCTCCCCTCTGCGGCAAGAAGTGCCCCTGCCAGTGCTTTGCCCAGGGTTCACTCACATGGGCCAGCTGCTCGGCAGTAAAGACGTGGCCTTCAGATATAGTTGGGTCTCCTGGTATCAGCCCCAAGGAAATGGAGGCCCGGGGCTGACATCTGCAGGTCCCACTGCTGCACTGTGTCCTCATTTAATTCTGAGTGAGGAAAAGCTGTGGGAAGGAAAAGGTTTAATGGCATAGTAATGCTGCTCCTTTTGGGGCAGGGGGTGGGAGTCACTGTCAGAAAGAAGAGTGTTTATTCATTTTTCCTCAAAGAGGGGAATTCTGCCCTTGATGTTGCTAAATAAGCAGGGCTTAGGCTGCTGCACACCCAAATCACACTATGAGCTCCCATTTACACCCCTCTCTGTGCGTCCACACACAAATATCCACCCATTGACGAGGCTGTGGAGGTTTCTGGTTTTGTTTAAAAATTGGCTGCCTGCAGCCTCCCCTTAGTTCCTCTGGGTACACGTGAGCAGCTGTGGAGAGCTGCAAGGCTAGCCAACAGACCTCGTAGCCCCCACAGATGTCAATTAGTTTCTCTCGGGCTTCCTTTGGATACACTGGGGTCTTGAGACCTCCATGTGCTGACTTATTTGTAAAGCATGAGTTATTCACTAACTCCGTGTTATTAATTAGAAGATTATCAGCTCTCGGTGGTTTGCCTGCCTGCTGCAGGGAGGTTCCAAGGAAACCCTCATGTGGACCACGCTTAAGGAGAGCGTCAATTGATTACTATGGTGGGACACTCTTGCTTTCCACATTGAGGGGCAACTGGGGGGATATGAAAGGCTTCAGAGACCCTGAGTGCCTTTCCAGGCTCAGGCAACCCAGAAAGCAGCTTGCTGCAGCTGTGCCGCCGCGGGTTGGTGAGTGCTGGCCGGCCGCTCGTACAGGCAAGCCCAGGGACAGGGGCCAAAGGTCTCAGCAAAATGTGCGAAGAGCCCATGTTGGGCTGTAAGGGGAAAAAAAGCCTTGCACAATCCCTTCTGGCAACTAGAAAAAGACAAGGAGCTGGGTGCTGAAAGTGCAAAGAGGAAGGGAACAGTTAAGTACATCGCCTCTAGACACCGCAGCTTTTMAAACTAGTTAAACTGACTGTGCTCCTCTGGGAATCCATTTTAGAGGAGGCAAAATTGAGCGCATCTTTAATTTGCCTAATTTTCTTCATCCTATATATTTTTTGGATCCTCCCTGCGCTAATTAATCCTTGCTGTGTTCACAGGGAGTGAAACTTGTTAGCATTAGCAGAGGTCATCGCAGCCTTTCTCCAAGCCATCACTGTCCTTCCCGTGACTCGATCAAGTATTTGGGAGGGTCGTGCCAGGGAAGGAAAAGGGTCAGCTCAACCTGCCTGAAGTTTAACTGCTTGCCTTTTAAAGGAGGCACGCTTTGATCTAAGGTGTGGCATCAAGCGCAATATATATTTATATATATGTAAGCTTTTGTACAGAAAAAAAGAAATCAGGAGGCCAGCTCTGCAGTAACATGAAAGTCTTGGTGCAGATAAAAACACCAGTGGAAGCCTGAAGGAGAAGAGTTTGTGTATGAAAGAGGGTTTGGTGATTATGCTACTGAAGCCCAGGGAATATCTGGGGTTTGTGACCTGACAGAGCTCTCTGGCTTTGCCATGGATTTCCCATGTGCCATTGAGTCACTTTTTAATCTTTCTCTGCCTCAGTTTCCCACCAGCAACATGGGAATTACAACAAAACATTTTGTATTCTCTTCATTTGTCTGTCTTATCTACGCAGTCTATAAAGTTTAGGGCATTGTTTCTATTTTTGTTGTGTCTACTGCTTGGCGGTTCCATGTTCTTTGGGACCTTTAGGCATTTTCCATAACACAGATAATAAGTTTAACAGGTTCTCTCTTTTTTTTCTGCCTTTGGCCACAGAGCTCATCACATCTTGTTTTCATAAGCCAAATGCAGGAAAGTATCTTCACAGCATCTCTCCAGGGTCTCTGCCCCTCACCGAACAAGGTCTTACCAGATTGCAAGGGAATAGTAATAAATAATCACTGCCGTCCACCAGACTGACCCATCTCATCTGTTCTGCTTGCCAGATTAGTCCAGACCA
Organism: Oceanodroma leucorhoa; assembly: GCA_030449065.1. Classification (NCBI taxonomy): domain Eukaryota; kingdom Metazoa; phylum Chordata; class Aves; order Procellariiformes; genus Oceanodroma; species Oceanodroma leucorhoa. The sequence continues at coordinate 2,219,971 of JASVER010000062.1, forward strand.
CCAGTGATCCAAAAATAACTGCTCTTCTTAAGACTGAAACACTGAACAGCACAGTCGTTCCCCTGATTTTTCAAGGGATGATTCATGGAAAGAGAGGACCCGCGCAGGATGTAGGCCTCACGCTTGTGCGATCAAGATGCACAAATCCTTTACTGGCATGGCTGCGAAAAGCAGAGCCCAGGCTTTAAAAGTGGCCAGTCATTTATGTGTCTCCGTTCCCTCTCTAATTTGACACAACGTGTCCAGGTTTAAAACCGTGGTGTGTGTTGTCAATTCCTGTTGTCTTCAACCCTTATAAGTTGTTAAGTACCACTCTCTTCAGAAAGTCATGTCCCGCATTTCTCCTAAATCACCAAAAGGTGAGGCACCTCAAATTAGAAAGTGCATTTGAGAGGCTAGGTTTAAGTAATTACAAATTGTTGGGGTTTTTTTCCATTACAGCAAAAGAGGGGTATGATCAGATTAAATCTGGCAGACCTGGCTGGAACAGTTTAAGAAGTTACCATCACCAGCTGTTTATTGCTGTTCCTCTGCCAGAGGTTAGTTACCTCCTTCTCCCACCCACAGAAAGAGCGGAGTGAAYGTAGACCTCAGCCACTGAAACGCACGGGCCAGCCGGCACCTTAGCTCAGGCTTGCTTTCACTTTGTGTGCCTACGTAGCATGGCACGCAGGGAGTGTCGAGGACTACTATATTCATAGTTTGGACAGTTAAATGCATACGTAAATGCCAGGGACTGACTAACTCCTACTTTTTATGAATATGTGAGTAAAATGCATTGGAGTGTTCTGATTAATTTTCCTTATTTAAATTTTGACATAATAGCTCATGTGATTGTTTTTCCAGAAGCACACAGATGCAATTAATTTTAAAAATAACTTACTAGTAACAACCGCTAAACATGGTTGTGTTTTTGTCCCTTACTTTCTAAGGTTTTTCAAACTAGTTTTTTTCTCTGTGTTGTTTTGTTTTCCCATGGCAAACATTCAGGCTCTGTGGACACAGACTTCATGCTGCTTGAGGGAGGAGATATAAAAATGATACTGTCCTTCAGAGAATCACAATGTGAATGAGAGAAAACTCCCTTTGTGGTCTATTTGTGCATTACCAGGCAACCTTCCTATGCCTCAAGATCCTTCATATTCAGATACATCATCCTTATATACTAGACAGATTGGATGAAATGTCAAATGTGAATTGTGCACACTTCAAATTTCTATTACTTCTAAAGTGATTTTAAAATAAAACAGGCCCATTGGGAGAAAAATTGTATGAATATATTTGCTAATCCTAACTTGTAGCTTAAGAAAGATTTTTGATATGGGCGGTTGAACTGGCATTTCTTAACATTGCTTTGTTTTTGTTTTTTTTTATTAGACAATCAATTAATAACAAGGCTCATAAGTAACCAGTTTTTTCTGTCTCTGAGTTAGATGTGTGATGTGAACCTGGTGACTTCATGTGGTTCTCCTGCTTGCCAAGTTGAACAGAAGATGTCAGAGTTAGGTCTGCTACTGGAAGCCACTTTCAACGTAAAGAATGACAAAGTAATGACTTTCCAAAGTGATTATAAAAAATTCTGAAATTTGCTTGCCAATCAAAACTAATTACAGAATACTAGCAATGCTTTCTCAGTTTGTTAAAATTACACTTTTACAAATAATAAGTAATATAGACTCCTTAATCTACACCTATCCTTAGTATTTAACAAAGCGTAGTGTACAGAGGAAGAAAAATCAACATTCACTAGGAAAATATATACATAGTCTCCATAATCACATTCTTCCAAAGAAACAAAAAGAAAGGCTTACATGACATACACAGCTGTAAATGCACATGGGTCAGTTGCAGAGCTGACTCCATTTATAGCTGGACTAGGTGACACACTGAGGTCCTTTTCTAACTGAATTATCCTACGATCTTAAAAATCACACCTCACTATTAACCATGCTTCTAATGCACATGCAGGCCATAAATCCCTGATGTAAAATTTGAAAGCCACCGGTACCACCACCACCCCCAAACCAGAGTAGCAGAGTACACTCCATCCCTGAGTGAGATGAGATGCTCACAGTGGAACTGCCTGATACTTGTCAGCAGGAAATGAATTTAGATGCATCACCACACTTGAAATACTTCATAATTGCCTGCTTGCTTCACTAGATGTTTTCAAAGGCCTGACCTTGGGAATTAATTTTCAGGTGGGTTCACATGCCAGTCTCCCCATTTACGTTTAGGAGTCCAAGCTCAGAGCCTGGATGGACATCCACGTTGCTCAGCGTACTACCATACTCACATTTTTCATTTGTGAGGTTAGTCTCACTGCCTCACCCAGGAGTAGGGGCAAGTCCCTCAAGGGATCTATTCAAAGCAGCTAATTTAGGGTCTTTTTCTGAATCTCCCCCTAACAGAGAATACCTTCATGCAGAAAGCCTATAGGTATCAGCCTCCTAACATCAGTGCTTAAATTAGGTATCATCTACCTTAGGCTACAGGTCTGTAAGGCCTTTGACACGGTCCCCCATAATATCCTTCTCTCTAAACTGGAGAGGTATGGATTTGATGGGTGGACTTTCTGGTGGGTGAGGAATTGGTTGGATGGGCGCATCCAGAGGGTAGTGATCAACAGCTCAATGTCCAGATGGAGATCCGTGATGCGTGGTGTCCCGCAGGGGTCAGTATTGGGACTGGTACTGTTTAATATCTTCATCAATGACATAGACAGTGGGATTAAGTTCACCCTCAGCAAATTTGCAGATGACACCAAGCTGAATGGTGCGGTCAACACGCCTGAGGGACGGGATGCCATCCAGAGGGACCTGGTAAAGCTCGAGAAGTGGGCCCCTGTGAACCTCATGAGGTTCAACAAGGCCAAGTGCAAGGTCCTGCACTTGGGTCAGGACAACCCCCGGTATCAGTACAGACTGGGGGATGAAGGGATTGAGAGCAGCCCTGCCGAGAAGGACTTGGGGGTACTGGTGGTGGAAAAGCTGGACATGAGCCAACAATGTGCGCTCGCAGCTCAGAAGGCCRACTGTATCCTGCGCTGCATCAAAAGCAGCGTGGCCAGCAGGTCGAGGGAGGTGATTCTGCCCCTCTACTCTGCCCTGGTGAGTACCCACCTGGAGTACTGCATCCAGCTCTGGAACTCTCAGCACAAAAAAGACATGGACCTGTTGGAGCAGGTCCAGGAAAGGGCCATGAAAATGATCAGGGGGATGGAACGCCTCTCCTCTGAAGAAAGGCTGAGAGAGTTGGGGTTATTCATCCTGGAGAAGGCTTTGGGGCAACCTTATTGCAGCCTTTCAGCACTTAAAGGGGGCTTATAAGAAAGATGGCAGTGAGCTTTTTAGCAGGGCCTGTTGCCACAGGACAAGGGTGAATGGTTTTAAACTAGAAGAAAGTAGATTTAGACTAGATATAAGGAAGAAATTTTTTAGAATGAGGGTGGTGAAACACTGGAACAGGTTGCCCAGAGAGGTGGTAGATGCCCCATCCCTGGAAACATTCAAGGTCAGGTTGGACGGGGCTCTGAGCAACCTGGTCTAGTTGAAGATGTCCCTGCTCATTGCAGGGGGTTTGGACTAGATGACCTTTAAAGGTCCCTTCCAACCCAAACTATTCTATGATTCTATGATTCTATGATTCTATGATTCTATGATTCTATGATTCTATAACCCATATAAACAGCTCCTCTCCACCCCCTCCAGTCATAATCCCTTTCCCGTTCTCCTCCCTGCTCCCAAAGAAGAGGATGTTGCAGACAGCCCATACTGGACACAACCACATGTCCACACCAGCCTTTCGGCTCAGACCAGGAGTGTGCTCGTCACATGAATCTGATGACCATTGGCCACCATTGGAAGCTGAGCACCAGGAGCTGACTTGGTGCACACCAATCAGTAGTGAGAGTTCAGTCCCCAGGACCTGACTAGATATAGATCAAAGTAACCCCCCTGAAATGCATACAGCATGGATGTTTGGTCCCCAGCACCATTTCGCTCTAGAGTACAGCTCCTGCTGGGATGGGCTAATGTAGACATAGCCAGGATACACCCCCCTGTTGCGCTAGTAAAGCTACCTCTGTCATGTCCCTGGCAGCAGATTAGAGATGTGGTGGCTCCCCAGAGTTTCTGCATAAAGTACTGAATACTGGATCTGCTACCCCTTAGAAAACTGTAGGAATATCTTTGTTTATTCAGACATTGTGCTCTCTACAACTGTACTTGCAATGCCTTTCAGTGAATCCAGTGAACAATGATGTCTCATGCCAAAGGCAACTGAAGACACCATGTAGCCGTACATTGTGTAAAAACTATATAAACTATATAAAGTACACAGATTATGCCGATCAGGAGCAAAGTTTCCTTACCCCAAAGCAAGGTGCACTGTAACTTCGAACTCCTTAGAAGTGAGCAACTAAAGCCTATGGAGAGATACCAGACATGGTAACAGCTGACTGCTAAGCATTTTAATAACAAGAAATTAATTATGCATACCCTTTGTCGATGTAACATCCACACTAAAGTAGCAGTTGCACTGATAATTGCTATTTCTTTGATAGGATCAAGGTGGTAGGACTGTGGAGAAGAGTAAATAAAAGATATTGTGAATAGACCTTCTRGGCCAAACACACAGCTCTTCCACTGATGTCAAATACTTGTTATATTGTGCAGAGAAAAGAAGAGACCATCAAGGACATGCAGCCTGAGTGGAAACAAGTGAAAATAAGCCAATAGATTTTCCAGCCTTGCTATTGATACAGCTGCAAACCAACATCCAAAAGCCTTCAGCAGTCAAAGCAGGTGCAAAGGAACAAGAAGACGGACTGGAGTAGATCCACTGAGTATCAGATAACTGCTCCCAGCACAATCGAGCAGAGATTTCTGTGAGAGTGATGCAAAGCTCAGAGCTCAACTAAAAGGATCCAAGAAGAAGGAACAGATCTCCAGAGAACTGCAGAAATCCCTCATGGGGACCACCAAGGTCTCCTGCAGTTATCTATTGTCCTGAATGTGTAGAAACCTGTAATAGAAATATTAAAATCAGTCGGGAGAATGAATGGAGATGATTGAGTGTGGGAGCACCAGATGAAAGAAAAGGTAGAAGGCACATATGTTTTTGGCACCTAGACTAGCAGGTCACCAAAGTCATGCCAGATCTACAAGCAGCTTCTCAGTTCTGGAAAACAAGGGAGAGCAGAAAAAAGGGGGGAGCAGAATGGGACTGGAGCCTTAAAGTACCTAGAAAAAGAGGCAGAGGAGAGAGAATAAATCCTAATGATGCCAGAGGTGGTACAGGAAGGAAAAAAGAGAGGAAGGAAGGTAATTGCTGACAACTCCTAAAAGGGGGTACATCCAAAACCAGAACATGACCACCAGTCTAAAACCCTAAGAGATGTAAAGAGGAGTCGCCAGGCTGTGCCTCTTGTTCTGCCTGTCAGGGAATCGGAAATCTGGGAACGCTGGCCAGGCTGTGTGGACCCAAGACTTGGGGGCTTGGGAGCTTGTGGGTGTGAGAGCATGAGCCAGACAAACCAGTTCTGCTGTAAAATAAAATAAAATCACCTTCCCTTCCTATAAGGTCTCACCCTGAGCTTTGCTACATTGTTGCTGCAAGTCTGCCACAGTATACTACCTTAATTAATGGAAAGGGGAACAAATAGACCAAAATTTGGCATAGGGATTTTAAAGGGAAGTTTATCCAGGTTTCTGCATCCCAGGAACTGACTAAAGTACTGACTAAAGCATGGAAGCAAACAGCTATGGTGAAAGCCAAATGCAAACCAGGCATTTCTTCACCCCTAGCAGCAATATAGTGCAAAATTAAAAGGCTGATTAATGAAGATGACATTACAATAGGCAGCCCTTACAACTCTTACATAATTCAAAGGGTAAGCTGAGATGCAGGTGTTGATAGCTTAAACGCACACTGACACGGAGCGTGCTAAAACACTAGTGTAAAGGAGCATTTATAAATGATGAAAACAAACCATTTCAACAGAGCGGCTCTTCACCAGAGCGGAAAGGGCAGAACCATAACTAGCTAGTGAAACACTGGTGTTAAAGGTGACAGGAACCAGAAGACACTTAGCTCAATAGCTGAGGAGGCTTCAGACCATTGGCGCGGGTTCAGGCACCCAGAGTTTCCAGAGCCAGGAGTGAGCACTCGGTGCTCAGGGACCCGCAGATGCCGATGTTCAGATTTGGAAGCTTTTTTTGTGCAATTGGCCTCTGTCAGGGACAAGACCAGAGGTGTTTCTGGCTCCCACTGCTCTGCTCAGCTCCAGAGAGCCTTCTTTTTAATGCAGTTTTCATTGCTTATTCATTTTCTTCGTGTTTAACCTTAACAGAGATTTGTTTTGACTATTGGGAGAAGGGAAGTAAGCTCAAGCAGGTGCATGAGGCTTAACTACAGCTTCAATATGCTTGGTTATATACGGATATGTTAACAAAAAGGAAAAAAAGAAAGAAATTGAAAAAAAATGCACAATAGCAGTTTTTTAGTGTTAGGCCATATGTCCTTAATCATTATATTTTGTACAAGTTACTGGAAGCAGTGTGCAGATAAGAGTATTGGACTACTGAGCCTGACAGTGAAACAACTGAGACCCAACAATGGAATAAGTATGTATATTTTTAATGATTGTCTGTAATCCTTCTGCATTTGTATATCATCAGAAAGTAATTCTTAATATAAAAGAAAATAGTATTTAAAATTTCAATAAAGCTTGCCTGTAATGTGGTTCAGAGATGTTTCATTCGTCTGAGGTATTCTCAGATGGCTGATATAAACAAACTGGTTGAAAAGTGTCTGGTAGTGATTCAAGAGCATAAACAAGGCAAGAAGGAATTTTTTGTTTGTTTGTTTGTTTGTTTTTTGTCTAATCATATAAGTCTCTTCTGTCCTTCTGACAAAATTCATCTTCGGCAGGATCCCCTTTTTCCACAGGTTTCCTCTTATTTAGTCCAATGTCATCCACTGCCCCTTATTCACTCTGCAACATTTCCCTGTGCTGAATGTGTTTTTACAAAGCTTTCAGGGTTCCATGTATTTCCAACTGCTCATCTGGGGGAAATAAAAGCCCTAGCTATTCAAACAATAGCAAAAACCATGGACTTAAATTTATGTAAGAGAGGTGTGACAAACAAACAAACATGCAAAACTCCTCTTTTGAGTACCCAGGAAAAGATGTAATGAAATTCCACAGGAATAAATGGAATTACTCTAATACAGACTCCTTTAGGAGGTCACAACCTGATCCCAAAATGGCTAGAGTAATCCCCAGTTACCCTGGGCACATGCCGCCCTGGTATAAACAGTTGTAATAATAAATAGTGAGTTCAGGATATCTGTAGCCATTTTTATAGTGTGGACTTTTCCTCCCAGCACACGGCTGATTGATAACGCCCCGTGGCGGCAGCAGGGACTGGGTGCATGGACCGCACAGGCCGTTTCCCCGCAATATTGAACTAGGACGTTGTCCTCAATCCCCAGCTGTTCCCTGAACACGGCAGAGCTGCGTTTGAGCACACAGGGCACTCCTCCTTGCTCACTGCTGTCTGCCACCCGTTACCTGAATTCAGTGTGCCCGCCCAGGCAGGTTAACCCAAGCTCACTTACTCATATAGGATGTACACTTACCAGCTGTGTACAATTTATAAAATGTAAACTGTAAAAGTCTCCCATTAAAAAAAGTCCAAGGGACACTGTGCCACTGAATGGAACCAGAAAGAGGAAATTATTACATAAAATATCAGACTTGTCTGTTTATTTTGCCTGAAATGAGTGAAGTATAAATAGTAAACTGAGAATGTAGCTGATGAAAAGTGAAGTTGATTTTAAATTAAATGCATAAACGAATCACATTTTAAAATGTAACACTGAAGGTATTGGGTAATGAGAAGTAGAACTGCATTCACACCACTTAAATTCACTTATCTAAAAGTTAGGTGTCCAGTTAAAGCTGGTGGAGTGGACTTCCTCTCCCATACTGCATAAAGAGGCTATCATCCCGGTGGGGGAATTTGTCCTATTTCATTTATCTCACCCGTCTCAGTCCATGCTGCATGCCCCAGAGGGATGGCTCACTTTCACTTTCTGAAGGTCCTTCTTTGCTGACTCCAGAAGAATCCCAAGCAGCTCTCTAAGAGTCATGTTTAACTCTAAAGCAGGATACGATGAGTCTTTCTTACCCTCCTATGCAATACCATGGACTCAAAAGTTATTGCCTGCCATCTTCATAATTTATTAGGAGTTGCTATAACACAATTTTATTCTGGTAACCATGTACATGGCTGTGGCTCATGCTCTACAATGGTAACATCCCACAGTTTGAAAACAAACCCTTTCAGTTGTTAAAATAAATGTAAATGTACCTATTGCCTTCTACTGAACCAAGTGAGACCCGCTCATGTACATATCAGTCTCTAACTGCTTCTGCATTATTCATACACAGATTACTATGTGTACCTAAGCGTATAAAAAAATGATTGCATTTGTATACCTTTACATTTAAGTGTCTCTGAATGTGACTAATATAAAGACAGCTTGCACAGTATGGGCTAGCAGCTTATAATTTGAGGATATCTAAAAAGGTAGGTAATTTATCTTGTGTTTTTGAATAACAGCTGTTTCACTATCTACGTGGCTTTATCTACCAACTAGCTTGTACTGCCAGGTACCACTGATCGAATATCAGCTTTACTTATGCCATCTTTTTCTACAGCGATGGTTTACAATAAGGAAAATATTTAAGATGCATGGCTCATTTAATCAGCAATTTTGCAAGTGTTTTACTTGTATCAACAAAGAACAAATTATTTTTAGCGTCTTGTATCTAGAATGCAGTATGCAGCATAAATTATTCAAATCAAAGCAACATAAATCTTTGTACAGTAGAGGGGAAGCTGCAGAATTCACTGCTATGTGTTAAGATCTTCGGATAGGACAATGACCTCTAATCAAACCTCCTCAATACAGTCCTTACACTTAAGATGCCAACTTGCCACTAAGGACCTGATTATCTATAAATTTATGGGAACCTGCAATAACTGGTGTTTGCCTCCTGATAATGTTTTCTGACACATATCAGGAGATTCAGCTGATCTGTGTTAGAGATTGTTGTACAGAATCTGCAGTTTATACAGGCAATGAGTAGACAGAAAGTCCATTTGAGACCTTTAGCTATAGAGAAGCACATAAGGAGAACTGTTTCCATAGAAACATGCCCCACAGCTGTAGTTAGTATAGGAAAAATAGTTTTATGATTATTTCAATTAAGTTCTACCTTTTGTTTTCAATGCAAGGTATATACAATAGGTTGTTTCATAGTGTCATCTCAGTGTAGCTAAGGTCTTACATGTGAAATTCACCCCAAAGTGAAAGACCCCAGCTTTCTCACATGTGTTCCTAAGAGTTTTATTAGATCATGTGCACAGTGTCCACAGCAGAATGATTTTTACATAAAATAGTACTGCTTTTCAGTATTTATTCTCTGTACAATAAATGTTTACTTTTACATTAACTCACAAGATTATACCTAAATTTCTCAGAAATTCTAGATAAATAGCAAAGGACCAGATAACCTTCCAACAAATCCAGGGGAGGGATGTCCAGTGGTTCCAGGAGGAGATGAGTCAGGCCGAAGGGCAGCTATAGGAAAACAGAGGGTGGGCATGAATAATTTGCTAATAGTTTGGCAACATCTTCTTTCCATTCAGGTCATTTCCGATTTAGATGGAAATCTTCTAACCAGTTCCCTGGAAATGACAAGGTTGGTGCATCTCCAAACTAGTTAATCCAAGTCATTTTTAGGAGAGCTTTTGGTCCCACTTCTTTGTATGGCTGCAAAGGCACAAGGCAGAATCCATCTTGTGGTGGTAAGAAGACAGATCCACACATCCAGTTGAGATTTTTCTCCCTCTCATTTCAAAAGTGTTAACAAGGCTGCAAATTTCCCCTTCCTGCCTGGCACGAGCACAGACTTTATTAGCTGCTTCCATGTGCATATGCAATGCACAGAGTAATATGACGCTTGGATTTTTTCCTAGTGAGTTTGAAATTAGTATAGTTGAATTGCACCAAGTCACACTACGGTCTCGGAAATGCATGACTAGGAGCTGGATTTTGTGCATGAGTAAGTGAACAAGCCCAATAAACAAGTATTCAACACTGAATGTGTTGAAATCTGTTGCCATGTCAGCTGTGGCACAGGTTTTGTGTGTTTATGATGGTAAAAGTGGTTATTTTGTTTCCTCTGTCATTTCCAAACAGGATTGAAATCACATCCTCCTCCTTGCTTGTGGACTTCATACCCATGCAAAACCAATGCAAGCTGGACGGATATCTGTCTCAGTGTCTCTGAAAGTCACGTTTTCCAGAAACCACGTTCTGTACAGTGAAGGAAGACAGAGCCAGATAAAAGATATTTAGAGAGTAGCATGTAATAGCTTACAGGGAGGGAAGAAAGGTTCTTAACTTAGGTATGATCCCACATACTGCTTAACAGAGCTGTGCTTCAGGGGCTCCTCCTGCCTGCCAGTGGTCCCTGTATGATGCTAAGTTATAAAGCTACATGCTTAAGTTGGTGCTGAAAAGTTGATGTTGTCAGTACCCCCAAATGACTCAGCCCTACTTCAGAAGTGATGTCCTGCAATCCACCAACTCAATAAAAATTAGGTCCATAAAACCCAGGCAACTGATGCATAAACTGATTTTGGTAGAACCTGTAGCATTGCTGCCGTTTTGGGCAAGTAACTTCAAAAATCTACCTCCTTGAATTGTAAGAGGCAAGCGGTGGCTTCACATGTGCTAATTCTACAAAATTCCACAATAGCACTATAGAAAAAATAATTAGGTAACATTTTGTGCACTATTTTAACAATAACATACTAAGACCATACGAGTAGGAATTGGTTTGGCTACAGAGGATTTGAAAAAGTGCTTCAATAAAAAAGAACTTAATAATCCACAGTTCAGTGAGACGTAACCAAATAATTCACATATATCAGACAAATAAATACTCCCACGTGTCTCCGAAGCACCTCCAAGGAAAAGTTTCTTTCCAAAACAGAGATCACTAGCTTAGTCATTTTCTTTTCAAGTTTGCAATACGACCCATCTTGGCTTCCCAACAACTACAGCACGGCTTCAAGAAGATTTTCCTCATAGCATTTAATTTGTTAATGGGATTTGCATGCACCCTTCCAAAGAAGTATCAAGAAGGTTGGCCTCATTGTTCGTGATGGCCAGACAAGGGGAAGAATAATTGTGTCATACAAAATCTATCCATGTTCTCCCCACAGAGACATAATTACACATTCAAAACTTAGAGAGGTGGAAGAGCCAGCTCAGATTCCACCTAAGTCTGAAGGATTAATCTCTATGTCAATTCTAATGGTACAAAAGATCTGAGTGTAATTTCCTCTTCTGCCTTGTGGTATACCAGATTGCAGAAGATTGCATGTATTATTTTAAGGTTCTCCAGAGAAAATTTCCCCGGCTTCCCTACAAGGACTTTTGACCACAGTACAGTGTTTAAGGGGAAGGGTATTGGAAGAAACAGAAATAGAGTACTTAAGGAGCATAGGAAGCAAGTTGCAGAGCAGGCTGAGATGATAAAAGGGGGAGAAAATTCACAACAGTATCTGAAGATGACAGAGGAAAGCTTGGCCTGATGAAAGGAAAAGGCTAAATTCCCACTGACTCAGTGGAGCCCAGAATTTACTCCACGAGGGAAAATTGTACTGTGAGGGAGAACCGTCAATAAAAAGCAGGAGTCTGAGATACATCAGCGAGCTGAATTGCCATGTTTTAGTATAAACTTGAGTGCCACAAGCCAATACTGGTAGACGCACAGAAGAAGGGATCTGCAGTGCAAAGGGTCAATGTAAACAACTCTTGCTGCTGGCAAAATCACCAAATATAAAATTTTGATAGAAGGTGAAAACAGAAACAGCTTTGATTTGGGGGCCTCAGGGTGCAGGCAAGGCTTAAGTTTGTCCTYGCTGTAAGCTGACAGGACTGAAGAAGATGCGAGGTAACGTTGAGAAGGGACCCAGTCTGCTCGGGAGCCTCAGCCATTGATCTGGGCATGGCTGAAACTTGTATTCAATGCGAAGGAGCCAATCTGCAGCCACAGCTGCTCCAGCCCAAATAGCTGCTCCGTCACAACAGAGACATCTTTGGCTGCTTGTTTCTGGGGATTTTCATGGAGGGGGGCTTTGCCTTCTTTGTTTTCAGGAAAAGCATGACGTGACTTTTTCCCTCCCCATATTTTACAAAAGAAAAAGAAAAGAAGAAGGAGCTCTGTAAATTGAATCAAAAAGCAATGAGTATTTCTAAAGCTTCTGAAATCAGTTCAAGCGCTTAGGCAAAGCTAACACAGCTAGAGGCTTCTTAGAAAGCCACAGCAAAAGGGGACTTTACCCCCATCAGGCACATGTGACAGTCCCCCACCATGGGGAGAGATGGGAAACGGCCAATGAGTTTCGTGGTTCTTTCACCAAGCCTTCTCCTCGCTTTCTATTTTGACTGTATTGCAGGGGTCCATTTTAACGTGCTGGTTTTATTGCTTTGTTTTGTTTTTTATTTGCAGTGCTATCCAGTGCCTGACTGGAGAAGAGAGAGAGACTCAAGAAAGGCGAATCCATTTTGCATCAATAACAAAACATCACATTTCTAAGGGAAGGAAAACAACTGCTTTTTAAAAACAAGGTTGTGCTCGTTTGTCTGTTGGTTCGTACAGAACGGTTATCAAGCCAAAGGAGTCCTGGTGATCGTGTTTTGCCAGCACAGAGAGAACAAAGGATTATTAAAAATAATACAAACCGATGACATATGTTACCAGTATTAAAATTGATGCACATTCCTGCGTAGCGTAGGGGAAGCCAGGAGCTGGATTTTTTCTTTAACAAAGTCAGAAAATAAAAGTAAGCCATTTCAGTCTTATTACCTCTAACAGGGAGGTATTTCTTTCTGTCTGCTTGGGGAGGAGAGGTTGGGGGAGCAAGGTTTGGTTTGGACAAAACTCAGTCAATCTCCCCCCCCCCCAGAAGTAGATCCAGCTTGACATGGGTACTTCTGCAAATATTTTCCCCACAAAAAGGTTATGAACCAAAGCCAGGAGCAACCAGATGACTGTCTAAAAGTAGCAGGATCAGACCCACCCTCTTCAGAACCAGAAATGCATTTTAGTATCAGGCATTAAAACTTTTTCACAGTGGTGGCACGCAGACAGAAATGAGGGTCCTTTTGTCCCAGCCGTGAGACAAATAATTGCACAAAAAGCCACCCCTGCTTCAGAAAGCTCTTCCACCTCGCCTATGAATTTTGTCCCACCACAAGCAGTTCGAAGCCGTTCACTGAGGTCTTTCCTCGCATCGCCCCTTAACCCACACTCACCTGGTCTTTTGCATGGTCTGGGAATCTTCAGATGAGCCTGGGTTTGCAGTTTCGCTCTAAGCCTGACCTTACAGTTGCTGCAAAGCGACGAAACTTGTTTGTAATGCTCGCACATTATGCGGGGATGGCGCGCTGTCAACACATGCAGCATTATGGACTGGAAAATCCAAATACAGTTTGCAAAGCCATTGGAGGTTTTCCACAGAGTACTTGCAAGGGCCTCTCCTAATTGAATTTGCCAAAATTCACATGAACTCAGATTTAATCCAATCAGTTCTACATCACATGTCTTTCAACATTGACAAAATATTTTTTTCTAATTGTGACTCTCTTATGGAACCAAATGAATCAGAAAGGGACTTAAATGAAAACCAGTCCAGATTGTTCTACACTTTAACCTTACATCTGTGCTTAATTAGGATGCTCAATTTCCCTAAACTCAAGTCATAAAATGGAAGTAATCTGTGGCCTGTTTGTCAGTCATTATAGGGCAGCAGACCTGCAAATCAAGGCAAGCCCAAATGCACAGGATTCTGTTCAACACGGCCACTGAAGGCAACATAGGAGATGTTATTGTGCAGCAGGCTGGAAGGGAGTCGGGAGAAAAGCTTGCCGAGAAAGATGTGTGTAAATGACCTGCGTGCTGAGAATGTGGCTGAGCCTTGAAAGAAGGGAGCAAATGAATGCAGAAAACGTGTGATTATTTAAGGCGCCCCCATTCTGACTGCATGAGGCTCTTAMGAAAGGCCTGATAATAACTGGTGCTGGACAATATCTTCAGCCACAGAAAAGGCAACAGCCTCCTCTTCAAATCAAAACTGCTCTCTTAGGAGTGCCAGCACCTTCGGCTGGTGTAACCTTTTAGGGTGTAATTTCGAGAGGTTACAAGGTCCTCTGTGGCCACGCCGCTCCCCCAGCCCAGCTCTCTGGTCCGGGTCCTGCACACCACGTGGGTCACCCATCCTTCCCTCCCAGTGCAGTCCTGCGAGGGGCTGTGCTGTAGAGCCGAGCAAGAAAAACTCCCCACAACGCCAGAAAAACCAAGGGCTTTTCTAAGGACCTGGATCATTTCCCTGGCCCAGTTTCGCAGCCCATTCCCACACACAGCTGAAACCGCAGCAAGGGAGGGCTGGCATCTCCTGGAAGGGCTTTGGCACYGGCGGCGCTGCCGCATGGAGCGACACCCTCGAACACCTTGGCTCCTCGCAGCCAGCAAAAGTAGCTGCAGTTAGCCCACATCCTTAAAAGTGTGAGAAAGACTTGTCATCTACAGTTGTTAAAGATGCACTATCCGGGGCTATGGCAAATCACTGGAGGAACAATAAAACCCTACCCCACACACCAAGGTCTGTCATCATTCATTTCAAACATGCACTTCAGAGTGTTGCTGTTATGTTGTTTTTTGACATCTTGAGATCTGCATGAGAAATCCCTGTGGACGTGCTGTAAATCCATATCTACAGCAGTAAGTTTTCATTGCATCAGTGTTATTAAATATATATATACACTTWTATATATATTATTTGGCGATGCTGAATGAACAATTGGCCTTTAACTCCACCTAGACTATTAGGTCGTACTATAGGTCAGTGAAAAAGTAATTTTCCCTAGATTTGTAATAAGGTCTGGGATTTGACCTATGACCCCAATGTCACAAGGTATTCATTATCTCCACACAGATGATATACAGGCAAAGAAACATATATTTTTTATAGAACTGGAAGAATTATATTTGATGGATACATTTTATTAGATGGATTTTATTACCTGGATAAACTCAATTAGCAGACCTCATTAATTTTGAAAATGTAACTTATTTACATTGAGTTATTCTTCCTGTGGCCATTAGCATTCAAAACATATAAACCTGAGCTCAGGGCACAGTTGAATTTTTTTTTGGTGCAGTGGCCAAACCAAAAAAACAAGGAAAGAGAGAGGAAAAAATCTTCTAACCAGAAAAGAAAGCTTATTTTGTATCAATGCAAAATGTTTTATTTAACCTGTAATTAAAACTTTTTTTCCTGGTTCTTAAGCTATTTTTTTTCTTTCATTCTTAAAAAATGTTAGCCAACATTCGAAACGTCATTTCCTAATGAGAAGCTGAAATGTTTTGTTTCCAAAGCAATAGAAACTAGCACTTTATCTTTGTGGGGTGGGGAGATTGTTTGCTTTGTCTTAATTTAGTAAATAGTTTCAGTCTCCTGCCTCTGGACTTAGGAAACAAATTCACTAGTCCATGAAAACATTACACTTGCAATGGGTAGCCATATTTGCAGGAACATATTAGTGACATGTAGTAAGCAGAATGTAAAGGGCTAAAGATATAACTGAAAGGTGTTTGCATAAAATATACCCATATTGAAACATACATATTGCAAGAGTTTCTGAGAGGTAAAGGACGAGTCTGTGAACCAYGTGTCCATACAATATTGTCCCTCAGCTGATTCCCAGGTGCGTTTCTGCCATGGCCACAAAAATCCACCCCCTGTATGGCAGATGCCTCTGTCCCTGGCAAAAAAGGGGAGCGAGAGGCCATCACCAGAGGACGGGGTTCATTTCCTAATATTAGGCTTCTTAAAGTTGGATGTCCAGATCAAGCTATGTTTTTGTAGCCAAGAGAGAAAGATAAAGCTCCACCTGAGACTGAGCCACACCACACCACAGGGCAGGAGTCAGAGGTGGGTGGGGAGGGTGACTCACCTGCCGGGGTCYCTGCTGCTGCCCCCGGGGCAGTGGGAGCCCAGGCAATGTGCCCAGACCAGACATCCCACATGCAGGTGGTTCAAGTTAGGTGAGGTGAATCGCATCCACCTGCATCCTGCGAAACATTAGTAATGACTGCATTAGCCCAGAGCTAAATATTTAGGATCAAGCTCCCTCAAGCTTGCTTCACCCAGTTCCTGCAGCCCAGAGCTGCCGTGAGCAGCGAGGTGGGGACCCCCCTCAGCACAGGGAAGGCTCCTGGGGATGTACAAGGTCTGATTACAGCTATATTGGGAAGAAAGCGCATGGACAACGGTATTCCTGCTATCTCCAAATGCAGAGCACCTCCTCTGAGGGCTTCTCCAGATAACTGTAATTTAGGACAGCCATAAGCTTTTACCAGCCACTGGCTTGGCTCAGGACTGGTGGTGGGGTGGCAATGCAGCATGAATAACCACACCACTGATGCTGTGGATCCAGCTGCTAGAGTGAGGTCCACTGTTATTGTTAGCATCATGAAGCAACTTTTATTCTGAGACTGAACTACTTGTGTGTCCATCCAATGAATTCCTGTTAAAAGACTAAATCTGCTAGGGGATAAAAATCCATTACAAGTGAGAAGCAATTTACAGTAGAGAATTGACCTATAAAACCAACGCATTTCCATCGCACTAATCCAAAACATATTTCAGAAAATAGGTCTGCACTCTGAAATAGGTCTTGTTAAAACAACCGACCTGTTAAAATTACGTGCTTACTGTGGCAAACCTGTATATTTTAACAGGATTTTCATGTGTTGGGCCATAGTCCTAGGAATTTTCTAAGAAAGTGACCTCACTCCTCAAAAAGGCGGTGAGAGATTTAAAAGCAAGGCACATCCCTGGGAATTCAGAGCGAGTGACTTACAAGGCTCCCTGTCTCTTGGACTTCTTCCCCTCCCGTTCATTTCTTCATTGCCTCTTATACTGTCCCTTACACCTGGAACATTTTGGTCTCTTCCTATCTGCCAGATTTTTTCCCTTCTCTATTTCAAATTCCTCCTTAACTCACTAAGTCACTTCCTCCTGACTTCTTGGACCTGGGGCCCCCATTCCCCCACGGAGAAGCTCCCTCACTCGGGGGAGAAAGCCAGACGGCCGGCGCGCATGCTCTGCAGTTGCCCTGCAAAGCCCAGGAGATGTGCACAGATGCACAGTGACTTGGCAGATGTCTGCCTGCAGTCAGGACAGGAGCATCTCGCATTATCCTGGAGCATGCCTCTCTTCTTTTCAGGACAGGCCCACAGTACTTGAACTGGGATCCTCCAGTGCTTGCATAGGAGAAATCAGGGAGGGGAAGAGCAGGGAGGGGAAGAGCAGCATCCGACTTTTCAGGAAAGCCTGCTTCAATTCCTGAGGGCTCCAGGTCCTGTTCTGGAGCCCACTGAACTCCGTGGATGGAATTCAGTTGCCTTTTGGTCCCTATGGCTGGAGAGTTGGATCTCGGCAGAGAAAAAATGAGGTGCTGTTGTGTAAAAGAGTTCTTCTCCCAGTGAAACATTTCAGTGGAAAACAGACCTCCACAAGCAGGAGAGGTTCACAGCGATCACTGGGAAGCCCCTGTGCTTGTGCTTTTTTTTTCTACTTGTATAGAAATGCAACTTGAATTTAAGTCCATTCCTATTATTAACTACGTTGAGAGAATGAGGACAGTAGTAAAAATAAAACAATAAAACTAACAAATCTTTTTTTTTTCCTCTTCCTGTCCTCGTGCTTCCAGATGTTGTTGTTGACTACATAAAACTTTTTAAAAATGGTAAACATAAACAATTTTACAACAAAACAATTCATAAATGAGACAGATTACTTCATAGCAACCTATTTTATTGGCATACAGGTAGTAGCACAAGGGTGAGATTCAGCAAACAGGCAAAGAAGGCACCTACCTCAGCCTTGTCTGTGTCCACTGTYACTAAGCCACCCCTCCCATTCAGCAATGGGCCCACATTTTCCTTGTTCAATCTTTTACTACCAATGTAGCTATAGAAACCCTTCCTATTACCCCTGATGTCACTTGGAAGCATTACCTCTAGGCAGACACCATCCCTACATGCCTGGGCAATATTYCTGAATTCTTCTTTTGTAGCACATCCCTGCTTCCATCTCCTGTATGATGCCTTTTTGCATTGGAGCTCCACCATGACCTCTCTGCTTACCCAAAGCAGTCTCCCGATACGTCTGCTTGTCTTCATGAGTGCCGGACTGTTCTTGTGCTTGGAGCATGCTGTCCTTGAAGGTCTGTCAGTTTACCTAAGCTCCTTTGCCCTTCAGAGCTGCCTCCCCTGGGATCCCATTTACCAGTTTCCTAAACGTGCTGAAATCTGCTTTCCTGAAGTCCAGGATCTGCCTTCTGTTACCCTCCTTCCTTTCTCCTCCCAGGATCTTACACCCCATCATTTCACGGTGATTATATCCAAGGCTGTTACTGATTCCCACATCCCCAACCTGTTCTTCCTTGACAGTGAACAACAGATGCAGCTATGGGACACCCTGGTTGGCCCACCCAGTAACTATTTCAAGAAGTTATCTCTGATGTCCTCCAGAAACCTCCTGGACTGCTGGTGTAGCACCATGCTGCCCTTCCAGCAGATGTCAGGGAGGTTAAACTCCCCCCTGAAAACCAGAGGCTTCCTCCAGTGCTTCAAAGAAGGCTTCATCCACTTGCTCATCCTGATGGGACATCTGTAGTACCCTCCCATCATGATATCCCCCTCACAGGCACCTCTCCTGACCCATAGGCTTTCCACCAGCCCATCATCCATCCCACTGAAGAGCTCCTTATACCTGGGCTGCTCCTTCACAGAGATAGCAAGTCCCTTGCCCCCTCATCTTCCCTGCTGGTCTCTCCTGGAGAGCCGGCACCTGTCCATTGCAGCCACCCCAGGTGTGTGAGCTGGCCCACCACTTCTCAGGTATTCCAACAACATTGTAGTTAAGTAGAAAAACTCCTAGTTTTCAGTCTTGTTGCAGCATCTCAGAGTCTGTTCATTTTTAGGTCTGTCCCTGCAGGAAGGGGCTCAAGAAGCAGAAAAACCTGCCTCTTTTGGGTACAAAGGAGAACCCAGCACCAGCCACAGCTTTTGTCACATACAGCTGCCCTCTGCCTTGCAGAAAGTGTAGACACCGCTGAGCAAAGGCAGCAGTAGGGTTAGTTCCTGGGACAGGGGGGATTCTGCTGGGGTCTGCCCGTGGCTGTGCCAAGATGCACCCGTTCCCCTTGCAGCTCCCCCAAGGCTCTCTTGTGGCCTTGCTCCTGT
Organism: Oceanodroma leucorhoa; assembly: GCA_030449065.1. Lineage (NCBI taxonomy): Eukaryota > Metazoa > Chordata > Aves > Procellariiformes > Oceanodroma > Oceanodroma leucorhoa. The sequence goes on from JASVER010000062.1 coordinate 2,239,373, forward strand.
CAAGGGGGAGAAGGATGGCAGCAGGGTGTGTAAAGCCAGAGAGGTCCAGGAATTTCCAGAGGAAGCCGGAGAGGCCATTTGCTGCTCCATGAGGGTCTGAGGCTGAATAATTCGAAGCTGAGCAGCCTGTTTGAGTCAGCGGAGACTTCAGGGAAAAGCACAGGCCCCGCTATCAAATCACTGTCTCCTCCATGCTTCAAAGCACACAATATGCCTTTCTATCTAAAAGCTCTGAACTCCTTATCTTTTCAAATGGCTAACAAATGTGTTTGATTATGTGGCAAAGCAGATTTTCATATGTTGACAAAGCCTTGTTAATCAGGAAAGCAGGGCTGTATCAGAGATATAGAATATACAAGGAGAAATTTCAACACCTCATTAGAAAAATAAATTAATGTCTTTTCTGAGAATGTGGCATGGGCAAAACATGTCCTCATATGGTATAAACACTTGGTGAGATGAGCTTCATAGCTTTACCATGATTTCACCACTCGAGAGTGAAGTGGCCATCCCAAACTGACACAAATCAAAACTTTATGCTACTCTAGGACATGTTCTGCCTCCCCCTTCTTCTTGTGATGATCTCCATCAACCATCAGATCATATAATTTAATATAACACAAAATCTAGACCTCTTGACACAGATCCCCTCCTGCACCCAAGGAGGGACAACTCTAATTTATACCAGATGACTTCAGACTATACGAAACCCCGTGCCAGCTGAGGGCTAGCCAAGCACAGGTGTGCCCCACCCTGTCCCAAAATGCCTCTTCCTATTCTCCTTCTTTCCACCAAAGGAGAAGCAGATGTGGGAGGGAGCCGCAAGCACCGCTCTGCACCAGCTGAGAATTATGCCAAGCCCCAGTTAACGCACCCAGGGGTCACATCCTAGGCGCTCTGTACAGAGGTGAAAGGAAAAAGAATCTGCTCTTTTACTTTAAGTAAGAGTCACAAATCAAAGGGAAAAAGAAAACAGCAAACTTTAGAATTAAATGCATGAAAATGTTTAATATATTGCTAGAATGTTGATGAAGATGAAGAAGTGGATTCCAAGGAATCCAGAGAAAATGATCCCTTTGAGTCAAACATTAATAAAAGTCTGCAGTGATATAGAGATGATCTCATGCTCATGGATATTTCCCGTTTGCAACTTTTTTTCTTGGTATAGTTTTTTTTTTACTCCCAGATGTTGTGAAGTTAATTACACAATCGCTTGAGTATTACAAAAAAATGAATAAAGAGTACTGGATACACGAGTCACTACAGTGCAGCACAGAATGAAGGAAAATTATCTTCAGAAAAAGGCAATCTCTACATAGTACCAGAGCAGAAATTCTTTGGTTTTCTTCAGCCAGATGCTGCTTTTTGCAAGGGAGAAATTTTCAGCTCAGGCTGAAAATTGCTGGGAGCCTCCTCTGTGCACAAGCTGCAAGAGCAGCACAAACCCAGCCAGAAAGTAATCCTTGCCAGTGAAGGGTGGTATAAATACAAACACATCTAGAGGAAAGTCTTTTGCAGACCAGTATGTCATAAACCCTCTGTTCGTTGTGCTTTGTTGTCCAACATGCAAGGCAAGATGTAAGGAGCCATGTTCTTTAAGGCCCACTTGTTTTGGGAAACACATACACTTAAGTACCATTGGCATTCACGTAACCCATCTCTGCGGTGCATACCTGTGCCATCAGCCTGATGCTGGTGATATATTGAATGACTCAGTGTGACTGCAAATCTGCAGGATTTGCACACGTAAATATGGGTGTGCAGGTTCACAGTAATGTTTTGCAAGTGTAGACGTTCCTCCCCTTTTAAAAAACGTGATTCATTAAAAGCTATTTCAAACTACTTAGAGCTGGCTTCAAAACACAAATCGAGCTCCTTAGCCAGCTCTTCCGAAAACATCCAAAAATATTCTCGTCCACTTCCTCACTGGAACGAATATACCTGTGGGCTGATCCCCTAAAGGGATCAGACACCAAGTTGTTTACTTTAAAGAAAACACTGTGCCTGTTGAAAGGCAATCGGCCATCCTGGTTTGGGCTACGCTGTACAAAAATTTTTTGACTGTAGCACATGACCAAGCCTCTTCCACAAAGATCTCAACCACGCAGGTCACTAAATACCCGTTAGAGCAGAGAGGGAACAATTCCCATGCTGGAACGTGGTGTCACCTACCATTAATGGTAAAGGTGCTTGGATGCAAATACCGAAAGAGAAGACAGACTTAATTTAAGGCAAATTCTGGAGACAGGTAACATGGATCTGACAGTAGCACCTGGCCTTTAGTGAYAGCGTTAAAATTAGGAGATACTTTGTCTAATAAACACTGGTGAAAGCCAAGGGATTTCTAGGAAATAATAATTCATAGATTCAGAGAATTGGAGGCACAGACTTCCTCTTGTAATTTCATTTCTCAACAACCATTTGCCCAACTTTTTCCTGACTTTCTTCTGAAGGCTATTGGGTCATCTTTTGGCACAGAGGATGACAGCTCACTACTTCTGACTATCTAAAGTTAACTCTTTGACTATGCCACAAGGGCTTGGGGGATTACTTTGTAAAACAGATTTTTTAAAATACTTCCTAGTAGATTTGTCAGGTGATGAGACATTTTATTAACTTTGTTGCCATGAATTTTTATCAGGCCAGTGAGGAATATTCATTCCTAAGGGATTTGAACTAATAAAATTGTAAAATGAAAAGTTGTAACAAGTGCTTCATCTCTTGATAGCTATGTTTTTAAAACTGAATCTCATCCTGTGACTAATCTTGACTTTCTGTTTTTGAAAATACTTATGTTTGCCTTTGTTGCACTGTGGTTTTTAAAGACCTGACACCTGGAATCCTGTGAATATGTAGGAAACCAAATTTCATCCCAAAACCAAAATGAAATACTCCAAGTGTTATATAAAGAAACATATAAACTCATGATTGCTGTAGATTCCTAAACTGGCCAGTTTTAGAACCAAGAGGGATTGTTGTGATTTTCTCACTACTTTCCATACAATTGAGCCCCTAGAACTTCCTTATACTAATTTGTGCTTCAAGATTAAAAGCTGTGCTTGCAGCAGAGTGCACTTTTTAAAAGAGTTTCATCTCCATTAATGGAGAATCCAGCACAATCCTGTGTAAATCATTCCAAATGATTAAATATCCTTGCTGTTAAGAATATGCACCTTCTTTTTTGGTCTGAATTTGCCTCACTGCAGTTTCCAGCCATTGGTCTTATAGTCATTGTACCTTTGTCTGCCAGACTGAAAAGCCCTGTATTACCTAAACCTTCTTCTTGTGGAGGTACTTATGGGCTATGATCAAGTCACTGTTAACCTTCTCTCTTGGAAGTTACTTAAATCTTTTCCTATTAGTTATTCTTTAATTATTCTCAGAGCTCCTCTCTGAACTCAAGCCAATTTTTTTACATCCTTCTTGAATTTTGGGCACCGGATCTGGACATATGACCCCAGCAAGCACAGCACCAGTACCAAGAACAGTGGAAATAGTCCCACTCCCTATTTCTTTTTTTTATACCGGCAGGAAGTGATTTAGCCCTTCTGTCCGTAGTGCCATGCTGAGAGCTCATGCTCAGGTGATTTTCATCTTGACCACAATTACCGTTTCCAAAATTTTCTACTTCCCCAAACAGAGCTCCCCTGGAAGTGCAACCTGCATGTGTTGTTCCCAGACTGGTCATTTCACATTCAGCCACCCCAAAACACTTCTCATTTTACCAGGCCCAACATTTTCTCTCTGTATCCGCAACCATCCCCAAATTGTTGTCTCAGCTGTGAGGAGCTCCATCTTTGATCCTTAAGTTATTGCTAAAAATGGGAAACAGCAAGAAAACCAAAAACCAAGGAATGCACCTTCTTGATGGAGGCTCCTTGTCTACAATCAGATTTGGATGCACCATTGAACTCAGTTTCAGTCTATTTAATGTGTGACATTGATTTTATAACATTCTGCTTTGTTATTCAAGATGTGTGGTCCCATATGCAATAATGTCAGAATTTTATTACATTGCGAATGCTATTACGTCTATCAACCAAAGTTGTAATCACATTAAAATTTATACTGAGCTAGTCTGACAAGATTCTTATATAAATAATTATTAATGATATTGCCTTCCTTTAAATCATTATTAATCTGGTCCCATATCTGCTATTTTGCTACTTTCTCAGGGAATGTTTTCAGTTGATTTTGGTTCCTTGAGGTACCTTTCCTGCTTTTTCTAAATATGGGTGCATCTGTTTTTTTTCAGAAGTCTTCCTGTTTCCCAGAATTTACTAAAACTCAGCATTAATGATCCACCATGCTTCTCAGCTCACAGCCTGAAACTCTTGGACATGATGATTTTAAAAGGTATTATTTTAGTATCTGTAATTTAACACCATCTTTCGTCACTGTGGAAGGAGGATATATTTTATTATTGCATGACTTAAATACACTATCTGTTTTCTCCTTCTCTCTTCCTCCAGCAGGGGTATGGAAAGGTTTATTGAATATTTCAGCCTCTTATCGACAGTCGTGCCATGTCTGACTAGTCAGTGAAACAACATTTTTATTGAGAATCCTTTTGCTCTTTAGATACTCAAAAACTCCTTCCACTGCCTTACATTCTGCTGGCTATAGCTTTCCCTTTGTATTTTTTTTTCTTCCCTCATGAATTTTCTTAATTTCTTAATTTATCCTTACTGCTATCCACTTTTTTCCATATGCTGGTTTTTAATTGCTATACATGCTTTCTCTTCCCATATGCACCTGGCTGTTTCTAAGCCTTCTTTCTTGACTTTAGGTTTTTAGCTCTTGGATAATTTATAAAACATTATAAAAGAGTTCAATCTTTCATATTTTACCATTTCAGTTCTTCCAAGTTGACTCATGTCTTAATTTTTCCAGTTTTGTAAAACTGGACTCCTAGAAACTCTAAGTAAATATATTACTGATATGAACTTCATGTAGTTTGCATAAACAGACATAGTCAATCTGAGCTGACTTCTAGTTCTCAGCGCAGCTTCTGTCCATCTGTCAAGGTGAGGTCTAATCCAGAATTGTCCTGTGTTGGTTGCCACCCTTTCTGAGCTAGAAAACTGTCATCTATAATTTTGAAAAATTCCAAGGGTTTTTTAATACTTGGCAGCATGAAACTTCCAACACATGCCATTCAGACTGAAATCCTCCATGATAGCACAGCTTTTCTTTTTCTACACCTGATAGATGGGTGTTTAAGCAGCCAGTCATCCTGCTTTCAAGTGTGATTTGGCGGGCAGCAATAGGCACCAGCAGCCCCCCATCTTCTGCTTTATGCTTCGGAACAGCAACCCATAAGAATTTAAGAGCACTTGGCAATGATTCAGAGACAGCTGATGCCATTTTCAATGTAGACTGCCATTCTCTGTCCTTTTATGCTAATTTGATGAAAAAAAGTTTCGTACCACTGATTTTAACATTCCAGTCATGCCAATTTTCCTTCCGGTGGCTTATAATACCAAGTAGAGTGTGTGTGCACTAATAAGTGAGCAAGTCCCTTTCCTTTTGCTTATTACTGGGCTCCTTGCAATCCTTGAAGGCAATTAGAGACTTTTCTTCAGGTCTCTGACACCTTGATTAATTTTGTTCTGTGTATCTTGATTTTTCTGCTTTCTCTCTCCTTCGCCACCATGCCCTTTTGTTGTTGTTTAGTTTAATACCTTTCAGTCCAGTCCAAGCAGCCTGTATCTCAAAAAACTAGTTTTCATCTGCTATGATTGCTTCTTCTGACACTAGTTAACCTGCCTTTCCTCCCCTCTCCGCAAGAGAGACAAAAATTCCCTTGAACCAAAACACTCTGCCCGGTGCCATTTGCCTTACCAGTAGCTTGCTTCTGGACACCACTTGCGCACATCTTCAGTCTGTCTGTGGTCTCTGGAGCTGCTGCGAACAGGTGGAACACCATGTAGTCCTGAGGAAGTCTTAAAGGTGCAGGAGCAGGCCATCCCCGTGTGCCGCAGGAAGAGCTGGCTGGAAAGATGACTGGCCTGGCTGAACAGGGAAATTTTGCTGGGTCTCAGGGAAAAAAGGAGAGTCTACTGCTGTTGGAAGAAGGGAGAGGCAACTCAAGAAGAGTACAGGGATCTCGTTAGGTCATGCAGAGAGAAAATTAGAACAGCAAAAGCCCAGCTAGAACTCAATCTGGCCACTGTTGTAAGAGACAACAAAAAAAGTTTTTACAAATATATTAACAACAAAAGAGAGCCAAGGAGAATCTCCATCCTTTATTGGGTGCCGGGGGGAACATTGCCACCAAGGATGAGGAAAAGGCTGAGGTACTTAATGCCTTCTTTGCCTCAGTCTTTAGTAGTCAGACTGGTTATCCTCCGGCTATTCAGCCCCCTGAGCTGGAAGACAGGGACGGAGAGTGGAATACACCCCCCATAATCCAAGAGGAAGCGGTTAACGACCTGCTACGCCAGCTGGACACTCACAAGTCTATGGGGCCGGATGGATCCACCTGAGAGTACTGAGGGAGCYGGTGGAGGAGCTTGCCAAGCCACTCTCCATCATTTATCAGCTGTTCTGGTTAACAGGGGAGGTCCCGGATGACTGGAGGCTTGCCAATGTGACGCCCATCTACAAGAACGGCTGGAAGGAGGATCTGGTGAACTACAGGCCTGTCAGCCTGACCTCGGTGCCGGGGAAGATGATGGAGCGGTTCATCTTGAGGGCGCTCACGAGGCAGGTGCGGGACAACCAGGGGATTGGGCCCAGCCAGCACAGGTTCATGAAGGGCAGGTCCTGCTTGACCAACCTGATCTCCTTCTATGACCAGGTGACCCGCGTAGTGAATGAGAGGAAGGCTGTGGATGTGGTCTACTGGGACTTTAGTAAAGCCGTTGACATTGTCTCCCACAGCATTCTTCTAGAGAAGCTGGCGGGGTCATGGCTTAGACGGGTGTACTCTTTGCTGGGTAAAAAACTGGCTGGACAGCYGAGCCCAGAGAGTTGTGGTGAACGGAGTTAAATCCAGTTAGCGGCCGGTCACAAGCGGTGTTCCCCAGGGTTCAGTTTTGGGGCCGGTCTTGTTTAACATCTTTATCAATGATCTGGATGAGTGCTCCCTCAGTAGGTTTGCAGACGACACCAAGTTGGGTGGGYGAGTTGATCTGCCTGAGGGTAGGAAGGCTCTGCAGAGGGATCAGGACAGGCTGGATCGATGGGCCAAGGCCAATTGTATGAGGTTGAACAAGGCCAAGTGCTGGGTCCTGCACTTGGGTCACAACAACCCCAGGCAACGCTACAGGCTTGGGGGGAAGAGTGGCTGGAAAGCTGCCCGGCGGAAAAGGACCTGGGGATGCTGGTCGACAGCCGGCTGAATGTGAGCCAGCAGTGTGCCCAGGTGGCCAAGAAGGCCAACRGCATCCTGGCCTGTATCAGAAACAGTGTGGCCAGCAGGAGTAGGGAGGTGATGGTGCCCATGTACTCGGCACTGGTGAGGCCGCACCTCGAATACTGTGTTCAGTTTTGGACCCTTCATTACTAGAAGGACTTTGAGGTGCTGGAGCGTCTCCAGAGAAGGGCAAYGAGGCTGGTGAAGGGTCTGGAGAACAAGTCTTATGAGGAGCGGCTGAGGGAACTGGGGTTGTTTAGCCTGGAGAAAAGGAGGCTGAGGGGAGACCTTATCGCTCTCCACAACTACCTGAAAGGAAGTTGTAGTGAGGTGGGTGTTGGCGTCTTCTCCCAAGTAACTAGTGATAGGACAAGAGGAAATGGCCTCAAGTTGCACCAGGGGAGGTTTAGATTGGAYATTAGCAAAAATTTCTTCACCGAAAGGGTTGTCAAACACTGGAACAGGCTGCCCAGGGAAGTGGTGGAGTCACCATCACTGGAGGCATTCAAACAACGTGTAGATGTGGAGCTTCAGGACATGGTTTAGTGGGCATGGTGATGTTGGGTCGACAGCTGGACTTGATGATCTTAGAGGTCTTTTCCAACCTTAATGATTCTATGATTCAAAGTGGTAGGCGTGGCACAGGCAGCAGGGCTGAGGGGGTGAGAGCCTTCCCTGGCAGCACATTCCCCACCACTGACATCCAACCCACCCAGCCCCGCTCTAATCTGGCTCTTTTTAAAAGAAAGTGGGGCTTTGCACCCTCTGATTTCATAAAAGTATAAGGGTAAGACTTAATGCCCTGGCCATCAAGAACTACTGCCACTCTGGGTTATCTATATTACCTACTGTGCTGGACCAGGGAGATGAGGATGTGAGGGGCAACCAGGGCTCAGCTGATATAGCCGGGCACTGGGCTTCTCAGAGCCCTCAGAGAGCAGATAAGGGGCCACAACCTCATTCCTTCCCAAGCATGCTCCCTGTCTGGTTGCTCGCCAGCAGGATCCCTGGCTGTTTAGTGGGGGTCTCTGGGAACACCACATGCAGGGATGCTGGGTGGCCCTCTAGGATTTAGGCAGCCCAAATCCTCCCTGAAACATATGGTGCAAGTTCAAACATAGTTAGAAAATAGGCTCGATTTCCTCACTTTCCTCACAGGTTGTAGAAGAGAGTGATTCAGGAAGACAGAAAGGTTCGTGTGTGTCCAGGCCATTTTATGGCCCAGCCTGTGTAGGATGAAAGGTTGAAATCCTGCTGCTTTTGCATCCTGACATCTCACACTGGAACAATGGGCATTCCTTGGTAGGTATGTATGGAACACAGCAGGTCCAAGTGAGACCTTCCTTAGCATGCAGGAAGTTTTCTTCCCTGTTTGTTCACCTACACAACAGTCAGCCTGTACCCTAAGATCATTCTTCACTTTTGCTTGTTTCCATTCTGCTTTTTATCCATTTAGCATCATCCCATACCACCTCCTACGTGCTGCTCTGAGAATAGCTGGACTTTGCTGGTCACCACTGACTTTCCTGTAAAGCAGAATTGAATCCCAGATTCTTTTTGCCCTCTCTGTGTGTTGGTTTGTTTTTTTTTTTCATACATTGATTATATCAGTAGAGTGAAGGAAAGTATTACAGGGAGAGACAATGTGGTAAGAGAGGCACTGGAAGGGAAGTCAGCATATATTTGTGCTGTCAGTTCTAATGCATCATTTGTTGAATCTGTATATTTTATGTGGTCCAGAAATAGTTTCTGCATATCTTGTCCACCTTCTGTTTTATCCTACAATTGGGACATTAGTGTTCCATGTTCTTTATTGAGTTTAGACTCCTTTCTTTGATTCTTGGGATGGATACTAGTTTCCCAGGTCTGACAATTGCAGGGGGCCTGTGGAGTGGCTAATTCTTTCTCCCAACAGGACTTTTTCTATAGTACTTGATGAGATGATCGTAATAATGTTGTTTCACCTTTCCAATTTTGTTTAGTAATTTCCTTCCAGAAACTGCACAGCATAGCCAGCTCCAGAGCAGAGAAGGGGTGATTTTGCAGCCTAAAGACTGACAAACCCTACTTGTCACACACACAGACAGATCCCTTTAGTCATTAAAAACTGCTGCTCTGTCTCTTTTTAAATAGGGAATGAGGACTGGGACAGGAGGAGGCCTCAGGAAGTGAAACCATGAAACTAGTTCTTCCCAAATAATGTTAAACCCTCAGCAAAAAGATATTGGGGAAGAAAAAAGACCTTTTCCTCCTCCAACTCTCTGAAGAGTAACTATAGCTATTACTGGGAAAAAATAATCACAGTGTATCCTGTTAATATGACTTGTTGACCACTGCTAGCAATGGCAAATATTCTCTGCGTGACCCCTACTCAGCACCAGTGGACACAGCTGACCCTCCGAGCAGCTGGCACATACTTTAAAGCCAGCATACACCGGCCCATGGCCAGTGGGGCTTGGACCCCTAACACAGAGATTAACATCAATGCTGTAAGACCTGTGTCTTATGTACACTTTCACCCGCCTTTTTCAAGGCAGTGTATTCAAGCTTTTAATGTAATCACTTTACAGAGGGAGAAACTGAGGCAAGGGAAGATATGGGATTTTCTAGACTTTATACAACAGAGTCAAAAATCCTAGAATCATAGAATCATTAAGGTTGGAAAAGACCTCTAAGATCATCAAGTCCAACCGTCAACCCAACACCACCATGCCCACTAAACCATGTCCCAAAGCGCCACATCTACATGTTTTTTGAACGCCTCCAGTGATGGTGACTCCACCACTTCCCTGGGCAGCCTGTTCCAGTGTTTGACAACCCTTTCGGTGAAGAAATTTTTGCTAATATCCAATCTAAACCTCCCCTGGTGCAACTTGAGGCCATTTCCTCTTGTCCTATCACTAGTTACTTGGGAGAAGACGCCAACACCCACCTCACTACAACTTCCTTTCAGGTAGTTGTGGAGAGCGATAAGGTCTCCCCTCAGCCTCCTTTTCTCCAGGCTAAACAACCCCAGTTCCCTCAGCCGCTCCTCATAAGACTTGTTCTCCAGACCCTTCACCAGCCTCATTGCCCTTCTCTGGAGACGCTCCAGCACCTCAATGTCTTTCTTGTAGTGAGGGGCCCAAATTATAACTTTACCTTACCAAGTTCCCTGTAAGATGGTCAAATTGCACTCCTTAATATTTGTACTGTTCAAATACCAAAACATGCTGTCAGCTCTGCACTTGGGCAATGCGATAGAGCTACACAGGTTATCTTAAGAGCAGCAGCCCAGACACCCCTGTCAAACGTCTGTGTTTGCCAATAGTCATGACTCTTTGACATGAGCACCAAACCCAGTCCAGGTAACAGAAACACGTTCCAGCCCCTGAAAAACAAGACAGGCATTAGGAAAACAAATAGTGGGGAGAACGTGGGTTGACCAGATACCTACAAAGATCTTCTGGAATTTTTTTTGGAATTGACAGAAAAAATTATGTTTATTCCTAAGGGGCTGAGTGTTTCAAACCCAGCAAAACCAGCACAACAAGAAACTGTCGGGTGGTGCAGCTCACAAAATTACTCTATGAGACTGAAATTCAGTTGTTTCTACTGTGCTTCTGTGCTTACAGTGCCCAGTGGGGAGCTGTTGACTGGGGGAACAAACCTTACTAGACATCATGTAAGGGACTGGTTTGTAAGCCACCATAGGTAGAGAAAATTTATTTGTCCCTTTCAGGAAAGGGCTAGAAGAAGAGGAGCAATGATTTTCCTTTGCATTTCAGACAAAATAGTTGCATCAGTCAGGTGTTGATATGCAGCTTCTGTTGGCTGAATCCTGCACATGCAGGTGTGGAGGAAGCTGCTCGGAGGATAGATGTGCTGGTGGCAGAGAAGAATTTCAGAAATGGATTTTGTTTTGTCTTGCTTTCTAACTAGTAGACCTTGAGAAGATACCTTGAAGTCCTCATAGGCTGAAGTGGAAAGGAGGAGCGAAGTGGGCAGCATTTATGCCTGCAAAGGAAAAGCAAGAGAAAAGTAGATGTCAGCTGTGGAAATTGCACACTACCTTTTGTCATCCTTTGAAATACATGAGTAGCAGCTGCACATGTGGACATCCAGACAACCCAGAGAAGCAAACTGTGCTGGAACTGAATGAACACAGCAGAAAACCATCTCCAGCAGAAGCTGGCGAATAAGAGTTGGAGCCAAGGCTACCGGTCCCTAGTCCYTCCTCTCCTTTTGATGCACTGACCTGTAGAGGTTAATGCCAGAACCCCACAGACACATAAGTGCTCACTTCCACTGATTCAGTAATCTGGAATCTGGTAAAGCCTCACAGATCCATGGTTTTTTTTCTGCTGTATTTAATAGGCGCACAAAGAAGCTCAGTGTGAGTGTTGTAGATATTGCTCAGAATTTAGAAAGAGCTTCCAGATATGGTAGATTTCCTCAGCAGAAAAAAAAATAGTCCCAAATTGCCAATATGCCACTTTAAAATAAGATAATCTGGAGGTTTTCTTGATTCTCACAATCCTTTGAAGCAACTAAGCAAGATGTGCATTATCAACAAAACAAGAAACAATGTGGGAGGAAAGAAAACCTATTATCTATGTACACCATAAAAAAAAAAAAGAATACAACACTGAAATGACCATCCATTATAGTTCACTGTTTGCAAATACACTTACAGAATAAATTCCCATTAAAAGAAAGAGAAAAGGAGGGAGAAGTGGAATAATTGCCATTATGTGTCTGAGAGAGTGTTTTTCCATTAGCTGCAATTAATACAGTAATGGTAAATGAAAATAATTTCCCATTTTGCACTTATTGTGAAGAAACATTAAAAAGAAGGAAAAAAAGAGACGTGAAATGAAAGAAAAACAAAGCATAATAATTAATCTATTGATGATTCGGTATCATCTCTGACCTGATTGATCATCACGAGGTTTTGTTTTTATTTAATCAGCGTATGGTAATTTCATACAGAATCCCAGTGTGCCGATGAAAACTGGCAAGTGAAAACATTGACCTTCTGCTCACATATGCAACGTCTTCTTACAGTGCTAACAGCCTATATGCATCAATGCTAAAAGGCTGCCGTCTCACAGGAGAGCCCCTGTTATCGGGGCGATATCATTACCGCCTGCAGCGAGATCAGAGTTTGGCTCTTCTTGGTGCATAGGAGTCTGGGGAGCGAAAGGGACATCAGTTTTTGCCAAAATAATAATTGGGTGCTGTGAGATTATGGAGTGCTGCCATAAACTGAAAATGAACAGACAAGTTTCTTTTTGTTTGTTTTATTAAATGCTATTATTTTTATTTATTATATTCTCGGTCATCAATTTTCTCAGAATTGCTAACAAAGTGCCACATAAATCCAGCCTGTCCCTTTCTGACCCTTATAACATCATGCAATTTTCCCCATTCACCCTTAATTTGAGGTATAAGCTAATGTGAAAACGTGCGTTTTATTAAACGGCAAGTTTTCTACTAAATACATTTCTTTTGCAGTAGGAAGCAACTGCATTAGAAATAAATATCTCGGCCAGACCTCCTGCATACTTCTCCCAATACATAAGCAAAAAAATATGTTGTGGTCAAACCTACATTGTTCCATTTGCCAACTGCAAAATAATAATAATGTTTGATGGGCAAAAACTCAGCTGTCAGGAGAGAAGACAGACGATTCTGCTTATTGAATGCTATTGACTTCATGGGGCCAATAAAACAACTTGCAAATAAAAGAAAGAGGAACCGATTCATGTCCTAAGATCGTGTGACGTAGCCCTTTTCTGTTTGTATAATGTTGTGATTAAATATGGTGGGGCCCTAGGGAGTGAATTTTTTATTTGAAGGTTAAGCCAATATTAGCAAAAAATAAAATAAAATTAATCAAATGGCCCAGAGCATCACAGCCACAGTTGATTCCAAGAATGTTTGGTTACAAAATGAGCAACTGACTAATTGTGTAAATGCTGTTAATTAGCTGTGCAGAGCCCCTAACTGGGCTTTTCCCTGTAACTAATAAGAAATCAATTAGCTAATGAAGTGGCCATTAAATGCCATGCTAATCTTAGCTGGGATATTTTTAATGTTTCTTCTTCTTCTTCTTTTTTTTTCTTCTTTATGATCCTTCCTAATTGCCATTGCCATACGGAGCTCACAGCTTTCAGCATGTCTAATGAAACATCATTATATCATAACTGGCATTCTTGGAAGAGTTAGTGGCAAACCTGCTTCCCAATTATTTTTAATTGCCAGACATACTCATAACTGGGCCTTTTACCAAGTAGTTCAGATCCCTGCACTGTCATGTAATGTACCCAAAGATTGTGTTTTCTTTTTTTTTCATATGAAGCGCGGTGGTAGCGTTGGCCACGACGAGGGATGTGCGTAACACCCTAAACAAGGAACCTGAGCGGCTGCCTTTGCTCTTCCTTTGATTGGAGCCTGTGGAGACTCAGCATCGCCTTCCCACTGAGCAGTTAAAACTAGACAAGACTCGAGGAGGTTTTACATTTATTTGGAAACTTCCGGTGCCCGGTAAACATTATGCGTCACCAACAATTCAAAGCTAAAAAGGTGGCTGTAGCTTATGCCAAAACACTGTGATTTAGCAATTATTATTAGGATTAGCAATCGGGGAGTGTGAATGTCTTCAGTAATTCCCACAGATTTTGTCACTTTCTAAAAAAGTTCATTATCACCATTTATGTCTATAAATCCCAAGTTGCAGAAGGCATAAAATGTATCTTTTCTTTAGGTGGCATGCCTGCAAAATCAGCATCTCCTCTTTAACAGACCCTGTTGTAAGAGAATGGAGGCAAGGCTGAATCCCAGTTTTTAAAATGCTCCTGTAGCTAAGAGTTTTTATTTACCAACCCTGCATCAATCTGGTAATGGCATCATATTTAAACCCTGAATCTCAATGAACTTCTCTAAATCTACTCGCGCTGAAGTAGGTTATGTGTCAGGATTAGACTGGCTCCTCCCCGCCCCCCACAATACAATAGTCCTCAGGACATCTGTGCACAAAATACGTGCTTTTTAAAAGAATGTTTTCAAAAGGGAGTCTTCTCTCTCCCCCCCCCCCCCTTTTTTTTTTGGATAACATGCAAATTGAATTGGTTAATTCTGCACCCCAGTTTCAGGAAATCTGCCACCAGCAGCTGCCACTGTTTCAGATGTCAGGACGATGCAGATACACTGTGACATTTTGTTCATTAAATAAACAAACCAGGTTCAGGCTAACAACATTAGGTAGAAAGCCCCATCAATTCTTGTACATTTAGTTCACATAATAGGAAGTGACAATTGTTTCTTAGCTTCATAAGCACTATATTGAAGAACAAAAGGAAAAAGCATACATAATGTGGCAACAGTAACAACAGTTGCCATAAAATCCTGCGAGGTTGATTTAGATTAATGAGGCACATAACTTTTTGCCCAAGGCTACTTAAAATAAATATGGCTACAAACATGGCTACTGGGGGAGGGAAAAAAAAATGTCAGGATTTTTTTTTTCTCTTATTTAGGGTTTTGGTCTTATTTATTTGATTTGACTATCAAATAAGAAAACTACTCCAACAATAGCCCCTCTGTAGGTGAACGAAAAAGATTTTCACAGTGTGGTAGTATAAAAAACAAAAAGAAAACACAAAAAATCCCATCTTTGTACCTTTCAGTGGCATAATATTTTGCTAAAAAATGTTAACTAGTATGTTGACCTTAGGTTAAAATTATAGAGATACTTAAATACCCAAATTAAAAGCCATATGTCTTTTCCATTGTGACAAACCAATCTATCTGAAATATCAACATTTCTGGCTTTTGCATCAATCAAATGTATTCTGCTGTTGCATCTAGGAAATATAAACATTAAATAGCCAAGACAACAAGTACGATTTGTCAGCTCTACTTCATATAACAGAAAAGTCACTAAAACTGGAAATTCAGTAATGCAAAAAAAAAAAAAAAAAACAACCAACAACGCCAAAGAGGAAGAAGAGTGGCCTATCCAAAAATCAGACCATCCTAAGGCTTGGATGTCATAGATAAGGCTGTCAGTCAGACTTAGACTGAAAGGTACAGACAATAGAAAAAAATCCTTGCACATTAATATGTATAGCACCATGATGTGGCTTTTAATATTCCAAAGGGACTTCAGCAACTCCATGGGAAAAAAAAAGCCAAACCTGAGACTGCCTCATGCAAATCCTCGCTGACGGCAGCAGCCCCGCTGGCGGACGCGCTACGTGGGCGTGTGAAGGTGAGCCCTTTGCACCGCTGGTGGTTTCTCGCGCCCCTTCCCCTCGCATGTCCACCCGTCCCCGAGGCGGCTGCAGCAGGGTGCTCAGCCGAGGCATGGGGTGGCTGCCCATGAGGAGGCTCTCCCAGTCACAGGGAGCTGCTGTCGACCCAAGAGCAACACTGACAACCCCCCACCACTACCTCCGGGATTTTTCTGGGAGTTCCTGCCAGGGGACACAGGACACGGAGCGGAGGCTCCATGCCCTGAGCAAGCCTAGCCTCACTCTGCCCTGGTCCCTGTCCTCCATGTTGCCAAAGCCCTGGAGCCACTTTGAAGTGTCTCCAAAGACCTGTCTACACCCTGGGAGCCAGCAGGGAGATGGGGGTGTCATTCTTAGTGTCCCGCTCCCACAATACATGTGGGGTGCTCTGCCCCTCACAACCAGATGTGGTGCTGGCACCATGTTCATCTGGGGTGTGTGAAAATACACATTCATCCAGACCATCCCTAATGCCTCCATCTGTGCAGAGGCTGAAAACACCAAATTGTTCCAGGATAGGTTGGGAGCAATTTAAATGCAGGGAAATTCTGGCCCTTTGACTTCTTGCGAGCATATTCCTGCACATTGTCAGGGATCCCAGACTCCTCCACTTGCTGTTAGGGCATCTCCTCCCTACATGGGACATGTCAAGCAGAAGGTACACCCCTTCTGGAGGGGGGCAATACATGGCGCAAGATGAGCACAGGAGAAGTTTAGAAGCAGACGTGCAGATCTCATGGTGGCCTATGGGCTTGGAGGGTTCTTGGGTGCCAGCAGAGCCCAAACCGAATGTTGCTGAGAGCAGAAAGTACATTTTCAGTGTCAGCTTGCTAATGATCTCAGGGTGTCCATCAACAGCCAAACTGTGGTCCCTCCTAAACCTGCAGGTGGAGGACAAGCAGATGCAGCAACTCAGAAAAGGTGAACACGGCACCTGCAACCTTGCTCCTACTTTCTTCCTCACCCACTTGTGTGAAAGCTCATCTATAAAAATTCCCACTGGCAGGTATGGTGTGGTGCGAGTCACAGACAAGGGAGAATTTTGCCAGGAAATTGCAAGAATGAGATGGTGGGATTGGTAGCATAATAAACCTCCAGCTTGGATTAGCTGCTGCTGGGGGACCATGGAAGTTATTTCTGAGGGATCTCCATAGTCACAGACTGTAAACCAGCCCAACTCCTAAGGGGATCTGTGTTTTGACTGGAGAATTCAAAAAGAAAAAAGCTAACATTTATTCATTGGATCATTTTAGATTACATTAACTTTAGCAGTGATGGAAGGCTCAGATTATAACAGAAGGAAGCCATTTTTTCATTTCTGTAGACTAGTTTATTTTTCTTCAGGATAAGATACACATGTTCTTAACTTTACGTATTCCCACTTCTTGGAATAATTTTTAAAAGATTTCCCCCCCAATCATTAGGATGGTGGGGACTCTGCAGTGGACGAGGAGTTTTTTCCTTTTAAATGAGCCAATTAATTTCCCTTGTGCTGCAGTTGTACCCAACAATACACAATTTGTGTGAATAGCATTCCAGCAACAGTGACATGCTTATTTCCAGTAAAAACATGGAGATAATTTTCATTTCCTCAATATGAACAGCTTTTTAAGTGAGAAGCATGATAGATGATATTTTGCAAACTGAAATAAGCTTGAAAATCTGTGAAAAAGGTTAGATACAATGACGCAAGAAATGGGTCAAATTTAGAAGACCTCCCAATAGAAAAGTAACCATCATTCCGAGTGGCATTTCCAAAAMCCAATAAAATACCAGTAAGTTTTGCAGATATTCTCTTGTGTATGTTCTTTAATTCACTGGTATTTCAGTAACAGGCAGATGGACCTTCTTTTCTCCCTCCCTCTCTCTCTTCCCCTTCCCTTTCCCCTTCTTCCCTCCTTCCTTCCAGCATCAGGGCTTTGCCAGATTGAAGTCATACACCCAATCCTCTTGGATTTTCTCTTACACCAAACATAAGAATTTGCAAACCTTCATGAGCTTTTAGATCTAGACATACTTTTTTAATGTAGTGTTTAAAAATTCTCATTGGGGATCAGTATTGTAGGGACAAGGAATAGTTTTAAACCCTGCCTGTTCGGGAAGCCAAGTACCGCAGATGGTGTGAGTAACAAAGAGGGGAAATACAAAGGGGAGCAATTTCACCTGGGGAATCTGTGGAGTTTACAAAGTACAACTGAAAGCCATAGTCACTGTGGGTGAAGAGCTGCCCAAGGATTTAAGACCTCAGGAATTTATGTAGATTTATCTGAAACTGGTAAAATACCAAATCAAGGTAAACTCATTTAAGCAAGGTTTTAACTAGTATACATATGCCTATGTGAGGGATTTGCACCAGTACCACCAGCTGGATTTAAAATCATTTTAGTTGACAGCACTGCAGCTTTTCTAATGTAGATGGGTGTGTTTGTCAAAAAGCAATGTGAACACGAGCCAGTTAAATGCAGGTTAATCATTAATTTCAGAAACAGTCTTCACACTGAGGCTATGCCTCACTAAGAAAAAAGAGATAAAACAGGAATACATGCAACCAACTATTTTTATATTTTTTTTTTTTTTTACTATTAAAGTCCACTCTTTGAAAAGTACTGAAATTACCTCCAGAACAAAAGAAGGAAGAAAATTCACGCTGAACCTGTCATCACCTCCCACCCTTCCCGGCAGACCCCAGCCACCGTGTTTCTCGCAAACTTTGAGAAGCTCAGCAGAGCCGACTTGGGGCTTTTGAAACACGGTTGATGTCTTCACCGACAGGAGGGTGCCCCTTCCCCACGGTGACTGCAAGTTTCACATCCTGGTGTCTCCTTGACTCCTGGAAATTTATCCCATCCTAATTTCTCGAGAACCAATTAACTAAATCCCTACGCTTTGTGCCTGTAAGATTTTTTAGCTATAAAAGCTGCCTTGTGGTACTTTGCCTCAGCCAGCCTCTAATATTGCTCTTTCAGCTCCCCAGGCTGGCAGATCCGCGCTGGTGCTGTGTGCTTAGCTAACAGCTTCCCCCGAGCAGCTACGGAGATTGCCACAAACTCCTGGGGCTCGTGTGTACACATGAAACACAGTCAGGAAATTAAACTTTCCCTCCCCATAATTAATAAGAGCTAAACATTTGTGGGTTTGTTGTCACTTTTTAAAGTACTGAAGCCAAGTCGAAAAAATATGAGGATTTCCAAATAAAAAGTAAATATTTCTTACTAAAGGATTTTAAAAAAAAAACAACGCTGTGCAATCATGCAATCAAAAATTTTTTTTTTTTGGAAGTTTGGTTAAGGAATTCTTTAACAGTTGCTGTGGGCATATTTTATTGCCAAGGCTGATTCGCTACAGTATGTAAGCATGCATTAAATGTTAAGCACATGAGTTATCTCACCGACTTCAATGTGCCTGTTTTCATTATGAAAGCGAGCACAAGCTTGGGAGCTCTGCGGAGCGAGAGGCTAAGTTAGGACTCCTCCTGCTAGGCATATTCTAGAGACTGTACATTTTGCAGAGGTCATTTCACAGACTACMGTAGTTAGGAATAAACCATACTTTTTATGAGAACTATTCTTACTTTGGAAATTCTGGGACCGTACAAATGCTTGGTGAAGCAGGAGAAACAATATGCAACTGCTCTGCTTGACAGCATATTGCCAGCACATTTTTAGGTGAAATGCATTGAGCCCTGAAAACAGATAATAGGCGTACTGTCTCTGAAATACCCAGAGCATCTCTCAGAGCACGGCTTGGGCTATGCCATGGAAGCAAATTCCAAGGACCATTTCAGTTCATGTCTCATTTTGCTTCTCTGCAAAATCCTGCATAATATTCAGACTGTTTCAGGGAGAAAAAAAAGCCAAGTGTTTTTTTTATAAAGGGGTACAAATTACTTGATTAAAGATTGGAGTAAACCTCTTTCTAGCCACTCTTTGCATTATTTTTAAACAATTGTGCACTGAAAGTTCTAAGTTTCTTTTTTAGGTTTGATTTTCTAAATCAAAACCTTCGTATTTTAGTTCCTTTTAAGCCTCCATTTTGAAACCATACTATTTGTTCTCTGTTTTAAGCAAAATGAATACTGGATCCTGCATGAAGAATTTGTAAAATCAGGTCTAATATGTGTCTTTATCATTAGCTGCCTTATCATTATGATTAAAAATATGTAACCTACAGAAAGATGGACTATCAATTTGAACAATTCTGTCTGAACTCACTTAAAGGAGACAAATATCAGAACTGATATCTAAGACGTGTCAAGGGATGAATTTTTAAAAATTATTTAAAGCCATATTGCACCATTGAAAGCCATAGACAACCCGCGTAAAATTTTGGATGAACACTTCTTGCCCATTATGTGTTGCAAAGATAATTTCTGTAACACACTGAGCAGAAAAAGTATATTTTGGTGCTTGTCCCATTAATCCCGTGAGTTCATGCAAAATTATTTTAATTACTTTTATTGAAGCACCATGTACACCTATGTCCGTGTGTATATTATAAATAATAAATAATAATTATTAGACTTGGTTGAATTATTGATTGAGGATAAATTATCTGACAAATACAGGCTTTTTCTCTGCTTGTGACTTGTTTATGAGCAATCTTGTCTTCTCTGAATATATTCCTTCTTGCATGTTTTTTCGAATGATGAAGGATATTCAGCCAAGGACTGTGAACTGCTCGCTTAAATTGCTCCCGATTTGATTACGTGTGATTATTTGTGAGACATGAACATGTCAGTCATGTGGGCCTGGTTCTGGTTGAGTGGCTGGTGAGCTGGAAGAGGGTTTCGAGGATTTGGGGAGGGGGCCGGGCATTGCAAAGGTGCGGAGACACCTCTTTCAGGGCTACACCTCCATCGCTTCTCACCCAGCCTGTCATCTGCCTTCACAGTGTGTCATGTACAGTCTCCCTAGAAAGCTGATAATGCGACAGGGATCATGAGCTTAACGCAATTAATGTATAATTAATAGCTTATAAAATCTTCTATGAGTGAATGAGGAGGTCCACCTGGGGATGAGAGGGATGAAATGAACAATTAAGATGGGATGGGGGCCCTTCACAGCAAGTGGATTCGGAGCAAAAGGAAAATAGCCAGGCAGCACCCTGGTTGCTGAGTCCCTCGTAGGGTTGACATGGGTGTTTAGACAGGTCACAAACTTGCTGTCTGTTAAGCCAGAACCCATAAATACCTGAGGTTTTAGATAAAGTGACCCCCATAACCAAAGCCCTAACCCCATAAATAAGGATATGAGGATGGGGAGGAGGAAGACGTGAGGGTCCAGACCTCAGAGAGCCGCAGGGCTTGTGGGGACCCAGCACGTCTCCATCCCCAGCCGTCCCTGCCGGGATGTAACACCCACTGGCACTGGTGGGGCTCAGGGGAACCCCTCCGCTAGGGCCCGGCGTGCATCTGATGCCCAGGCAGCCCGTGCAAGCTGGCGGGCAACCCTTTCCCAGGGTCCTGCTTGCCAAACTCTCAGGTGGTCTAGCTGTCGTGGGTGAAGGGAGTCAGGATGCAGCTGCCAACCGCAGCAGCCAGCCTAAAGCCACGCATGTGGGCTTGCCAGGGGACCCCGAAATGGGGCAGCTTGGGGGTCTGCTGCCGAGTGGCTGGGAAGGAGGTCCCTCTGGTGGGCATCGCCCAGCCTGGGGCGGGCTGCAGAAGGACGTCCCACAGCTCTGGGCAGTCCCAGAGTGTCACAAAGACAAATGTTGGAAGGCGAACACTCAGCCAAGCAAAAGACAACAATGAATATTTCAGTTTGCTTGCAGATGCCTTTGTCTTGGCTGCTAACGCGGAAGTTCACAGTAAGAAAGGCTATTGTACTGACAAAAATGTGTGTGAGCAAATGTTTACACAAAGCAACTAGAGGAGGGCAGGAAAACAGCAAAGGGAAGGGTCCCCTGGAAGCGGGAGGGTTTTCAGGAACACCACCATTTCCTGCGAGTTTGCTTGCTTCTGATTTTACCGCACTGAACCAGTTCTCGTAGTGGCGGTGTGGGTCCATGCCGCCCAGCTACAAAGCCACCACCCAGCTGCAAAGCCAGTGCTCTCCGGAGACATGGGGCGCAGGTGGCGAGAGGGTGGCCCCAGCCCCACGGAGCCCTGTGACACGGTGTCAGATGTGCAATCTGTGGGATGGAGGGGATACATTCCTGCCCTGCGTCCTACCGCCAAGGCCCCTTAAATTAAAAGCAGTGGGCCAAAACCTGCCTCTGATGTGCGTCTAGGTCTGCCTCTGAATTCAAGCAAAGCTGGATGCACGCAGATTTGCGCCAAATTTGGCCCTGCCGCCTGCTTGCTCCTTATGTAGCAGGAGATATTTGCTGCCTTTTACGGCAGCTCCAGAGCACCGCGGGTCCGAGGGATGGGGAATGCAGCACAGGAAAAAATCTGCCAGTTCCCAGCACGTCAGGTACCCAAAACCATGAAAGCCGCGCTTTGCTGATGTTCTCTTTCATTGAAGATTAAACCTCCATTTGTTTTCCAGCATTTGATATTTCATTCCTAATGATCTCTAGACTCGGTACCAAAGTTGTCTTCCTGACAGTGAATGCCAAGTGCGATTATTTGCCCGGCTAGAGATCCTCACCTCCATCCGATGGCTGTGCTCAGGGAATGCCATCGCTGCATGGATGGCTTGGCCGGGCTGCCGGCAGCCGGAGCATCCCACCAGCCCCCGCGCTCTCCTTGCTCCCTCCCTCCCTCCCTCGCTGCTTCTCCTTTTTTTTCTTTGGCTTAATATAACTGCACAAAGGCAACACTAAATAAGGAAAATATGCTTCCCAGTAACTGAAACTGACAAAAACAAAGATGGTATGTTTATATAATTAGTTACACATCTAACTTTTTTCAGCTTTTCTTCCTTTCAAATATCCCACAATGACTCCKCAGCCCAGGCTATGAGTGAAGTTGAAATAGATGTGGAGCCATGAAATTGGTCTTTTTTTTTTCCCCTCCTAAAAACCATTATAGACCTTAGGTAACTCCTGAATCTTGGAGTCCTTCTGCGACTGCTTTCTGCTGTGAGAGCAATTCATTAAAAGTTAATTAAAAGGTGAAGTTCAATATGCAGTTTCCTTTAGCTAATCCTCCTAAGGCAGCTTCATATGGCACTAATGTATCCATTTTGTTGATGTTAGAAAACAAAAAGGCAAGACTGTCTAATTAAGAGGTTGGTGTTTACAAGAGAGAGGTTTTCTAATTGGTGACTCTAAGTCCAAATTAATCTTAACGCTGCTCATTTAAGCATTCTCAATCTAACCTGGACTTATCCCCAACAAGAGCTTGCAAAATGTGAATCATTTCCAGGGCCTTTCAGTGTAACAGTATTCAGTCTGCTTAGTCCTTCTGTCCTCACGCCCCTTCGGGGCCCAATTCTGAGCCCCTCACCGCCTGAGCTGCTTCCCTCTGGCTCCAGTGCAGGAATCTTCTTCTTAAGGGCTTTGCTGGGCAGGCTGGCTCCTAATGGTGGAGTTTAATCTCTGTCTTTCAGCATGTTTTCACTCAAATATCTAAATATGTGCTGTATTTCCATGCACATCAGTTATTTTTCTGGTAATACGTTTTAAATGCTTTACAGAAATGAGCACGCTCCATCTGATTATGTTGGTGCCAAACATATTTTTTTGTCTAATAAAAGRCAAAAGCATAATAACTGTATTCCTACTAATTCTGGTTTCTTTTGACGGTAGCTGCTGACTTCCCGTCCTCACAGGAGGAATACAGAAAAAGAAAAGAACACTGCCCCCCTCTTAAAAATATGAATTTACACTGCCCAGACATACATATGAGAAAGGGCAAAAATATCCTAAGCTGCTATCACTCAGCCAGTTTTGGCCACCCAGACTTTAATTTTGAAGACCATGCTGGTAACAATATGTGGAAGAAATCTACAACTATCACAAAAATAAAACAACTACCTCAAGAGAAAACCAGTTCTAAAATATAGGCTGTCCAGGGCAATGCTTTCCTTTTCAAAAAAATGGAGATACTAACAATGGCGAAACTTGATATGTTCATCAAGGACTGTTACAAAACCAAATTAAAATTGTAACTTGCCCAGAAAATGAAAGTGCCACCTAAGGGCTAAATGAGGTGACTTTTTATTTACAATGTTTTAGATTGATTTTTGTTTCTGCAGTCATCACTGGTCACTCTGTCCTCCAGTGTGCCAGTGTTTTTCTCTGTGTATATGACAATCTGCTTCTCCTTTAAAAGAAGTCATGTAGGCAGAACGTTTTCCACTTTTATCTCAATGTACCTCATGGGGTAATCTTATGCTCGTCAATAACATCTGAAGTTAAAACTATACCTCTTGCCAACATGATACTTTTCCTTGACGTCTGTACCTCCTCTTGTTTCTTCCTTCTCCTCTGTTTATTTAAATTGCTGGCCGAAGATAACCAAAAAGAAAGAGAAAGGGGGGGAAAAGGCAAGAAAAAGGTCTCACTTCTTTGCAAAACCATGGAAGCCCCCATACGTCTGTTTGTGCTGCTCGGAAACTGCAGACATGTCGTGCAGGATTGAGAGTTGTGTGGTTGGAAACTATTCGCTGCCCGCTAAAAAAACCTCTTCTGGGTACACGCTTGCATTCAAGGTACAGAAGCTAAACGTGGGACTGGCCTTCCATGCTTCTAGCTTGCAAAGTACACTGACAAAAAAAAAAAAAAGAAAGAAAAAGAAAGAAAAAAACCTTGGTTCTCATACAGGAACGCCCAAGCCTTCTGGTTTGTCCTCAGTGTGCAAACACTAGATGTACTACAGTATTTCTGGGAGCTGGAATAGCATTCTGGGTATACTGAAATTAAGAGGGTTGGGCCTGTTTGTGCCTGCTGAGTTCCTCGCTATGTGTTTTTCAAGAGAGAAATGTGAAAGAGTTTCCCAGTTATAGCCCCCATACCTTTGCTGAGAAGGGATGYCACAAATCACGTGAATAATTAGTGACACTCTTAAGCATCTAGCACTGTGCCCATTTATTTTCTTGGCACAAAATGTATTAGTTCTACACTATTCATTTAGTCTGCATTTAGCAACAGATAAATTTTAGTCGGAAGCTGTACTGAAAGACAATATATACTGTATGTTGGAGAAAAATCTATTTGCTCTAAGACCATAGCTTTCTCTAAAAAAAAAATCAGGAGAAATGGCATGGAGTTAATTTATATGAAAACCTAATTTTTGCATAGCTTTTGATTGCTCAAATCTCCTAACTAAATGGCCGGCAGTGGCCTTTTCAGGAATGCCGTACTCAGAGTTAAATTCTCACCAAAAAATGCACATTTCTGTGATGCCCTCATTTAGATAATAGCTCTGTGCCTTTTGCTATAAATGCGGTGTGAAGAGAGGGRAGAAAAGAGAAAGTTTTTCTTTCTCCACAAACGTTAATGAGACTTTTCAACTACGCTGTAGAGTGGAGGAACTTAAGCCTCTCTAGGTGTTTCTGTTTTTCAGGCTTTGAGCTCTTGCTGTTCTTCGCTCTCTCCATCCCGCCTCTGAACGGCCCTCAGCAACCCATGGCTTTGTCCCTTGGTATTTTTCAGTTTAAGCTACACTCTACCAGGACCACCTTTAGCTTCCATATTTCAGCAGAAAAACAAACAGAAGCGGAAACCGTTTGATGTATTTTAAGTAGAGAAGGCCAGTAAAATATTTTTTAACGGGGATACGAAGCCTTTCAGCCAACAGGATGCTGGTTCAGTTCCAGCCCAGAGGAGGAACAACTAAAAGTTGATACCATCTAAAGGCTATTAAAGCCTTTGTAAAGTGAGTAGCCGCCTAAGTACTGTTCCCAGTGGCCACATCAGTAAAGCACACTAACAAGTAGGTCTGTCTTCAGCTTCTTACTTGCCAGTTTCTCAGCAAGAAGACAAGGAGTGAATGGCCATGGGGACCAGTCATCCTTTCAAGCAGGTTATCAACACTCCTGGAGGTTCGTACACCAAGCTGAAATCTGCCCAGAGACTCTATCACGGTCTGGTATGATGTGCTGGTAGGTTAAATTGCATGAATACGTTGATATAAGTAGTCGCTCCCTGTTGCAAGTCCTCTCTGATGGGTTAGGAAGTGTATTAAAATACAGCTCTAGAAAGCCAGGCTCTAGGTTCATCCCCAGCCCCATAAAAGAATGAATAGCTAGACTGAAAGCAGGCATGTGGTCCAGTCTACCCACGCAGATACCAGATATAGATGTGAGCAGTGCCACATCCCGGCAGGGTGGGCACAGCAGTACACCAGCAGGCTGAGAGCTGCCCCGCAGAAAGCAGTATTGGCCCAGGAAGGAAAGAGTTGTGCCCAGGGGAGGCACACGACCCAGGCCAGTCTTTCCTCCCACCCCACCCCACATCCACCATCCCGCACTAAAGGTACCCCACGCCTGTGTAGAAACCCTCCTCCCCAACAGCAGTGCAAGCTTCCCTCCCGCAGCTAAAGCTTTATGTGCTGACAGAAAAATAGGCAGGATTATTCCTTAAAGGAGTACATGTTCAGCTGAGTAAACCCTGTTTTACCCGCACATCTCTCTGTAGCGCAAAACGAGTGAGAAGGGAGAAGGCACGGAGCAGAACTCTGATTCAGGAATATAGGAATACAAACTACGTTTTCATGCCTACACACAGACTTGTTTGCTGAAAGTCTCACATACAACAAATTAAAACAGATAAAGCAACAAACTCAGACATCATTTACCCATAGGGAATACACTCAGCCTTTATTTAGCCACTGAAAATTTACTCCTGCTTGTCTGTATCGCTAACCTGCTTGATGTTTTGATGTCAGAATACCCGTAGGGTTCCCAGAGAACATATCATAAGATTCACAGTTACAGACACATCCTTGTAACAACGCAAATTGGACTTAGATGGGAGCCTTATGCAGAGCTACTCAGCCTACAGAGGACTGAGGGCATTGGCAGAAGAAAGCCTGAGCACCTCAAGAAGTTTGCTGTAAAAACGTGGATACCTGAGATCATGGGGTACTTCTAGAGAGAGCTTGGAGGAGAGAGGAGAGTTCAGGATTACGTCCTGTGGTTTTGAGGCAGAATTCATGTGCTACAAGTCATACCCGAGGCTTTTAATCCTTTTATGAATATGGCCCTATATCTTTCTGTGCCTTTGACATGGCAGTGAAGGCACTTTCCTGCCTCCCAGCGGTGTTTTAAAAACAAAAACCTGGAAGACTGTGAAGCACACGCTAGTCACAGGGTCAAGCTTTGGACCCCATTTCTGCATAGCTTGCTTTGTGTGGGGTAGTGGCTGCAAGATCCAAGCCGTAAAGGTCCCACGTTGTCTCTGTTCTCATATGATTATAAGTGTCTGAAAACATGCAAGTAAATAAACTCCATCTACATAAGTGGTCCTGGAGAGCTTCGAGGGTAACGTTCCTCCTACTGTGTCTGCACAATAAGACACTCAATAAAGTTGCCTCAGTGCTGAATGACCTGAGCGAGCACGACCTATAGAGGGACACACATGGCAAAGGTGCTTTTAAGTTCTCCTTTTATTTGAGACTTAGGATTGCTTTAAAGTTCTCCACTTTCTTTTTCATAATGTAGAGAGAAACTTAAAAGTAGCCCCAACTTGTAATGAAAGCTGCAACGAATTTTAGCAAATAAAAAGCCACTTAAAGAAAAAAACACTACTGTCCTGGCTGGGAATTTTAATAGTGCTGCACTCACAGCCAGACTGCTTGTAACTTTTCTATTAAAATGTTAAATCGAGAGCATTAAACAGCTTCCAATTAAGGGGTATATTATCACCTCGATGCACAGGGAGTTTCACACGTAAATCCCTATGTATTAAGAAGAGAATATACCCTGTGGCTTTTTAAATAACAAATAAAAGTTAAAAGAGATTTTGCAGGAGGTAGAAGAGCCATGGAAAGGCTCATATTTTAACACACTCCGAGTGGAAGAAAACTAATGTTTAAAACTGTATAGAAAGAGAATTTATTTTCATTTTTTCCCCACTATTCCCAAATATTTCCACTGGGAYCTACTTACTAAGATGAAAGTCTAAGTATTCCATAGGACTGGAAGTAATGATTTTTGAAGGACTTTCATATGCACAGACTGGAGGTGCTGTTGGACATGTCTTTTTAACACTGAGGGCATCCTTCCCATTTCCACAGTGCCAACTCTATGAGTCAAAACTCATTTTTCTAAGGCAAAGGCAAATCTGTTAATTAATTTGAGTTAATATTACTAAAAAAAGTCATAAATAGTTAAGAAATCCCCCCTTAGCATCTCTCATGTTCCTGAGGGCCTTTTGAAGTAAGATGCGAAGAGCTGCAAGCCTCCCAGCCTATATGCATGCCTAAAATTTTTCAGTGTAAACTCAGGGAATAATGCACATTGGAAAAATCAGACTGCACTAACAAAATGCATTAGCGATTGTTTTAAAGCCAGAGGCAGTTCAACGATGACTGTTCACTGTGGTCATAGT
This sequence comes from Oceanodroma leucorhoa, assembly GCA_030449065.1. NCBI lineage: Eukaryota > Metazoa > Chordata > Aves > Procellariiformes > Oceanodroma > Oceanodroma leucorhoa. Next base: position 2,267,450 of record JASVER010000062.1, read on the forward strand.
GACACCAAAGGCAAATCCATCAGCCTCCTTGCCTCTTGATGTGTGGGTGTCGCTCAGCTGGCTCAGTTCTGTTGAGGCAGGGAGGGCACAACACACCAGTGAGAAGAGTTTTCAGACAACTTGCTGATAGATGTTGAAGCAGGAGAGACATTGTGGCGTGACATCAGGCTCAGTGGGTCTGAATAGCCACCCATTTCTGCCAGCCACCTTGTCTTGGTGAAGTCACCTCAAATGGCTGCACCCCAATATTGCCTGCAGTGAAAAATCCTAGCAGGAGTTGTTGTTTGTGGCCCTCTGCTAGGGAACTATGGCAGTAGCTGTAATGTACGTGGTTCTTAGCTGTTTGAGGTAGACTTCAAATTCATGTAAGGTAATTTAAAATGTAGTCGGAACTCTTGTTGTCAGACTAGATAGATGTAGCTCTGCCAGACCAACAGGAGGAAGTTTGGCCAGTGTTTCGAGCTCCTTGTTGTCCAGTTAGGCATTGCAGATAGCCCAGGTCAGGGTCCATGCCACTTTGTCAGGGACCATCTCGGACGTTCTAGGTGCCATGCGCATTTCTGTCCTGCACTGCTTCTCTTGTGCCACAATGCAACACCTGAGGGACTCGGGCACTTACATGAGGGTTGCTGAAATGAGTGGTCTCTCCCACCTGATGCATCGGCTTAAGCATTTTATAACAGAAAAACTAGGAGGTGCCGTTGGTGCACAGAGCTTCTAGGATATTACAGAATAGATACCCATGGTATCGCACAATACGGTAGAAATAGTTTTGGGTTCTTACAAGAAAAGCTTTCGTGTTGACACCAATCTGGGACTGGTCATGAGTGAAGCATTGCTGGCCTCTAACCACTGACAGAAACCATTGTTCCAACACTGGACCAATGTGTGTAAGTGTAGGAGTCCAGAGGACATTTTGCTCCTTGCACGGACTCTTTTTAGTCAGAAACTTCCTGTATCTCTTTGGAAGAGGCTTCCTCACTTTTCTGGAGTTTAGACTTCTTCCAAAAAGTTCGCTAAAACAATTTCAGGAAAGAGCACTGGTGGAAAAACAGGTTGACAAAAGTTCACTCCTCCTTGGGGCAGCCATATGACAACATTTGGCTCAGTAAGGCCAGGTGGTGACCCCAAGTTTTCTTTCAGCTCTTGCCAGAAGGAAGGGCTTGGATACACAAGGGACGCAGCACTGAGAAGTCTGATAGAGCTTACTGGGATGTGCTGAGATGTGCTGAGATGATACAGGTCGCTGGGAGGAGGGAGGTGCTAGCAGATGGCTGGCCTCCCCTTGTATCTAGCTCCAGCCATGCTGCTGAGCTATGGGAGAGGAAGAAGCATTGCTCTCCTTACTGCCCACACTGCTCCCCCAACCCTGCTCTGGTCTGGCTACGTGGCTCTTGCAGAAGTCAGTAGGAAGGAGCTCCCACGAGCACTCCCGGCACCTCTGCAGCACCTCTGGCACACAGCCAGCCTGGAGGAGCAAAGGCAGGAGGATGGCCGCCTTCTGTGGCAGCATGAACACCCTCTCTGAAAGCCATCGCCTTCAAAGGGGAAAGTGCCAGGAGGAGCAGCCTCTCCCCCTCTGACCCCTTCCTCCCTAACAAGCACCCTCAGAGCAGCTTCTGCATAGGAGCCCGTATTACATCTTCCTCTGCTGTGCCAAAGGCAGCATCCATCTGGTCTTGCTTCTCCCCTTCATGGGACCATTGCGTTTGGAGATTGTTTCCATGTTCCATCAAACAAACACAGCTTATAATTTCCATGTTAATGTGGCATTTCAGCAAATAGTATGATGAAAGAAAAAAATAGCATTCAGGTACAGGTCTCAGATGGAAGCAAAGGAGGCTACCCAATTTCATATTTATGCACCATAGGCTTGAGAGTAAAAAGACCTGAAAGCTCCCCACTCCCTTCCACCACAGACTCCCAAGGCACCTTTAAAAGCTTTGGCATAAACCCTTGGGTTTGCCTATATAATAATCAAGAGTCACCATTTATTCAACAGTTTTGAAAAAGATAGACCAACACAGACCAAAGTAGATAACTTCAGATACCCAGTTTTTCAAATCATGGCTTCAGTTTATTCCCTTGAGATTTTTACTAAACTAGGCTTTTCCTTTTTCCTTTTTCCTTTTTCCTTTTTCCTTTTTCCTTTTTCCTTTTTCCTTTTTCATTTTTCCTTTCTCCTCTTCTCTTCTCTTCTCTTCTCTTCTCTTCTCTTCTCTTCTCTTCTCTTCTCTTCTCTTCTCTTCTCTTCTCTTCTCTTCTCTTCTCTTCTCTTCCCTTCCCTTCCCTTCCCTTCCCTTCCCNTCTCTTCTCTTCTCTTCTCTTCTCTTCTCTTCTCTTCTCTTCTCTTCTCTTCCCTTCCCTTCCCTTCCCTTCCCTTCCCTTCCCTTCCCTTCCCTTCCCTTCCCTTCCCTTCCCCTCCCTTCCGTCCCCTTCCCTTCCCCTCTGTCCCCTTCCCTTCCCTTCCCCTTATGCTCTTTCTTTAATAAGTAAATACTGGCTATATCCTGTGAGTTTAGGGTGGACTGTTGGTAAACCTGTTATCCATCACAGTAATTCATAGAATCTGGCATGTACCAGATGGACAATATTCCATTGTTTAAAGTGAGCTCTGTCAATCTTTGCCATTGATATTAAACAAAAGTCAGGATTATTAAAGCATATGGGTACATGGCCTCATACACTGGTTAAGCCTTTGCTTTGAGAATGTGACTGCTGTTGCTGAGCATTCTGAAAATATATATAGTGTGCTACAGTACACAGGGAATCACAGATGTCAAGGGGAAATGATATGTGAAAGCAGTGTACGTTTAAAAATGCAGCACTACTGTACCTTCTTAAAAGAAAAAGAAACTTTCCTCCTTCTCCCTCCTTCCCCCCGTTGCCAGTTAAAATGAACTGTCAGAGCCTGGATAAAGATACAAACAGGATTGCATACCTTACCAAGTCTACAGTGACTCTTAGACTTTGATCTAATTCTATTTGCTGCTTTATGATGCATGAAGCTGTCAGATAAAGAGGTGTTCAAAAAAATCCACTCAAGCTGTCAGGGCTGACAAGCCCTGTGATGGATTACAGAGAAAACAAAAGGGTTATCACCTTAACCACAAACATTTATATCTTTTTTTCATAAGGGTGCTTCAATCAACATGTAGTTACCAGGGTGCAGGTTGTTGTGAGCCTGTAGGAACATAGATCCAATGACACATGTTGAAACAGCATTTAAAAAGTACAACACACATGCGTTGGCACTAATACGCTGCTGACATGGTAGAGTTGTGCTTAGTTAGATCAAAGATAAGAACCCTATAGTTTTCTATATAAAAATGATTCTTTTCTGAAGAACAGATTTCCCCCTCCCCACCCGTCTTTCAAAGATTAAACACAGTCATAACAGTCTGAATGGGGTTTAACTCAAAAAAGCCCAGTACTTAAATATGCCCATATGATTACTTACACAATAGAAACTTCAGCACAGAATGAAGAGCAGTTAGCATTTGGCTCATGTAGAGGAAACAAAAAAAAATTGCCCTCACTCCTTTTTCAACATCAGAAAGCAATCTCATGGCCCATTCATCTACCATCTCTTCCCCCTCCCTCATCAAAATCTACGAGTTCTTAAAAGGCCACTGCAACAAACAATATTGGACCTGAAATTTGTCAAATAAAGCTAATATCCTACCTCTGACACTGCATCTTTGACACTTTAGCCAAAAGAAGACAAGAAAATACATCAAGATTCTTACTTGAGCTGGTAACACAGACACTTTACCTGTGGTTTACACTCTGGGTCAAGACCGGACACATTCCCTTTTGGTCAATACATGCATATGCTGAGACTGACCAGAGGCTATGTTGTAGGATACTATGATCATGTTTAATTCTTCAGTGGCTGTTTTTCACCCTATTTAGCGATTGCAATAACAAAGTTGGCCTAACAGTAGCCCTAACTGAATGAGTTAAAATGGGAGTTTGACAATTTATGGAGGATAGTTCCAGTGGTAGCTACAGAACAAGATGATCCTCGTCTGGGAAGCCCAGGAAATCTCCAAGTAACAGATTGCTGGAACCTGGGAATAATGTCAGGAAAAAGATTGTTCTGTGATTGTCCTACTTGCCCATCTTTTCCCCAAAACCTGTTACTGGCTACCGCCTAAGAGAGGACCTAGGTGGACCTTTGGTCCAACTCTTCATACCTCCCTAGCTGTAAACAAGGGGACTTGTATCTCCATCAGGAAAGATTTTTGCCAGGATATATATGTATCTTATGTATATCATGCACACATATATATGTATGTATATAATCTAGATGAAGCCTGCCAAATTAGTAACAAGCTATGGAAGCTAACACAAGTCCTGTATATGGAAAAAAGGTTAAATGTGAGGCATCGTCACACATGATCTTATTCACAGGTGAATTCCTGATGTGCTGGGTGGGAGAGAGGGCCTCATTTTGCTTGGCAGTGCACCTCTAATGGGAGAAAATCACTTGGGTTTGGATACTGGAACAACAACAAAACCATCTTGAAGGTCCCCAAAAGGTGGGCTGTAAGATTATAGTCAGCACATACAGGTTTTTAGAAGGTAGAAGGAAAAAAACAGAGCACCCCAGTAATAACAGCATAGGGCCAGATTCTGTCTTTATGTACAAGATATATTGCTCCGCAGTGCAGAAATCTGGGCCATGTCCCCTGTGAAACAGAGCAGACTCTAACACTGCAACGGGTGTATCAGAGCAAGACAGAGGCCGAGAAAGACCTCAAGGAGAAGCGTTTGGGGCAGGAAGAAGAGTGGAGGGGCAATACTGGCAGGACTGAAAAGAATTCTCTTGCACAAATATGGACCACCTGACAATCCAAATAATCACATCTGTATTAAACTTCTCCTTTCTGATGGATTTCCCTTTCACACCTGCTGCCTAAAGAGAGAAAAAGAAAGAAAAAGAAAAAGGCCCAAACACATTGCTTACAAAACAAACTTTAGAAATCCTCTTAAGTGCCTCTTTAACTACACCAAGATCAAACAGGATCTTAGTTAGCAGCTTTGGGGGGAGGGAGGACACCGTTTCTTCAGTACTTCTAGCAGGCTTTTAAGGCTGTTTCTCTTCTCAGCTCTACCTCTCTGGCATGATTTGCCAAGCACTAATAGACACAAGCATTACGATCATTCATTAAACTATATTCCTATGCCATAGCCATCCAACAAAGCAATAAAACCCCTTTTCAAAAGGTTGAAAGGCAAGCTGGTTCAGATAGGCCATTATTAGTATGCACGGAGTGTACGTTCACAGGCAATAATACAGTGGGAATTCAGCTAGCCTGAGCATAGGCTGATGTGAAGCATATGATATTACTTATGTAGGCATGAAAGCAATCTGCTTTAATATCAGACACTTTAGTGCAAAGAATGTCAGGGTTACCAAAGGTTAAAGACAGGCCGCTGGATTTTTTCGTTGCCCTTTTTTTTTTTTTTTCTTTTAGTGTAAGCTGAAAAAATGTGGGGCGACTCTTTCCATTTTCAGTTTTTGGGGGCTGCTGAGTAAAATGGTAATAAATGATGCAAGTTGAAAGCAGCAGCAAGGTAAAAACCAAAAGGCAGAATGTGCCACAAAGCATAATATACAGAGAAAAAAGAAGAGTGTGAGAAATAGCCGACGGCCATTCAGCTGATATTGGTAAGTGCTGACCCCAGCCCTGATGTCGCTTGCAGGGTTTGAGCATCCTCCCGTTGAGCCAGTGCCTTCGAGGAGTGCTGGATGGAGGCACAGAGCCTCAGAGGCCAGATTCCCACTGACCGTGCCACCTGCCATCCCTTGGTTTCTCCTGCTGACGCAGGGAGCCGCAGATTTCTGTGTCACTCTGCCGTCACACGCCCCGCGAGCACCTGGCCTGGCAGGACGGGGGCGGTTTGCTGCGTTTTCCTTACCAGGAGCTTGACACTCTGCCACGCTGCTCGGCCGCGGTGTCAGCCAGTGCACCCCACGTGCTTGGTAGGCGGCAGGATCAGGCCCCTCGGTACCCTGCCGGCCCCTGGTCCCCGCGAGCCCTCGCTTGCATTCCACCGCGAACAGCTGCTGCAGCACTTTGAACTTTCACTTTTCCTTTACTAAAATTAAAAAGGGGGCACATAACCAAGCTGAGAGCTCCCAAAAACTCAGGTGGGAAGCATTACTGAGAACAGAAGCCAGGTGGACTGTTTTTCAGAGGCTGATTGCTTTTTCAGAGTGTATTAGCATCTATTTTTTTCGCCAGCACTGGAATCCTTGGGTATTGGGGAGCCTAAGAAAGAGGGAACTCTTATGCTGTAGGATAAGGAGCCAAGACAAAGAATAAAAAAGGAACAGAAAACTAAGATGTTTCTCGTATTTTTCTCAAAAGCTCCATTCTGTTTCTATTTGATTCCATGTGTTATGGAAGATAAAAATTGTAAGTATTGGGGAGAAATAATGCAAGCCATTATAAAACCATTTGCTTTCATAACCTTCTGTGAAGTGACTAAATCCCCTTTCTATACTGATAGCCTTCTCTCAGGCTGCTGCTACCTGTCTGTTAGTCCTCATGCAGGATTGTGCCTATAGTTGACAGTTTATGACACATGCAAAGGAAGAAAGACAGGAAGAGAGAGAAAAAGAAAGAAAGAAAGAGAAAGAAGGGAGGAGCATGCAGTGAAAGGAAGACAGATGGGCCTATCAGTTATGTATATTGTGACCCACCTGCCAGTCACAGCCCCATGGGAATGTGGCATAATAAATACTGAAAAATGGAAAGTAGGAATTAAACTTAAAAAAAAAAAAAAACCACCAACAACGAAACATATTGAACAAAGTAAATTGTCTGGAAGGGAGAAGTGTAATAAAGATTTTTTAGGAGCATATAAATCAAAATTTCAAAAGAAATTTGCCAAATGGGGTCTCAGCTCATGTGCAGTCAGTGGCAGGAGGGTGTAAATTGTGGATCTAGAGAGGATGATTGCCAGCACGCCTAGGTATGAGGGGGTTGATTCAATAAATATTCATGATGGCAGCATGTATGCTCTAACCACACACCCTACCCCAGCAAACCCAGATCAGCTGAACTTCACTCCCCAACCCCCAGGAGCCTCTGCACATTCTTGCATTGCCCTCAGCTGAGTCTCACTGCTGTTTGTGGTTGTGTGTGTGTGTGCACGTCTGTGCGTGTGCAGATGTATGAGCCCAGCCCCTGCAGACCAGACCTGACTTACTCCTCCTAGCCCTCTGTCATTACCTGCCCACCCAGAGCTCGGCAATAAACTCAGTGTGAGACCTCCAGCTCATCATGACCATCTAAAACAATCTCACTGAGTGAAAAATCCTTCTTGCTAAGATCAGGAGTAATAAAAACCCATTCTTCCTATGCTGAGTAAGTGTTTCATGAAGAACCTTGCTTCCCTTCTCAAACGACGTGAAGTCCAGGGGATCATTTCTTGCTTCTGTTATGCATTTCTTTCACTGCAGCCCTGAAGGTGTTTCTACAACTTCATGGAGATCCCATCCACTCTTATGCCAACCACATGCTTCTCTAGACTCCAGAGTCTCCCTGATAATTCTGCATTATGTGGATATTTGCTACACAGAGTACCCCCAGCCTGCACACAGACCTGTGGAAAAACGTATGTTTTCCCCTTGGTCAGGGACCATTGTGCATTCAGAGACACCAGCATTTGCCTACCTCTTTGTTGTAAAATCTCACATCAGTCCACAGAGGTGACTCTTCCCTGCAAAATCCTCTCATCTATTTAACAAGGATGTGTGTACAGTGGCAGAAACACTCTGTTTTCCTTTTCCTTTTCTGCTCCCCTTTCCCATCTCTGAATTCATACTCATCCTCTTCTTTCTGTCCCCTTCCTGTCACTGAAGTCCTTCTCCCTCTCCTCCTTTCGCCTCTCATCCATTCGTTCCCCTGTCAGGGAGATATGCAAATGAACTCTAATTCTAATTTAAGGGCCTCTTTGATGTAGGCTCTGTCTAACCAGAAAAAAAACCCTAACAGCATCTGAGTTAGTTTCTGCTCTGACCTTTTCACTGCTTTTAACCTTAAGAATTCTTTGTCTTCACATCACAGGCAGGGAGACAGGGCTGTGGTTATTTAACAGTTTTTAACAATATGTGAACTGAGGTAATTACCTAAGAGAAAATATTAGCAGAAAGGTTTTCTTATCTTTCTGAGTAAGGAAAAAACCAAAACCTTCCAAAGGAAGAGAAGTGTGTGGTTGGAGAATGCTTTTGCCATAACTGGGTATTTACACAGTGTGGGGGAACCGGCTGGGGGCTTACAGCATCTAATGGAGCTCAGGAACCAGCAAAATGGAGGTGGTCTCTTAGCATGGTGGTCCACCTGGCAAGTATCACCTGGCTGAGCAGTGGTGGGCAAACCCACCTCTGGTGGCATCCTGTCAAGGGTTTCTTCATGAGATCCAGGTCCCCACATAGAAATAAATACCTACACTTGTTCTCATGCTCATTCAACATCTCTTTCCTCACAATCTTTGCTATCTGTTATTTTGTCTAGTTACATTTGGCCCCAAATGTTACTAATATGAGAATCTAAAATTTTGAGGGTTTTCACTAATTCCGCACAAACCCATGATCCAAAATCAGTAGAACAAAACCAGCCAAGTCAAACATATCTCTGAACTACTCACTCTAGAATATGCCCACACATGAAGATGGTCCCCACTTCCAGCAACGCACTGGGGTCCTGACTTTGCCATGTGGCTTGAATAGATCAGAAATTGACCCAGTTGGCTTTTGGGGACAGTCCCTCCACAGACCTCCACTATTAAATACAAGGACCTAAATATCAACTGTTCCATACTAGTGATGATGTTTAATACATATGAAATCTGAGACTCAAATACATCCTACAGCAAACACATGAGACGACCACAGAAAGCATTTTCCCCTGCAAAACGAATAGCTCAAACCTCATGGAAATCAATGGTCTTGGAGAAGACTGACAGAGCCAGATAAGAAAATTGGAGAATTTTACTGGAAAGTGGTTGCAGGAGCATGAATATAAAGGGTATACAAACCTCTGCAGGCTGTAAACACCGAGAATGAAATTATATATGGGCTACTTGAGCGAGGTGTGTTTTCTAATAAGATAGAAGCAGACACTTAAAGTGAGCATCAGTTGAAAGCGCTGAGACTGTGGAATAGCTTTTCAAAGGAATTAAAAGAAAAAAACCCATGAAGTTAAGGCATGGGAACAACTCTTTTGTGAAGGATGAATTAAACAAGCTGATGTTTTTCCTGTACACAGCGCTCAAGCTTTGGGGGTCAAAGTTGTATGGGTTGTATGATATCTTTTCAAAACATGAAGATCAATTAGTTCATTCTCTAATGTGCTTTGAAAATAAAGAGTTGCAAATATTGCTGTGCTTGTCACCAACTTGTGGCTCTCCCCTGTTTCATGTGGTTCATGAATTATCATTTCTCTTTGTTTGATCTTTTATATGTAATCAGACATTGCAACAGGAAGTGAGACCTCCTCATCCTGCATCGGCTGGCAGAGAGGATGCGCGCTCCCATCTTCACCCTGCCTCATAGCAGGTCTTTCTTGATCAGCCACTTCAGTGTATGTCAGTTATGCCAGTGTGTCTCTGATGAGACAGGCAGATTATTGCATCTAGGGAAAAGGCAGCCCATAAAAAATACTCACCAGTGCTCCACAAGCCAATGGTTTCCCTATTGAAGCAGAGTGATTTACGGGTGATGTGTGCAGCCTGGAAGATTAATCTAAGTATCAGCCTGACAGTTTTCACACTGGATAAGAATAAAATTGATGGATGAAAAAATATAAAAATATGTGCTGCATGTTTAATATATTTTCAATCTTTCCAAAAATATATGTAGGAAACCTATATGCTCCTTCCTTGGAAGAAAAATATGATTTGATCCTTCTCTAAACTACCGATACTGCAAGGAGACATCAGGATGGACACCATAGATGCGTAACTCTATTAATTAATACTATCACTGGGACCTAAGGGACTAATGTGGGTAGTGAGGTCACATCCAGTCTCACATCTCTATGATTCTACAATTAAATCCTGATGGTCAGGAGACAGTACCAGGTGTGATCCTCCAAAGATACAAAGTCTTAGGACTTAGGAAACAACCCCAGGGAAAAAAAGGGGGGAAAAAAAAAGATGGCTTGTCAGTTATCAAATCTTTACATTAAGAAATGGTTTCACTGAAGGGAGGTGTGAAAGTAAGAGAGGAACAGGAAAGAACATTTACAGTGCTAATACAGCAGTAAGATAATACAGCAAACCCAGCGACACCAAGGGCTGAAGACGAAAAAGTACAAGGCAATAGATCTTGGGACAGATAAGTCACTCTGTCACATCTATGCTTCATTCTCAGGAAACAAGAGGAAAAGACTACACTTCAGATTTTATTGACCCTGCAGTCCATGCACTGCCTCTGTTTCACAGAGCAACACTTCCTTTTGCAGGTCCTCAACCAGCCACTGCCTTGCATTGAAGAGCATGGATTAACACACAGGCTATCCCATCTGAGATGTGTGTCCATCCCAGACTGGGTTTGTCTACACCATCAGCCCAGAAGCTGCCTGTAAATCCCACTATGAAGGGTGTACAGCCAGCCAGTTGAGATTAGGCTCAGGCATGACTGGAGTGCGCTTTTTGGAGCACAGAGGGTTCTGCAGATATATGTCTAGCAATATAGCTTCATGCTACTCAGGCCTCAGATCATCCACAACCATGCCCCTACAGCCATAAGGCTGTTACTTGGGTAGGAAGCAGGGCAAACAGGAGCCAGAGTATCCCATGTTCACAGTCACTTCTGAGCCCACTTTTCCCCAGTAGTATAGAAATAGTCTTCACGAACCCCAAGCAGAAGATCCACTGGGGATCTTTTTGTGGGTTGTTGGTTGTTTTTTGGTTTGTTGGTTTTGGTTTTTTTTTTTCTGCAAAGCTAATTATTCATTTTTAACTTCCAGAAAGCAGATTGGACAAGCCACAGTTCACTGCAGGAACCGAGGGCAAGGCAGATTGCATTCTCCATTGCAAAGATGTTATTAGGTTGAATTAGCAGTGACTCAAAAAGCAGAAATATTCAGACAGCCTTCCACATGTTATTTTGTTTGTACTATTTTTGCAAAGGCAATGAGGAGAGAAGAAAATGCACTTCCTCAGAAATGTAATCAATATTGTATGAACGCTAACAATTTTTCCATGCAAAAAAACTGGAAAAGTATGAAAAAAATTTGAAAAATATTCTTAGGGGAAACATATTACTCACATTTTTACAATTTGGACAGTACTCAAAATTAAGGTTGAACAGGTCATTTGTAATTTTATTCCTCCTCTCTCCCCTTTTTTCTCTTTCTCTTTTCATCTCTTTTTTTTCCCCCTCCAGTCTGCTGATTATAAAGTAATAGAGAAAACAAGAGTTAAGAGGGGGGAGTAAGTATTGATCAGCTGAAGGAAACACTGAACACCTCGTTTCATTAAAAAAGGAAATCTTAAAACCTCATTATAATTTCTGCCCTCTTTTCAGACCTGTTTCTGCAACTTTCTTCACATGCACCAAGTTTAAACTGCTTGTCCTTGACTCAAAAGCCCTGTGAGATGCCAATCCAGCCTTCATCCCAGTTCCTCAGAGGAGGAGCCAGGCACTGTTCTGCAGAGAAAGCTCAACAAAAATGAGACATCTCACCAAAAGCATTTTAACTGCATCAGGGGAGAACTTACGTGGCCTCGTTTACCCCACTTAATGAACTGCCTTACCTTCCCTTCTGTCAGTGATGTTAACTTTATTCCCTGTTTGCTTTATTCTTTCATTCCCTCTACAGTGTTTTTTTCAGTGCAATCCCTTATGCGTGAAATAGCCTCCCTCACTTCGATGAATTACTGTACCTTCCTCCTTCTTCCCAATGTTTGTAAGTGAACCAATCAAAACTTCAGGGACCCAAGTTTTTTCCATTCTTGAATACCTAAGTTACTTGTTCCTCTGTATCTGTTGTCTTTATCTTCACAGCCCTTCTAAGTTGGCTTTCCAATGCAGCTAGCCCAGTTGCCTTTTGCTATTCATCCATGCAGCCTTTTGGTGGCTGGACCATGAAAATTTGTAAGGCCTTGGAGATTCGCTTCAATATTGCACAGAGGCAAGTACATCCTGTGCAATTAAAAGAACCCCATCGAGTTCATATGTGGGGCTTATTATTAATATGACTGTCCTAAAAGACTGCAGTGAAAGATCAAAAGGAAACATAATTTTTTCCCGTTTTCCCAGCTTGCTTACTCTGTGCATTTAACAATTGTTTGTCTCAGCTTTATGGTACTGTTGGCAGCAGGCTTCCCTTCCCTAGGTTCAGCAAAAGGAGTTTTAAATGAAACAGGAGTAGCAGAGCTAAATCAGAAAGAAAACAGGCCATGGGCAGCATGCAGCATGTGTAAAGAAACACACGGGAAAAGGAGACCTGCACTGGAATGGTCAAGGTTTCTGGAAAAACAGAAGTTCTGCTATTCTGCAAATAAGTAAATCTGGAAGAAAAAGGTGCTTGACTTAGACAACTGGTTGGTTCGAAATTCCTCCCAATCTAGTTGGCACACTTCTTTTAATAAATAATACAATAACTGTCAGCACCAGCAGCATTATGCATGCAGGTTACTTCAGTGGAGCCACTGGGGTAAGTAAAGGGACTATGATAGGGTTCATATTCCCCGACTCCCCAGCAAATGGAAAGGGTAAGCCATAAATCAGCAGGCACAGGGCCATACCTGTCCTGGTTTGCTTGGTTTTGTGAAGCCAGATCAGAGTGATGGGAGTTTCAGTTGTCTTTGCTCCTTCCCCACCCAGCAAAGCTCCCTCAGTTCACAGCTTATAGAGTATGACAGAAGTATGCCTTAAGTGTCTAGCTGAAGGATTAAAGCTTTGCAAACTTCTTAAAATCAGCCAGACGGCTCTAGCACTCGTTAAAGCTTTTAACTCATTTCAAGCCTGGGTGCTCCCCAAAACTGGACTAGCAAAAACATGCATAAAGGAAATCTCTTCATCTCCCTGTAATAGAGGGGAGGCCTGTTCTGACTGAAGAAATTACTAGCACTACCTTGAAAAGTACAGGAGAAACGTAATGGGATGTTTGCAGCAACTTGAACAGGGAAGGTACTGAGGTGATTGCTATGTCCTGTACTGCACACTGGGGAAATAACAGAAAAGGCCCTGAGCTTGTAAAGCTGAGCTGGTTTCCTAGTAAGAAAATGAATATAGCACTTCAGCTGCAGCTATAGCACCATACCCAGGTACCTACAGACTGATTGCACCACACCTCCTCCAAACACTTCCTCCCTGCAGACCTCTCCCAGCTTGATGCAAATTGCTGAATATTTTCTTTTAACAACTTTTATTGGATTGATTTGTGTGCCACCACCTACTGACTTACCACAGCCAGGGCTGGTTAGTGCATAGCTTCATCTAAGGCGTGTCCATAATGCCTGGTGTGGTGGCCCTGGCAGACCTGTGAGGCTTGGCACGTGCTGTGGAGCTGCAACAGATCCCCTTTCTTTCCCTGGAAATCAAAGCATCCCCAGATGCAATAACAGATGTGGGCACAGCACTTCCTATATGCTGGTCCCTTAGCCCTTTCCCTGCCTGTACTGAGCTTGAGCTGACAGTGGGGAATTTGTTTCTGCCCTTTTGCCAAATTCATCCTCGGAGGGTGGGGAGATTGCCCTGGGACTTGATGTTGCTCCTGTCTTTAGTGCTGGCCATGGGCACACATTCACACCACCCGCACCACACCAGCACCCTGGTATTTCTGGGGCACTGCCTGCTTTTCACCACCCTTCATTTGTGTTTGGTTTTACTTCTGCAGTTGTCCTGTTGTTACCTGATGTCACCCACATCCCACTGAAGGTGGGACTGCTGGCTGCCTGTCCTCTCCTTGGGGTCTTAACCAGCAGCTGCTGCCAGGGAGGCTCCTCAGGCCTTCTTCCTGCTGCCAAAGAAAACTGCTGGTTTAGCCTGTTGTTTTCTTATCTGCCTCCACCCCTGTTCATCTTCCCCGTGCTGGTCTACAGCAAATCCTCCTTGTACCGCGCAAGAGCTTTGCCCTGTGGAAGCGTGACGTGCTGGGCCAAACTCAGGGTTGCCCAGACTGTTCACCTTCCAAAAACTAAAYATCTGCCATCATCTTTTCACCCTTAAAGGAGATGGAAAAAGAGAAAAGAACAGTTGTTAGCTTTTAGCTTTTCTCAGAGCCAAAGAAGCACCCCAGAGAGCCTTGCACCACTCCAGGTACACTGTCGACTGGACATTTACTCCCTGACCACAAACACAGACCTTGCTTACTTGAAGTATGCTTCTGTCTTCAAGAGGGGAAGAAACTGGTCTAGCTCTTAAGGTCAGGTGTTTGGGGCACCTTTTACTGCCCAGTCCTACATCTTGTACACACTACTTATCTCCTGCCTGGTAGCAAGATTGATTTAAAAACAAGTAGGAAAAAAAACACTTTTGTTTTAATTGCATTTAAAAGACTCAACATTTTCTTCTTCTCAATCAACCTGTTTACAATTAAATTTGAAATTATCACAAGTTATATTTAGTCCTTAATATAATATATGCAAACAATCAAATTTAATTGAAATAGTCCTAAAACAAGTACACACTTGCTGCTGTTTTAAAGTCAAGTGGGTGAAATTAAGGAAGTCACTGTCTGAGCACCAAACCCAGCTGTTGTTGAAGCAGTAAACCAGCTCTTGGCAGGGCTAGTCTTTTCTGCAAGTGCCAAGAGGAGAGTTTCTTCATTTTGGCTTACTTCAATGTCAATTCCAAATAACTGGCTCATGCAAACTTGAGAAATTATGGTGAGCTAAAACCCAGGAAATCTTGTTTTCCTTTTCCCATTGAAGAATACAAATAAAATCTTAAAAGCCAGGGATAAACATAAATGATTAATTCAAAAGTTTGAAATGCAAGGCTTGCAGGTTAAGTTAGTTTTTTTTCCTCCTAACTGTGAAATGTTTCATTGGCTGTAACATGACAGGAGAGCTGGTCACCTTGACCACCACAGCCTGGCTGGAATCACACAGATCCATGACGTCGTTCTCATCTTCTCCCTTGGCACTTCCATCACCTTTGCTGTTTAGGGGCACGTGTCTGAGGCAAGATGTTCTCCTTACCACAGTTTCTCTGACAAGCACATTCCACGTAAAGTTCTCATTTCTGGTCAGGAAGCTTTTGGCTTACACTTCCAGAGTTACAGGCAGACCTCAGAATCCACCACAATAACTCCTGACATCATGGTCCCTCGATGGTCCAGGCTGGGACACCTGGCTCTCTCCTGGCTCAAGCACCTGGGTGCCCTCTGCATGGTCACCACAGCTGGGATCAGCTTCCCTTGCCCGCAGCTGGGCTGCACGKGGGGTGCCTGCACGGTCTCTGAAACTCAGAGGTCTCCAGGACTCTCACTAGAGACGGCATCAAAAGGAACAAATGACGGTGTGATATGTAGAGCAATTTCGATCAGATACCACAAGTGGAGAAACTCCCCTGGAATCAACACATAACCAGAATAACAACGTAGCCTTGCAGCTTCATGGTATTTGAAGTGAGGTCAGTACCTGATGTTGGAAATCTGAATTGGACTAGGTTTTGATACACCATATTTGAGGAGACAGAGAAAGTTTTTTAAGGCTGAGTTTGTCCTGAAGGAAAGCCTGTGGTTTTATCTTTCACAATTTTATAGAAAAAATATTATTTTTGCTGATTTTTTTATATTTTAGCTGAAAAAAACTGAAAATCCATTTACTGAAGATGCTGAATGTTTTCCTGCCAGTAGGAACTACAGAGTTTTCAGGGATTTGTTTCAAGGAAAACCTGAATGCTTTTTTTAACAGAGATATCCATAAAAAATTACATGTTCAAAAGAATATTTAATAGCAACAGCAATCATAAAAAATACCTCTTTCTGGCACCTCACCCTTAAATCCTCTCAAAACTTGCAAGACTCACTTCTGTAGTAGACCCACCATGCTAGGAGACCAAATTATGAAGGTCTCAGTCAAGAAAATATAGTTCGGAGGTTGTTGCAAGTAATTATCAACATATTCAAAACAGCAAATTGATTCACACTGTGAATTAATTATCCTCAGCATCACTGGCAGCTCTCTTTGACTTTATATTTATGTCATTACCATTATTATTACTCTCTTCCATCTGAACTCTTCTTGATTGAATTTGACTTCTAAGGAGCATCTTTCCATGTTCCTAACATTCCATCACTAAGTGAATCCCCAAACAATGCATGGCATTTGCTCATATAAATTTCAGTGTTATCAGCTCTTGAGAGCTTATTCCAAGCCTTCTGGCAGTTAGCACTTTTCTTAAAGCTTCAGTTCCAGGAATCAATTACTTACATGGAAATTTCAACTTTAATTTAAAGAAAGGAAGTTTCTAGCCCTCAAAATTGTACGGAAAAACTTGAAATCAAGACCAAAAAAAGACTTAGATATCATAAGGCAAACAAAATGTCCATGAATGATTACTTTAAAAAATCATATTAAGTCAGTCTCTTGATTTTAGGAGTCTTGGTAGGTGACATCTGGAAGCATGTTTGTGCTGGAAACTGTCAGTCACCATCTTCCAGGATACTCTGTCTGCTATTAAAGGGGTTACTATGAATAATGCACTCACCTATTTTTGCATTTGTAAATTTTTTATCAATGCCCTACAGTGTTTAGCAACCAAAACCAGTAGCTAAACCCACCACTTCTTGTTCCACAACAGTCTTCCTTTTATTATTCTTGGAGTCAGCAATGTAAACTGAAGCTTCTCTCTCTTTTTAAATATTCCCTGTCCTTAATACCAATTGATTCTTCTGTTCTTCATCTTCTTTAAATTATCTATGCAGCAATGTGTTGTATTTGAGCACCAAAGTTCAACAGACAGAAGAAATGTGCCTTGTAAGACTGCAAGGATTCAGTTTTCTCCCTTCTTAAGTGTCTCTTCATTGTCCCAACTCTTTCCCATTGTATGTGCTGCAGCAGTGAAGTATCTTGGGCGTCATTTACAGCCTTTGTCCATCTTGGAAGTGCCTGCTTTTCTTTTAGGAAAAAAATGGTAACTCTCTGCTCATTATGTGCAGTAATTGTTTATTTCTTGGTTATTGTTCACTCCACGGTAATACTGAACAGGAGTCAGGTCTTTATTTAGCAGAAATCAGAAGTCAAACCAGAGGCATATTTAGCTCCCAGGTGTCAGTTTGTCATTTAGTGAAACAAAACTGCTCTTTTCAAGTACCATCCTTCTACATTATGCACTTTTAGTGTTTTAAAGTATTAGATTGCTGCCTAGCACTGCAAATATGGACATGCCTTGAATGCCAACACATTCAGACATCTACATCAGCAGTAAAATTTGAATTCACGCTCCTTAAAACTATGCTGCATAATTTGAATTGTATACAACTTCCATTCTCTATCTTGTGCACAGTTTACCATGTATATCTGAAAGTAAAATGTAAATCCAAAACAGTTCTCAGGCTGCTTAGAGGTTTTAAGATTTTCCAGCACTATTTTAGATAACAACAAATGGTTTTCTGCCACTTTTTACTGTATGGGGCACATTCTGGACAGAGCTGAGTTCACTAGATAAGAAAAATCCTTGTGACTTCCTACCTATATTTCTCGCCTCTTTTCAGCTTCTTGAAATTAGGTATCAGCCAAACCGAAACTAATGTGGTGACTTCAGAAACCTCTACCATTGTATTTTTATCTTCCAGCTGAAAGTTCTGCATTTTCATTTTCATTCCAACAGGAAATCTCCAGAATTTGTGTACATTACCTTGTCCTTATTACTGAGTTGCTCAAGTTTACCCTTGAAAATACCATTTTCACCACTGAAGGGAAAAACATCAAAGTAGTAGTATTGTTACTAAGACCCTAAAAAGATGTTACCACTTTTGGTCCAGTGCCCCCTTGACAGATCTATTAAAGGCATCAGCTGGCAACACATCACTTTTCTGATGCCTTTTCTAAGAAGATTAATATTTAATGCACTTGGCACTGATGTTTTTCCACAACAAAAATCAGAGTGAAGCTCTCAGCTCATGTAAACTAAAAGCACTATTGCCAGATCTGACTACAGATCCATCTGAAGATCTGTCCCTCTTTTATTTGAAGTTCCTCATAAGAAATCAGCTCTGTATATCATTACCTACACTGCTTTACACAGTGCTGCTTACAGCACCAAAGAAAGATACCAAAGTAAGACCAAAAGTCATCCTGTTACCACATGTGATGAGTCACCATCTGTAAACTTTTAATGTGGCCAGTATATCTTCATATCTGAACAATCTAAATTAGCTGCTTTTTAATTATCAGTAAATCAAAGACTCACAGTAAACTTTCCAGCCTTTGTTGTTCATTTTTTCCTAGCAGAAGAAAATGATCTGGAGATCAGTGTGCCACAGCAACAAACACAGCAAGGCATCCAGCAAGCAAACCTGCTGGGATGGGTAGCCAGCTCCCACCTGGGCTGGTGAGCACTGACCTACCTTCTGCCCTGGTCTGCTTAGTCACTGCTCTCCCAAGCTCCAAGTCTCCCTGCCTCCAAGAATTTGCTGTGTGAATTAGGGTGCATTGGGCAGTTAATGTGAACGCACAGACATGTCTATGGCCACCTAGTCACAAGCCTGCAGCGTTGCTCCAAAACCTCATCCAGCAAGCATGAAAACAGTTCAATCAACTGTTCCATTTGGATATGAATTGGTGTTTGGAACAACAGTTTACAACTGCAACAGCGCCATCATATCCTAGCATGTCTTCATTTCCATCAGGCATACCACGATTTGTGGAAGCTGTGAGCTCACAGACATCTTTTCTTTGGAAGAAAATTACTAAAATTTAAGTTGCCTTTTAGAATAAAACATAAGAACAACTATTATAGTAGTTTCAAATAAATTTATTTTGCACACAGAATCTAAGATGGACCTTTTCTCCATCTACCGAGGACATTTCTTCGTAAATCTTAGAATTAACTTAGAAAGATTCATGAACTCATGAGACAATGTAGTCAAAAAAGGAAATACCTGAACATTTACATGTAATATAAATATTTATCAAAAAAACACCCATTGGACCAATATTAAACAGGGATCCTGAAGAGCTGGAGAATAAAGGATTTAGGCTACCATATGAAAGAAAAACTTTTGGAGCAACACTAGCCCAGGCTCTTGAGGGGTAATACACAATCTGTTCTTGGTCCAAAAGCTGTGAGAAATGCACTTGTCATTTTGTCATACGTACTTTGACAGAAAGGTCGAAGGAAGAATTTATGGGAATAGTACAGTCATTAATGTGTGCTACAGAGAAAAAGTGATCAATCAAACCACAATCCACTGCAAACTCCTGAACTCTGTTTTCTTCTTCTGTTTCAAATCACAAAGCCTTATATAATGCAGTACTTTCCCATCTTCATCATTTGAAGCAAAGTGGCAAAGATAACAAATTTTTTCAAATCCAAAGATTTCGACTAACATTTTGATGACATTCTCAATCCAAAAGAATATATTTTCCTGTTTTTCCCTCAACCATGACATATTGCCACTTTTAAAAGGTCATTTCAGCTGACATTCATGACTACAACAGAGACTTGTTCTCTTGTAAAACATTGCAGAGACTTGATTATTGTTTCACCTCTGAGAATTCTTGTTGAAGACTGAACCACCAAGCCAGCTATGTTTTTCTCTCGGCTCTTCTTATCCCAGCCATTTTTCAGCAGTGGCCCGATTGTCAGAAGCTGCAAAGGGTCTGATGCATGGATGAGCTGGAAGTCATTTTGTGTTGATAATCCTAATGACCTTTTGCAAGCCAAGGAAACTCTTGATTCTGGGAGTCTATGAAGAGCAAAGAGAATGAGTTTTTATCCAATATGTAGAGTGATGGCAGAACTGCACCCTCTTTCCTAAGTTTGTCTACTTGGGAAGTAGACGTTTCCCAGGGAGAAGCCTTTAACAACAGAAGAGAGGGTTTCTGGCTGCTAGGAATGTAAACTCATCAGTTTAAAAATCTCTGAACAAATAGACCTGTCATGAGAGTGGGAAAGATGATCTTCAGTAAAAAGAAACTATATTTTAAAAGTTTCCAAGTGACTAAGGAACATGTTAATATTTGCTGTTAAACATTTTTTCCACTAACATTTAGGCTATTAATAATAAAAAAAGTTGAAATCTGGTTCACAGCTGCCCGCTGGACTCTCAGCATGTGAAGTCCAGTGGCTTTTTACCCAGAGCAGCCCTCCATTCAGAAATACCAAATGCCATTGATTTGTTATGCCAGACGCACTAATGATGACAAGCGCTTATCTGGCAGTCTTTTGGGTGACACACAGTCCCCACCGAAGAGCAGCACAAAGCGTCGGTACCTCCGGCTTGCTTCAGGTTTGTACAGGAGGTTGTGGATGCCAGTAGCTCCTGACAGAGAGGAAAGGCAGCGTGTCTCGCCTGCCCTGCATTTCCAGGCAGGTATCATAATAAGAATGTGAGCTTGGGAAGGGAGGTGAGCAGGAACAGAAACCTTTCTTCTTTCCCATCTTTGATGCCGTGCTTCAAGCAGCGAAGAAAGGGGAAGACGGAGCTGCTGTGTCTAACAGATTACTTTGTCTCTCCCGCAAACTCCGCTGTGCTGGGGAGCTCGCAGTCTCTCTCCTTTCTCAAGGGAGCGTGACTCTATCTGGCCAGTCAGTCTGTGAGGAGATCACAGTGACATTCAGTCAGTGACATGCATATGGAGGATGAATAACTGAAGCCAGATCTGTATATGCAGCACTTTAAAAAAAAAGCCAACAAAACAAACCTCTGCTGTTGGAAGTAAATTCTGTGGATAGGTCAGATGGAGGTGATGACTGTATCAAGCATAACTCTCAAATGAATAAAAGGTTTGTCATAAGGTATTTCAGATAGGCAGGTAAGGAAGAAACTGTGGTAGAGACACCAAGGCTTCAGAAGAGGGCTTGTGTTTTGAATCATTGTGGCCTACAGCAGCACAAAAATACATAGCTCACCTTCAAGAGAAAGAAGAAACAAGGATTAACATGGGCAATTGGCCTGGGCTTTGACGAAGGCTATTTACCTGCAAGATGTGATGAAAAAGAAGAGTTCAGCATAAGCTGGGAATTAAAAACGTGGGAGCACAGGACTGTTCACGCATCGGCAAATGGGCCAGGAATGGCCGCTGAGGAGCAGTTCTGCTGGAAAGAACTGGAGGGCCCTGGTGGCCACCAAACTCAGTCGATGTCCACAGTGCACCTTAGCAGATGTGAAGGCTGATGGCACTCTGGGCTATATGAAAAGGGGTGTGTCCCACAGGTTGAGGGAAGGGATTATTCTCCTCTACACAGCACTCATTAGGCCACATCTACATACTGTGTCCAGTTTTGGGGCCCCCAGCACAGAACAGACATGGACAAACTGGAGGAGGCTCAGAGGAGGGGGTGCTGGGTGCCGGAGCACTTGTCCTGTGAGAAGCTGGTCTGGGTCAGCCTGGAGAGACGGTGGCTTTGGGGGCACCTAATAGTATCACTGCCTACTGAGCTCTTCATAGGGATGCATGGGGAGGGTACAAGAGCCAATGGGCAAAATTGCAACAAGAGAGATTTAGCCAGGGTATAAGGAGAAGTTTTTTCCCCATGAGGACAGGCAGGCAGCAGAGCAAGTTGTCCCGAAGGGCTGTGCTGTCCCCATCCCTGCAGGTTTTCAAGACCCAAGCAGACACAGCTCTGAGCAGCCTGGTCTGACCCCAGAGCTGGCCCTGCTTTGGGCAGAGGTCTGGAGTAGAGACCTCCAAGGTCCAACCTGAATTATTCAGTGATTCTTTGAAAGTTAAAGGATCAGTGAATCATCCCAAAGTTTCATCTTAAGCAATTTGAAAATGTTTTAGTAAAGGTTATATTAAAGTAAAAAGCTCTTGAGTGCAAAAAAGGAACTTGCCTCTCATTCTAGGGCTATATATGCAAATTTCWATTTGAACTGAATATACTAAGGAGCAACAAGTGAACAGAAATAAACAATACCTGCTGCCTCTTTCCCTTCAGTTTAAACTTTCCCAGATGCCTAGGTTAGAGGTTACAAACAGGTACCTTCACCACGGGGAAAATACCTTCTGCTTTTATTCTTTTTGAAAACACCTCCATCAAAGCTGCTTCAAAGCCCTAAAATGCAAAAAGAGAGATTTCACAGGAAAATGTGAAGATGCCATTGCTTTTCTAGAGAAAGAAAATACCTGGCTTCTCTGGTCTCTATAGCGACAACTGTAAATACGATTAGCATTAACAAGAAAGTATATCATCTTGGGTGAATCTTTTATCTTAACTTACTCTTATAACTCATTTTAAAGGCCATTCCTGGTATTATTATATGTAAGCTCTTTATTGCCCTGTTGGAAAAGTCTATGATTCACACTCATTCCTGGCATAAATCTACTGACTCACACTAACAGGAATAAGTACTTCTCTAAGTCTATGACCAAAGAGACAAAAAGATTTTCTTTAAAGTTGCACAGCAAGGGCTGCATATTTATGAGAATACACCACTTTTTGAAGATTATTTATCACAAGCAACAGACTTTCCAGACTACTGAGCAACTTTATTACAAGCGGGTACACATCAGCCTATTTCAGTTATACACATTTCTCCCACATCGTAACAAGACTAAAATGATGTGATAAACCTGGGTTTGGCACACTGAGCCATCAGGAAAATCCACAGCACTGTGGTGCAACATCTCTGTTAGACACACTCCTGTGATCCTATTGTTCCTCCCTGCTTTTTAAACCGACTTTTCACAGAAGTGGCTGGGTCAGGCTCTAGGGGCGAATTTCAGGGCCAGGCAACAGGGTATCTAAAGGAGCTCTTAATACCCCAGGACACAAATCTAGTCACCATCTTCCCTATGCAAACACAGAGACACTTTTCATGGGAAAAAAGATTTTCATCCTGCATTCAGGCGGACGATCTTTTACAAGGACCTTTACTGGATCATCGATGATCTCAAGTGGGAAGGAAAGCATCATACACTTTCCCGCTTTAGGGAGACAGTAATACAGCTGGATGCCCCCCCCTCTCTTTTACAATAGGTGTGGTTTAATTACACACACATGAGTACAGATAAGCAATTAGATCCTCTTCTTTCTATTCTAGGAATTTATACTATTACAGGTGTTTCCAGTGGAAAGTCATTGAAGTCTCTTGCTCTTTGCAAGTTTGAGTCGTTAAATCCTTATTTATATGAATAGATCTGCTAAAACATAATGGGAGCTGCCTATGTGAATGGGKCTGGCAAGATCCCTGCCTCTACGCATCGTGAGAAGTGCAGCTTACATTGCAGTTGCTCAGACTGAAGCACTGGTCCTTTCAATTTATCTTAGGCTGTGCAACGTTACACATCGCCAAAAGGAAAGGCAGCGGAGGGGGCAGATGTCACCTTGTCTGATTTACATTGCACTTTGTGTTCTCACCAATCCTGATAGAGAAACTTCACAAATTACTGGTTAAATTGGCAGTGTATTAAAGTCACATGCAAATAGCTATATCCACTTCAAGGCTGTGAAGAATCAGGCCCTCGTGTCTCCTACTAATCAGGCTAGGTATCAGGTATCATCTTAGCAGCAAATGGATCATGTAACAAAGACAGAACATGCCCAGTATCTGAGATGAAAAAAAGGTAATAAAGCTCAATTTATATCATGTATTGGCCCTCTTGGACAGTCTTTGGAGCATTACTGATGTCAGTCCCATGTCCTAGTTGCCTTTTGAAGACCTTCATCTATTTGAAGCCTTTCAAACACTTTTGAAAGAATGTCTACAAAGTCCTGCAAACGCCAAGAGCAGTTGATTTAACACGACTCTAACTAAGGCAAAATGAACTGAAGCAATTTCTCCTGTCCCTGCAGGTACTGTGTTGAAATATTTTATGTGAAGTCTTCAGAACTATCCCATTGAAAATATCTTTTAAGAAGCTTCAGTCTCTTCACACATCAAAAAAATGTGCAGTGTATTTGGAGGGAGGGGAAAATCCCTAAAATCAATGTTTTTATTGCGGTCCTAATAGGCTCTGCCATATTCTAGGCAGTCTAGTTTTGATAGCGGCAAATTTCATTAAGATCTATCTTGAGACACCACAGTTTCAGAACTCTTTAGAAGTCAGAGTTTTCTTTCAAAAACATTTCAAGCAAAGACTATAAAAATACTACTAGGGGTCTTTTCCTTGATTGCAGTGGTACCTCTGGGAAAGGAGTTATTACTACCTTTGTAGTTTGGTAATAAGGGGCTACTGTCCGTCCTTTAAAGTGATTTGAGTCAGACTCTAATTTGTTGCATTATAATGCGGTGTGTGTGATGTCTATTTATTGTCTCTGTCTCCTCCCACATACGCCTCTGTCAAGATGTTTCTGCTGACACTGTATTTTATACATTTTTAAAGAATCCTGTCAGGTAAGGATGTCAAAAATACAACAAGAAATAGTCACAAACATGTAATCTTCATCAGAACTAAGTAATTTACGATTCACATGATTGAATATATATAACATAGTCTAAAGAACAGTATGTGCATTCCTATGAAGTGCATAGTGTGTAGGGAATGGGAATTGCTGAGAAAACTTTGGAAAGTCATATTAAAAATGACAGCTTCTAGGCAGAATAGGAGCAGCCTGCAAAAAGTGTGTTCCCATCCTGGGGAGCAAGAAGGGTTGTTATTAATTTACATCATCTTAGCAAGATGAAGGTTCCTACAGAGGAAACAGAGAGCAAAAATCATTCCTTTCCAAAAGGGCTGTTATTCAAAGGACACTCCAGGATATTCCAGAATAGTTTTGAAACCTTTTTTTTAAAGTAGGTAGCTTTCAGTCAGACTGTTTACCAATTGGTGTTGTATTGTGCTTTCCTAATGTTGCAGTAACTATGCGTTGTGGGGAGATTAGATCCCATTTAAAAAATTGGTACCAGTCCATGCTGCAGGATGGCCTCAATACTGCAGACTCCAAAAGAAAAGAAAACCATTTATTTCAGGAATAAACGTGTCCTATTCAAGAGCCGTGGTTCATGGGGGATTATGCTGAACCTCCACCCCCCAACACCTGCTGCCCCACCACCACCACCAGTGGGAGGAGAAGAGGGGACACAGGCAGAGAATTAGCCCATTTTTGTCTCAAGTGTAGGGGTTTTTTGTGTGAAACTTGTGCTCATTTTAGCACTTGACTCCCCGTTTAGTCCCTCCTGGGGGCATTCCCCATCCTGTCCCACTGACAGAGCTGCAGAGGCCAGAGAGACAAAAGCAAGCCTCCTGGGGGAGAGCTGGCTGGTATAAGTAAGAGCTATGTAATCAGGCTCACGGGGAGCCTGGCAAATGTATAAGGAGACACTTTCCATAGCCATTTTCTGCCATAACGTTTGGCCAGAAGCTTGTGGCCAAAGCAGCTCTTGTCCTGGAAATACTGGCTCCAAGGTGGACTCAGCACAAAAGGCACCTCAGGGTGTGCAGGCTGGCACTGCTGGTGCTGCCAGTCAATTCTTGCAAACACAAGGTGGTTTATAACCAAGGAAGGTCTACCCTTGCACGGCACACCTGGCTCCCCTGGAAGTTCATCTCTCTCCTCCCTAGATATTTCCTTCTTACTCCGCAACTCCCTTTCCCTCTAGAAAAGCTGTGTGACTCTGAATGTCATTTGTACTCTTTTCCTCATTAGCCTTTCCCAGTAATTTATTCCATGTGTTTATTACTCCCTGCACGTAGTACTGGAGTTCCCTCATGTCTGCATTATGTCCTCAGTTTCCTATTAAAAATATTTCTCTACCAACTCATTATTCCTTTCCATAACGATGGAAACCTCTCTCAATTAACTTCCACATATCCTATTTTCCAAAAAGGACAAAGCCATCTTCCCACCTGTGCTCACACCTTAATTTTATCGCTGTTGATCTGGTATGTCTTATACTATGCTGCTTCCAGGGAATCACAGCCTGCCTGTAGCTAACTGAACACAAGCTCTCACCTTTCTCCAAATGGACTCTGGTGCATACATCTTCACCCAACATTTGCCGTTTGCAGGCATGATGGTATCTTTAGGGGGTTAACTGCTGCAGGTGAAGGTAAGGTCAAGGAAGGTAAGGTTAAAAAAAAAAAGAATCAGCACAGCAAAACACCTTGCCAACATTTCTGATGGAGGAACAAAATACCATATTAAGGCCACACTCGGCATGGGATGCAGGCCAGCTTCGGCCACAGATGCTTGCCAAGAGCCCCCATAACATTGTCAATTGCCATGAAGAGGAAAAAATGAAAAAGCAAGGCATTCGCCAAGGAATAGTTATGGTCATAGTGATGCAGTGAGTCGGGAAACGTGTGCCAGGCTGCTGTTTTGTACCACCCTTGTCCCCGGGCAGCACCATCAGAGAGATCCAAAAAAGACAGCATATCCCATTTGGGGCTCGTCTCAGTAAAGGTGAGGTTTAAATGGATGTTGTACAAATAGAAAGTAGAGAAATGGGGAAGCACACAGTACCAATGACTCCCTCAGATACTTTCCCTCTGACCTCAAATGAGTTGTTAACATGAGCCAGACGGAAAAAGAGAAATCTCATCAAAGGTACAGCCGAAGTCTTTATGGGATTCAACAGACGGCATCAGTAGCCTACCTTTTTCTGTTAACTGTGGGGAAGAAAGCAAAATAATGCCCAGTTTTTCTTGCAGCAGATTTAGAGTACGCCAGTATTAACATCTAGCTGAAATGACTTTAGAGAGCTTGTTGTTTTATGCAGATTGAATTGTCAGAAAAACTGTATTAAAATCCTAGGAACCAGTTGTTGGTTTTGTATCTGTTTTTTCAGAGGCATGGGGAGGCTGTAGGAATAGATGCTGAGAAATGGCTGTCAGCGAACTGACTGGAACAGAAAACATTGCATTAATGAGCTGTAATTTTTTAAGACATGCCTTGAGTTGCTTTGTCATGCTATTTTGCTAAAATCATTTGCTATCTACTTAGATGAAAATTATTGCAGTGGGAACTTTATTTTTTTCATTCATCTTTTTTAAAGAAATCGTATCATTTTTAACATGCTTTTTTAATAGCTGTTACATAGTCAATTACAAGTTGGAAGCTGTATTTTTCCTTTTTTTTAACCAGTTCTAAAAAGTAAAGCTATGAACTACATAAACAAATGAAAAGCCACATTGTGCATATAATTAAAAAATTGTATTAAAATCAACTTGTGGCAAATGGCAAGTCTACAGACTGGCAGCAGGAAGATTGCGTTCCATCTTCAGATCCTCTTTAATTTTACTTATGAAAATTGCATCTTAGCAGTTCTTTAGTGGTTTATCTAATTAGATATATTGATTTTTTTTGTATTTTTTGGTGGCAGGAAAGAGAAATCGTGCTCTTATGAAGTAATAATGAGCTCAGCAGAAAGGCTTAGCTATGATTATGTCAACAGTTTAGAAGTAATCTATATCCAAACTCAGCAGAGGATTTAATTTACCTGGAAAATATCCGAGTGTAAAACAGCTTGGTGAGGGCATTAGTGCACGCCCAAATCTAGGGTGGATTTGTGTACAGTTGAGACAATTAGAAAAGAGGGTCCTTACCACTTTTATGAAATCAAACCAAACCACTAGAGTACCCCAAATACACAGGCTGGCACCGGGCACTCTCTGTTCTCATACTTCACAGGGTTTGAAGTAGGCTTCCATTTCATTTTGCTCATATTGCATCAGACAGCTTTGGAAAACCAGAGAGAAATAAACCACAATGCCACAGTAGTGGAGAATATTTTGCTGCATTTTTTTTTCAAAAGACAGTCTCCTGAGCCAGGCATTTGAATCATAAGGACTTCTGGGATGGGATTTTCACTCAGAGATCTCCATTCTTACGTGGATTAAGAGGATTAAAAACCATTAAATGACCATCCTCCAAGTCCCTAAAGCAGATTTGCCTTTTTCTATCCTCCTTCAACTGGGGCAGACTTGGGGGTAACAAAGTACTGCACAAAAGACTCCCTTAGCATGACAAAAGGTGAAACAATCCACTGAACTGCCAATGTACCAGACAATGAAGTCGGTGCAGTCTACTCAGCTCATTTTCATCAGAACAAATGGTATCAAACTTGGCAATGGCATTGTTCTTAAACTTGAACATGGGGCTCTTTTTTCCCCCCTCTCCTTTTTTTTTATTTTTTATTTTCCCACCCGAAGCTCAAGGTGTCATATTAATTATTTAAATCTTCAGAAGATTTCAACTGTATCCTCCAAGGCTCTGCTCAGTGCCAGAAGGTCTCCAATCTGCATTAGCTTTTGTTAATTAGAGCTGAAACAAGGACTTTGATCTCAATGAATATAATAACAAAAAAAAGCAAAACTTCCTGTGTGATTTATCTTTTACCTATTTTCTGCCTTTACTGTTTTTCCACTCTATTAGACTTTGATTTACCTTGTCTGAGTAACATTAAACAACTCGGGTACAAAAGAACTTAAACAGCTTCAAAAGCCTGACTGAAATGATGGTTAAATGCTACATGAAGTGATCCCAAGTCTTTAAACTTTGAAAGAAAAAGATACAATTTTACTTTATTTTATTTTATTTTTTGTAAGCAGGGGCTGGTGTGGGGGGGGGGGGTTGGTTTGTACAGCATGGATGCTTGTCTACTGATGTCAGATATCACAGGTTTTCCTGTTGGGATTGATCTTTCCTCATTAAGAGCCTTGTTTCTAGAGCTATAGCGCTGATAGAACAGAAGGCCAGCGATATTCTGCAAGATGTTCCTCATGCATCAGACTTGCCCTGAGTTTGTAGTGCTGCTTAGATCCGAGGGGGTCACCGCCAGGGCTTGCCTTGTTAAAATTTTTCTCATTAACATTTATCTTACTGAATAGCTCTAAGAGGCAAATTTTTTGAGCCCAAAAAGAAAAACTAGCAAATTTTAGTGTCAGATGAGGTCTAGTTGTATATTCACTTCAGCAGGGACTTATCGTTATGGTCCCCTTATATGAAAAAAATAATCAAAGAATATCCAAAAATGCTGCGAGTGAAATCTACATCTGAGATTTATGAGATATACGAGGGTAAATTTTCATTGTGATGGACAAAGAGTTGCGCACACAGCCTTCATTAATAACAACGCAGAGTGCTGAAAATGTACCCTGTATCTTTTACATAAGGCTCACTACAGAACAGCGCAGCCCCAGGAGACTGGTCACTCGTGGTTTATCTCATTTTAGGCAGAATAAATTAAAGGATATCTTGTGAATTCTGGAGAGAAAGTAGGAGAGCTGAAGTGAACAGTCTTAAAAATAATAGCTAAGAACTATGATAACCTGCTAGAGGCACCAACTGAGACAAAGGAGGTTTGTCTAGAAAGGAACAGGATTTTGTTGGGGAAGTTGAAAATGGATTCAGTGCCTGAGACAAATGCTGCACTACCAAGGTCTGGCTTCATCCACGGGACCGGGACAGCCTGGGCAATGGTAGCACAGACCCCCCTCTGCTCACAAYATCAACGTGCTTCAGCTCCAGGTCTGCAGACAGGTTGGGAATTCAGTAATAGTCTGATCCATCCCCTGCCAAAACCTATGGCAGACTTCAAACCAGCTTCAGGAGGCTCCTTGCCAGGCCCTGCCTCACTAGAGATGCTCCTACTGAGTCCCAGTGGATTTGTGATGTGAACACCCATCCCCTGCTTGACTAAGACTACTTTTGTCTTATTTCCATGCCTTTTTTCCCTCTTGCCAGCCCATTTTGCATAGGTTGGTGGTGGCAGGTAACGGGCACGTTTCTGGTCACACATTTCAGCAGGAGGTTGTAATGCTGTGCTGAGCAACAGTTTTAGTTAATCACACAAACCACGAGCTCCTGTTGGTTTTCATTCCTGCTGCTTTTGGAGTAGAATTAGGTTTTTTTGCAAAGCCAAAGAATGTTACCAGTCAACTGGAGGCAAAATTTTATATAAAGGCAAAAGCTTCATGTCAGGACCATATCTTTGTTTCCCACATGGAGGTGTGCCTGGGAGAGGGAGGGCCCTCGTGCAGCGGTTAAAAGGGATATGAGAGTAATGATGTTGCTTTGCTATTCCTCTTCCATCTAGAAGCTGGCCAGAGAAAGGGAGGGGTAACAGATTGCCTACAAACACTGATATTCTGTTAAACCAGGACTTTTGATCCCACTGTGCTGACCTGCCATCCTACCACCGGTCAGCACTTTGAAAATCCAGACGAAGTCCAGTAATGCCCAGCGTCTCCTCCCCTGCCTTCCACCACCCTTTGTACCATCAAAGGTTCATAAGTTCTGGAGCTTCCCTGAAAGTTTGGGATACTTCAAACCAGGAAAGACAGGGTGGGGGCCAGTGGCCCTCAGTCAGGTTGTGTAAACTGCCACCTTCCTTGAGCTACTGTACCCAAACACAGCCTGTGTGGCTTTGCTCTCAGTTGTTGTCTTTTATGAGACTGAATCTTCCTTCTGACACAGTCTTAAAGGATGGGAGCAATGACTGCACATTTTAAACACAAAATACTGAAAGCATGTAGCAACCATGCTGAAGCTACTGCAGGGCAGAGCGATGGCCGAGTTTGGGGCCCTGCACCATACACCTGGGCATCCCATCTCCCTCACTGCCTCTCCCCAATCCCTCTCCAAGAATATTGATTCTAGTTTTGCTTCACTTTCATCTGTCAGCACAGGTTAGTTTAGTTCATGTCAATGTGTCCTGGTTTTGGCTGGGGTGGAATTAATTTTCTTTCTAGTAGTTGGTATAGTGCTATGTTTTGGATTTAGTGTAAGAAGAATGTTGATGACACGCTGATGTTTTTAGTTGTTGCTAGGTAGTCTACTTTCTCAAGGACTTTTCAGCTCACATGCTCTGTGAGGTGCACAAGAAGCTGGGAGGGAGCATAGCCGGGACAGCTAGGCCAGCTGGCCAATGGGGTATTCCATACCATATGATGTCATGCTCAGCATATAAGGTTGGGGGAAGAAGAAGGAAGTGGGGGACGTTCGGGGTGATGGCGCTTGTCTTCCCAAGTAACCGTTACGCGTGATGGAGCCCTGCTTTCCTGGAGATGGCTCAACACCTGCCTGCCCATGGGAAGTAGTGAAGGAATTCCTTGTTTTGCTTTGCTTGCGTGCGCGGCTTTTGCTTTCCCTATTAAACTGTCTTTATCTCAACCCCCGAGTTTTCTCACTTTTACCCTTCCGATTCTCTCCCCCGTCCCACCTGGGGGAGAGTGAGCGAGCGGCTGTGTGGTGCTTGGTTGCCGGCTGGGGTTAAACCACGACAGTCCAGTCCTTTTTGGCACCCCAGGTGGGACTCGAAGGGTTTGAGAGAACGACAGGTTTGATTGGAACATCACAGACATATTCAGATTTTTTTTCTCACCCAGGCTTCTTTCTTTGTCCCTCTCCCTGGGCTCAGTACAAGTGCCAATTGCTGCTCCGTGCTGTGCTCCCAAGAGAAGGGGCAAAATGTCCTCCATGCACAAATCCAAGACCCCTCCTCGACAGCCTGGGAGAGCACAAGGATGCGGGATGGCCAGGCTGTCAGGCAGGTGTGTGCCGGGGCTGGGCTGACTGCCGTGGGTGTTAGCAAGACGTGCATGAGCCATTGCCCCCTCACAGCTCGTGAACCACCACCGTACTCTGCCTGGAAAAGTCCTACAATAAATACTTCTCAGAGCTGCCTGCTGCCAGAAAGGACAGAAATTTCAAAAAATTGAATAAACTTCCCCAGTGCTGTTCAAAACTCAAGGGATGCTATCCACCTGCCTTCAGAAAACTTCCCTAGAAACAAACAGTTGAAGTTTGCTTTGAGGTTTAGATTTTGGACCAAATATCTTCGCTGTTTACCCCAAGCTGCCTTCTGTTTGGCAGAAGTCAAAGCTGTGATAATAGGATGGGCAGCCCATGAGAGTGTAGAAAGTGAGGACAAGTATCTCAAGTTCAAGGCAAAAGAGCAGAGGGGGTCCAGGGAGGGAATGAAGTCAAAGCCGTGAACTAGGAAAATAATCAACTGTGCTCCAGTTTTCTGAATGGATATAAGGGCAGGGAGATTGCATCCATCGATGCCAGAGAAAAGGTTGTTGAAGCAATGGAGACACAACATTATTCACATGAAAATCAAAGGAAAAATACTCATTGACTTTAATAAAAATAGCATCAACACCCAAATCACTAAAGATTTCTCACAAGGTATAAGACTTCTGTTGTTGTACATAGTCTACTTTTTAGCATTAAAAAAGGTAGGCACTTGTTTATTATTTTAACCTAATAAACTTACATTTCCCCTAAATTCTTCTTTGGGGGGAGGAATGGAGAATTATATTTAATTACTTGACTTCTTTTAGAGATCATCACTTTAAAGCCTTATTTTCCTATATTTATTCAGTTTGAAACTCAGATGATATATCATCTTATTATGACTTTTTACAGTTATTCTTTTAGATGGGCTCAACAGCATTCTCTATTTAATTCAGTACACCTCCATATAAAACAACAGTGTGTTGTATGTGCATTGTTTTATTTGAAAATGATGTACACGATAATATGTTTCTGTCTGCAGATTGTGTCTGATTTAACTGACAAAAGATTGCAGCAGTCATTGTGGCCAGAAGCTATTGGAAAGCAGCCAGCATTAATAATAAAATAAATACAAAGCAGAAGCAAGTGATGCCATAAAACACAAGGACAGTGGGTTACACTTTTCTGCATGAAGTGGCATCGC
Organism: Oceanodroma leucorhoa; assembly: GCA_030449065.1. Lineage (NCBI taxonomy): Eukaryota > Metazoa > Chordata > Aves > Procellariiformes > Oceanodroma > Oceanodroma leucorhoa. The sequence goes on from JASVER010000062.1 coordinate 2,300,200, forward strand.
GTCATGCATGCAGCATATTTACTAATAGGGCAAAAAGCAATCTCTGGGTTTGAACTTCTCGCACCACTAAAATGGTCACATTCTAAGGGGACCCTTTGGGCTCAGCACAGCCCTGCCTTGGAAAACAAACGCTTCACATGGTGACAGAAGTCACTGAGGTGATAAGACAAGTTAGGAAGAAAGAATGATGTAACTAAAAGCCTCCATGTAAATAGGATGGCTGCAGAAGGAGAAGCACCTTATCCAAGAGATATTTAGTACGAAGATCTGCTATTTTGACTCTTTTGCTACTGCCACTCATTGCAGTGACTGCCTGATGCTTTGAGCCTTGATAGAACCAACAGCACTGGCTAAAGCTCAGCTCTAAAACTAAGAGATGGGAAAATGCAGATTTCCTTTTAGATCCCCAGAGCAGTGGAAATGTGGCAGAGCAGTGGACAGACTCCCTCTCCCAGTCCCACTGGGCTTTTTTCCTGGGCACATTACAAAATTTTCTAGAGATGCTGTTATGGGGCGAGGAAAATGGGAGTCCTACCAGCACAAGCCCTAGTGCTGTTGCGCGACCTACTACTGCAGCAGTGCCCTCTACTTACACCAGTGGTTCATAAACCCCGAAGGAGGACAGAAAAAGCTCTTGTTGTAGCCGGGGTCTAGTCCTCTGTATACTTTGAAATTGAAGTCATCTACAAATTCAATGTAGTGGGCTGCTGTGATTTAAGTCAGCTACAACTTCTTAATGTCTTTGACTGCCAGACTAGAGTATGAAGCTTTGCTGTAATCTAGTCTCAGAAGATGTGCATGGTTGCACTCAGGTCTTTTTTTTCAAGGATAGGAGTTTGTATTTTGCTCAAGGTGATAAACGAACACATTTCTTTCATTAATGTGACACTACCAAACAAAGTCAAGGAACTGCATGGCTTTGCACTCCACCACACCTGCTAGGAGGATCCTACCAACTGCAGGGCTCTTGCAGGAACTGGCTTTGAAATGCTCCTCGGTGCCGAAGGGCATAACCATTTTCTCTGAGCTGCATTTGAACCAGCTTCTCTTCAACCACATCTTTCTGTTTCCGTGATAACTGGAGTCAGCGTCTGCTTCAAATGAGAGCAACATGCATCATCAGCATACTGTCCTTATTTGTGCCTGCAGCATTTCATAAAGTCTTCTAGAGGTTCAATGTTGATATGGAACAGATGTTGACTTTTTTGGGGTTTCTCAGTTGTAACTGGTAGCACAGTTTGGATCACTCCTTTACCTTGAGCAGCAATAGTCTACTGAATTAACTATTAGTAGCTTTTCATTAGTTTTGAATTGCAATAGCTCCCAGAATTAGGGACAGTCATTGTCCCACAAAGTTTGCAGCTGTTGGATGTAGCAATTAAAGACGGAAGAGGAAAAAATGAGGAAGTCAAGGAGACAAGATGAGACAAAAGGAGGAGACAAAGTAGTTCCTCTGGTAGGATAAGGATCAGCATCAAGGACACTATTGGGACAGCCTGATCACTGCCCAGTGCTTTGAAGGACTGTGGCAGGAAGGAAGCTAAGGAGGGGTTTGAAGAAGAATGGTAATTTGCTAAGTGTTTTTATTGTGGACACAAATGTATTATGGCAGCATGCAAACAATCCAGAACATGCTAAAATAAAAAGATAAACCCAATAAATTATTAAAATGGACACTGCTGAAAAAGGAAAGGGAAGGGTGGGCAGCATAGCAGTATATTTGATTTGCTTTGGACTGTAAATTAGTCAATGAGTAGCCTTCAAGTGTCGTATTTCCTCTCGTTTTCAAGCTATGTCATCAAATCAAGACCAATTCCCCTACATTTGAGCCACATAATGAATTTTATTAATCTTAAGGAAACCTTTCTTTCAAAGTATCCTGCCTACTTGTTGAGCCACTCTGAAATTAAGAGCTATTCCCCATTGTTTTCCCTTACCTGCAGATTAAGCAGCAGCAGCTCTACTACTCTACTTCATGTGCTTTTTTTTTCTCAGATCTCTCTAGAAGTGGAACAGGTTCTCAGCTCCATTACTTTTCGCCTCAGAAAGGCTTCCTTCCATCCTCTCCTTGCTGTCTTGATCATTCTGTGTCCCTCAGCTAACCCGTCAGATTCATTATGGCATGTGTCAGTGATCAGTCAAACCAGCTGCCATGGGGACATCTCTGTAGTGTCAGATCTCTCTGAGTGAACCACAATTGCAAGTGCCATTGCTGAAAGACCTACCATGCTTCTGCACTGCTTCACACTCAGGATGCTGAGCTGTGCCACTTCCACTGATGACTCCTTTCCTGAGCCTCTAGCCATGCTGAGCCAGACTTATGTTTTGGTACCAAGAAAAGTAAAAAAAATAATTCTTCACACTCTTCTCACCTGAATTGGATACACCGGAGTTCTCTCAAATGAAATTTAAGGCTCTGTAACGACATCAGAGTTGAAGTCAGTAGACTTTATCATCTCCTTCCCAATGAGTTATTACTCACAAGGTAAGGGGGAGCAGGATTGTCAGAGGAGAAATTACTCCTCTCGGCTCCTCCACAAATGAGAGTTATGGGAGATAGATACCCTTCAGAGAGTAATTCTTTTGGGTTTTAGCACATATTTTACAATGGGAACAATCACCCCCTGGAAAATCTTATTCTGTATATTCTATGTGTTGTACACCTTAAGAGGTTCTAAAATTGCTCATTCTTCTAATGACTGAAGAGATGAATAGACATATCAAGAAGTGAAGGGACTAAGATCTCGTCAGTCACTTGGTCTACACAGCCATACTTATAGGTAGTACAGAAAAGGCTAGAAATGTCAGATACGCAGTGTCCCCCCCCCCAGCCAGTCTTTCAACAGGCAAATAATCTCTCACAAATAAAGCTTTCAGGGAAAATTATTATTCTGTGTCTGAAAGTTCTCTGCAAAGAGCAGGAATTTTCTAGAGTGAGGATTACATTCTTGGAATACATCACTCCACATTTTTATTCTGGTACTACCTTGAAATCCCAGTCAAAAATGCAACGCTATTGTGTCAGCTCTAGGCAAACACAGAAGGAAGCACTGGTCCCTTCTCCAAAGAGCCTCTGATACGATGCAACAAACCAAAGTGGAGACCACAAGGAAGTGTTGTATAACTCTTTTGTATCTTCTCCATGTTCTTTCAATGTCCTCATCACCACGTAACCTATGCACTTTTCAGCAGAGACCTCAGCAGCAGGACTATCATCTGCTGCTGATGGGCACATCTACATTGCATATGGCTTATTCTTTCTCTCAGATGTGCCTGAGTTTTCCCGAGAGGAACATGAAGTTTATGATATCTCTAAGTTCCTCATGGAGATTGCAGAGGTCATCAAGAAAGTTGGTTTTAGTTCATTGACACGCTTCACTCTTGGATGTGAACAGCTCCATATCTACTTAAACAACAAAACTACCACCCTGGAGCGTATAAGTGCAGACTTCTAAGTACAGTGAGCCCAAGTCTTCATGCACTATGGACATAAGGATAAAGCAGTGGGGAGGCCAGAGGACAACAAATGTGCTGTCTTAGAAGGTGACTACCTAAGTTTAATGAACTGAGATCACAGCATAACAGCTACTAAGCCACTTTTTTCTAGGTCTAATTTTTTTAACATAGAGCCTATTCTGTCTGGCTCATCCATCCACCAACCAATGCATCCGTCTCCATGAAAATACAAAAAATGGGGCCTGCGGCAGACATGATGTTTGGTTAAAGCCAAAGTAAATTCTCATGTTTGATTTTTGCATGTTTTCAGTGCTCTATCTCAAATGATCTGTTTGCCTGGGTACTCCCTCCCCTTCCCTTACTGAGAGTTCAGCAGGTGCCCAGCCAGCGAGCTGCTCTCCTCCTCAACCTATCCTCCTGGGTGAAGATCTAGGCCAAGAAAGGAGTGGATTCGCCCTCTCTTCCTATAGCTGTTTGTGCTCCTAAGCAGAGGGAGATCCTCTCTCCTCTGACATGAAAGGGGCATGTCAATCTCCATCACTTTACAAGACACAATTACAGAAATTAAAAAGGCAAGGGTGTCAGAAAATCAGATGATGAGATACTGTGCTGAAGGCAAAGGGGAGCTCCTGAAGAGAAGCAAATACAGCCCATTCAGTTCCCACAGTCCTACAGCCCTTTCTTCTCAGTTTTGCCAAACAAAGTATGCATTACTTTTCTCATTGGCTGCTTAACAACACTAACACAGTTGCTTCCCCAGCTCATCCATTCCCACACCCCACTCTCACCCATCCTGCCACCTCTGAATCAGGCTGCATATTAAACTATTGCCTTTGCAGTGCTTTTTTTTGTTTGTTTTTTTGGTTTTTTTGGAAGAGGTGATGAGTTGGGGTGGAGAGATCAATTATTCCTTTAGTCGAGGTTCTTACCCAAGAGTTCATTTAACCTGGTTTGAATGTGTAGCTGACTCAGAGGAATTAAGCTGGAAGATAGCCAAGGACCAAAGAGAAAGTTAAGACACAATGAAGTTAATAGGCTCCCATTGGCTGCTATTGTTAGAACTAGTCTTAAAAACAAAAACAAACGCACATGCAAGTCTGGTTTCCTGTGTGGTAAGCTGAGTGCTTTACAGGGACTTCCATTATGTCATGATTCATTATTTCCTCCTCTCAGCCTAAATGGAGCCTGAAAGTAGAATTAATAGTAATAGGACCTTCATTAAAACAGCTCTTCTGAAAAGGAGCAGATGAGGATGGTGTCTTCAATGGGAGGGTTCTCATTTTAGCACTCTTTCTTTATTTATGGAGTACTGTACCTGCACATAGCACTTTAAAACATCTCCCTTTTGAAAAAGTCTTATAAAGACAGAGATAATATAGTTCAGTTGTAATCAAGCAGGCTTCTGTAGGAACGACAGTGACAATAGAATAAAATACAGGAAGTTTATGTTTCTCCAGACTTGTAAAGCAGTCCTGTAAAACTCAACTGAGAAGTAGATCCCTGCTATAAACGATACACGGAGCTCAAAATTATTGAGAGTTTTACATTCTGTATTAAATTCTTCTTCCCATAGGGAATGAGACATGATCTCTTCATCCGGGAGGGTTACAGTCTACATGTAATAACATTTAGGCTTTGCTTTGTAAGTCAAAGATACGGCACTCCCTACAAGTACTCCAGACCATATGGAGCACTGTCTGGTAACGATTCATACCCAGCTCTGCTTTCACTTAGGGTTCAGACCCTAGGGTGGGAGCTTCATCTGATCAACAGGATTTTCAGTTGCTTCCAGTTTGGAAATTCATCAGTCAGAGGTGGAAGGCAGAGGGAGGCTGAAATCAACAGGATGTGCCACTGTCCCAGCTGAGGTGTCCCTTGTTTTCCCTCTGCAGCCAGTTGACAATAACGCTGCTGATTGAGATGGTCTGTATGCTGCAGAAGCCCAAGTACTGTGCCCCCAGTTAGCCTCTTGCCAATTATAAAGGAATAAGGGCTATTAAATGCATTTGTCTCAGGATCCCACCTCAGAAGAGTGCCTTTCCGTATGTCACTTCTTGGAATCCAGATTTTCCATTTCTGCATTGCAGTTTCCCTAAAAGATTTGCAACCTTTTTCTACGTCTCTTCAAAAAGAATGGGTCGCTATTTAATCACAATGCATTTTCCCTCGTTGTTGTCCGCCTCAGTCAAGCCTGTGTTATGAAGCACTGCTGGCTTAGTATGGTAAATAAAGCAAGGTTTGGTTGCTTTTGTCCCACCAGTCATCAACCCACATTTCACTCCCACTCAAGCAGTTGTGAGTGAACTAAAGGATACAGAAGATTATCTTGCAAGACATTTGGCCAGCATTGCTTTCTTTTGGAAAATTAGTTTTGCTTGTTGGATGTGCCAGTCCCCTGCTCTAGGACCCATCTCTACAAGGAAATCTTTTAATTACCTCTTCCCCCCAGATGACAGCTTTCACCACTGGAGTTGAGTTCTTGGACATTAGCAATTGAATAGGAAGCCTTCATACTGTATATCATTTTAATCTTTCATGTTTAAGTAAGCCAGATGGCTTATTATTACAAGCTCTGTTTCAAAAAGGCACAAACTTTCTATCAGAGGATTTGTAAGATGATAGTAAAAAAGGGAGATTTTGCATCACACAAAATAGCCTGAATTTTAATTGCACATCATAGTTTGGCAGCAATTTTCCCGTAATTACCATTCCTGCTAAATGAATAGGTGGATTAAATGGATAACTAAAATGGCATTGAAACTTCCCAGAATGGAGATTTATCCTCTAATGTATGGAATAGCTAAGTAAAGTTGTCAGTTGCTTGGGTGTAATTCACGCAGTTTTAACGTTTCTCCTGAGCAGAGGACCTGCTTTACTAGCAGTAAAACCTTGGCTGTTATTGGTTGGGCTTTTTTGTTATTGGTGTTTTATCACAGCATTTTAGATATGTCAGATGTCATTTAGCTGTTACACACAGAAGCTTTTGATCGATGAATTTGAAAAATAAAAGATGCTTTCATTTGGGCCTTGGCTGCGTTCCTTCCACACACTTAAGAATATCATTCCTGTTCTTCCTACTGGGGGTATAATCCCACGGTCATTTATCCTTATAACGTAGTTCTTGTTATGTATGTAGTCACAAAAAAGCCAAAAAGGACAGCTCAGATGAGTCGTGCTCCTCCTGTGCATGAGTAGTGGCGACCTGGAAATGTGTGTTCTTTAAACACATGCAGAAATATGCTAATGTTGCCACATCAAGTGAGGAACAATTAAATTATTATTGAGATCACTGGGATGACAGAATATATTCTTGCTCAATGGATTTTTTTAAAAGCCATGCATATTGAAAAGACAAAATGTAATCTAAAATGTGAATTCATGGAACCATGTTATATCTATTAGTCCTAACCAAATATCCTGATGAATAATAATGCTGCTATTATTCAACTGGTCTAACCCCTCTGTAAGAATATCTGTGATCCATCCTGCATCCTTTGAATTCAAGGACAAAATTCTCCGGGCTTGATTCTCTCTTATACAAGACCAGCGTTTTGCCATTCAGGCAACGCTTAGATGCCCTAAGGTCTGTTTAAATATTATTTACATCTTCTGTGTGGCTTCTTGCCACCACCAAAGTGGGGTAAAGGGCATTACATGTCAAACAGAATCAGGCCATTTGATGGAATGACTGTCACTGACTGTCACTGAGTTTGTGATACACGGTGTGTAGAGCCAGGTATGACAGCACCACTGAGCTGTCGGTCTGAGACATTAAGTTCTTCTTTCACTGAGAAGAGGTGACAGTGCTGATATACATTTGCACAAATGAAGTTTGTATCTTAATCATGACACCCTATAGTTAGTTGGGTGGCATTCATCCCACTTAATTTTATCTGTTTAAATGCTAGGCTAAACCAGCTGTGTGGACACCCGCTAGAGTAAACAGAGGGGATCGTACCTCAAGTCTCGATGGTAGACATCATTTTTAGGATATGATTAATCGTCCTGGGGTGGATGTTGAGTATAGAGGCTGTCTAGATTATTGCCTCAGACTAGTTTCCTATGCCTTAAGTAGCCAAAACAGGCAAGAAAGTCAGATATACATCATATCAGGTGTGTTATTTTAGATCTCCAAAGGGGTTGGAGTTTTGTACTCCTTCTATGACTAACTACAATCAGTTCATGAAGAAATACATATCCTTCTCTCAGCTGAAAGTCAGTGATCAGTAAAAAGGGTAATTATCCCTCATTTTCTGTAAAATTATAGGCATATTACTCGTGCTACCTGAACATCTGCCATTCAGCATCTCTGTTTTACTTAAGGGAAAGGGGGAAAGGGGAGTTAGCAGAAAACGCCAGGCACAGTTAAAATGCTTTACTGAAAGAGCAGAGGTTTTAGCAGGGCTTCTGAGGGACTCAGTGTTGCTCGTCTACCACCTCCTAATAATTTTGGAGTGTCTGGACTAATTTAAAGCCTATTTGACAGAGCAGGAGATAGCAGCCTCAAAGATATTGTGTCGCTGTCAGTGCCACAGAAGTTGGTGGCCAGGCAGAGGACAGAGAACTAAATCAGCAGCCCCCCAGAGGGCAAGGCTGGAGGGGGGGAGTTCAGCAACAGCCCAGTGTGCATGGCCGCTGGGCCGGTCAGCGCAGGGGCACCCCCCGGGCCACGCAGCACAGAGCAGGGACCTACCTTACACAGCTGGGACCTGCTGGGCTTGCAAGAAGCTGAGGAAGCCCCATGCCAGGCTGGGAGTCAGTCTGTGCCTCAGAGCAAACCCTCACCCTCTCCCACCATCAGCATTGCTCACCAGTACCTGCAGAAACAGTCCCTCTGGATAATCCCACACTGAGCTCCAGAGAAACGAGCCCAGGATGGACATTGCACTACCTAATGCACTGCAGAAATAAAGCAAAACAAACTAGCAAAACAAACAAAGAAGTCCATAAAGTCATTAAGAAATCTGGACTGGCAATACCATTTTTTCCCCAATTACAAACAGTTATTAATGTAACACATCATATCCAATGTTAACAAATTGCCTGAGCCACTGATCTGAGGAGGTGGCTGTAGTCTAGCAGTTTGGGTTGTAGCTTTCTAAGGACTCATTTTGTTCAAAAAAAATAATTGATCACAGAAGTAGCTTAAACAGTCAAAAGCTTAATGTAAATGTCGGCAAGCCATCCAAAAAGCGATAGAAAAAACTTTTATGAATGTGTTAGAAATGATGTAGTTAATACTCTCAGCTGCCCAAGCCTTATTGTCTTAAGAGGTTTAAGTGGTCCTGAAGTCTATTATCCGTATTAACAAAGAGTTTATATCACTCCCAGAGACAGTGCTTTCCAAGTGAGATACGGCACTGTAAAGTGAAGCCTGTTACTGTACCTCTGGGAACAATGACACTATCACAGATTTCAGCTCCTGCTTTCTGCTCTTTCCAGACAGGAGCACTGGCTTTAACACAATCGTGTCATTGAAGAGGCAAAGCTCTCTTAAGCTAACAAATCTGAGAGCAGCCGCCTTCTGCCGCTATCTAGCATTGTCACGACACAAAAAATGGTGGCGTAGATTAACTGCTCTCCACCGCGGCCGCGCTTTCCTGGTGAGCCGTCCTCTGCCCGCGCGATGGGGATGCCGCACGTGCATGGAGTCACTGCTCTTGTAAATATTCTGGGTAAACTGTGGGGTTTTTTGCTTTCCTTTTAGAAAACATTAAAAATATAGTCTAAAATACTCACTAGACCTGACTCAGCGTATAAGTCTATCTGGGACTTATCCTGCAAGCCTCAATGGGGAAAACAAAAACAACAAAAAAACCCAAACATGCCTCCTTTTTGAAACCCTGTACAAAGTATACGAGATCTTTTGCAAACAGGTTGATCTTCTGGATCCACTGACACACTGGATCTGCTTGCAGGATCAGGGCTTAAGTCTGTATACAGATTATGTGCCATTTGGAAACTGATACGGTTAATGAGTGCATTTCCTCCACTGCGGGTGCAGTTACGCCAGAAGTAACCCTATTATGTGGTTATGCTGGTAGAAAGTCCTGTAATAACAAGATGTGAAAATTCAGGACACTCTTCAAAGGAGCAGAACAATTAGAATTTGAGCCTTTTAGGGGCTATAAATACATATGGTTTGCAAATCTGAGAGTCCACTATTTCTTGAAAACACCTATTAAAATAGTTGTGTTAAAACCAACTAAATATCCCCCTGCTGTATTTGCAGTCCAAAAATCCATCTCTCCAAGTGTTTTGAACTGCCAGCCATCACAAGGCTTGCTGAGTGCCATCCACACAAAATCTATAGTAATTGCAACCCTCCGTCAGTGCATGGGAACCAAAGAGTGAAATTAACTGGTGGTGACCAGAAACAAAATTAAGTTCACCAATCTGTAATATTTGCATTGTCCAATTAGAAAGACATGAAATTGCAAATGTACAGCACACAGTGAGAAAGAATTAAGTTGATTTTTAAAAAATTATTTCACTTCTGATACTCTAAGATACTGACAGTGGTTTAGGTGAAAGAACTTGAGGGGGTTTATTTCTTTCAAGCATATATGTTTTCTTTAACAAAATGATTTCATTTCTATTTTCTCCTTTTAAAAAAACTATATCCAACCCTTCCTACACGTGTGAATAGAGTACAAATTGGCACACGAGCCATGACTCTCTCTTAAATGGAATAATTATCATTGAATGTGACTGTAAAAGAAGATAATGGGCAAAACAAGTTGTTTTAAGAAATTGCGTGTAGGTACCTGCGTGGACCATTTGCCTAACCCGTTACAAAGCTGGAATTATGTGTCAAGCAATCTGCTTTTATCTGCATTTTTCTCTCAAACTCAGAGAAAAAAAATCTCTGTGCAGAGCGAATTGCGAATTAAGATGACAAGAAAGGCTCCGGCAGAGTACGCAATTTTGGCAACATCCTTCCCAGGAACTCGAAAGTCAGTGACGCAAAACCCGAGCCTGGATGCCGGACGCTGGCTCCTCACGTCTGCCCGGCTCCCGGCAGAGTTGTTCGAGGATGGCTTCTATCTCTAACTAGTGGACGCGGATAAGTGAACGGCATACGGCCAAAGCAAACGGGGAGGGCTCCGGCACTCTAGATGCAGCGGCATCCGCACGGTCTTTGTAAGCGCAGCGCAAAAAGGAGAACAAAACCCTCCGTCTCCTGGCTACAAAAGGCAGCCGGAGTCCCAGACCCTCACCAGCCACCGGCGCAGAGACGAGCTATGCTTTAAGGTTGGCGGTGCGCACTTCATGTGCCGACTGGCAGGTAGATGAGGCTCCCGGCAAAGCAGCACAGAGTTTGACAGAAAAATGAATTCTTTCTGTGGAAATTGGTGCAGCCTGGCCTATTAAGGGACAAGTTAAATAAATCTTTCAAAGGCACACTGTTGAAGTTACTTTTTCAGCAACCAACCTTCTTGGAAATCCCACACCAAGATCCATCTATCTTGATAATGCAGAGTATCTACAGCTGAAAGCAGTTTAACAACTGCAAAACAACTGGTTGCTGAAGGGAAAAAAAAACTGTAATAAAAATAAAGGAGGCTTTAGGGAACAGAAATCATTTTCAAACATTGTAATAGTTAAACCATTTTAACCTTACATCCATTACTTGCAAACAAACGTGACATTATGAATCAATTGCAGTTATGTTGTTAATAGACTTTATTAATACCAAGGAAAAATAATATACAGAGTATCCTCAATGGATGTATAACTACCCTCTCAAATGGAGTTTCCTGATATTTTAAATGAATGGTGGGGTTTATTTTGGCAGCAGCATCACATAACTAATGTTTCATATTACACACAAAAATGACTTTGGTGCCATTCTTGAAATGAAATGTTTCATTTCAATAAAAGCTTGTAATTGTAACACTTAAATGCTATCATTAATAGCAAAAAGAAAGTTCTCCCAGCAACATTAAAGAGTGAACTTCCCCGCTCTTTCCTCTATTACAGCCAATGTCTTTTTATTGTCTGTTTTCATCTCCATTTTACTTTATCTGCCAAACTACTTTGCATTTCAAGACATTTCCACTCACCTTGAGTTCTTGGTTCAAAAAGAAACAATAAAGTTTAATCTTTTCACTTGACAATGATGTATGGGTCTGCTGAAAAACACTTTTCAGGTATTATCATTAAAAAGTCTCTCTTTTTTTTAGTTTCTCTTTGACTCTTGATACACAGAGAAATACAAGATGTCACGCATACCAGGGCTTTTATCGAAGCTTCTAATAATACCACTTAATTAGAAACCAAAGCCTGCTAATGTTCCTTCTGAGAGCTCCTCAGAGTAGTCTTTCCCTAGCTTTAGTCATTCCCCTTCAACCAAACATTGTCTAATGACTTTATTAGTGATTTCAAAGGCTAGTAAAGACTACCACTCTGCTCTTTTCTTTCCAGATTACATCTTGCTGGTCAGGGAATTTGCTGAGCTTTACCATCACGCAACTGGTTTGAATTAGGACTTTTTTTTCCCCTCTCTTGCAGTTAGCTACTTATTAGCATTTGTCAAAACAAAGGGAAAACACAGCCTCTGAATGTTTAATATTGTTCAGCATTCTCTGAGAAACACAGTCAGACAGTGAAAATACACCAATTGTTCCCTTCGCTGGAACGTACAGTACTGCTGAAACCCCGCTGGGTTACTTAGACTAAATGCCTTAACTTAATCAGACTGATCACATAACTGTGTTAAAGTTATTTAACTTTTTGTATTTTTATAAAAGCTTTGGAAAGAATTTTTAAAATGTATGATTCGTTATGCAGGAGCCATTCACGAACCTGCCAGCCAATGCAAACAGACTGCCTCACCAAATAAATGAAAACTGCCTGACTGATAATAAAAAGGTTTGGGTGGTATTTTCTTTTTCCCTGAGAAAACTAGTGCTTAAATATATAACATTACCAATTCTATTTCCAGGTATTTACCAAATCTGGGGGCATCTATTAACAAGAAGGAAAATGCCATTTTGGCTGAAGGCTCTCAAACTTACATCCAGCTATGCAAAACTAAAATACTCAAAGGATAAGAGCTTGGTTTCCAAAGCAGATTGATTTCCTTAAGAACATAAAGACGATTGCACTCATTCAGTCGCTTACACTAAAAGTTGATGATTTATCCTAAACAGAAAGGAGGAGTCGGATGCTGGAGGAGAAAGAGGGACTGTGGAAGAAGACATGTTAATTATATTAAAAAGTAGGTTTTGCTTTTACAGCCCCTCGAGTGTGAGCCGAGGACTTATCATTTCGGCTGAATGGTACATTCCATTCTGCACAGCACTGGAGCTGAAATCCCTCTCTCTCACTCATTCACTATTCAGAAACACTTAAGAAATTATTACCACATGTCCAGGAGTCACTCATGATGATGACCACTAATGCCATTCCTCTTGTTACAGTATTAACTCAAAATATACCACTGTTGTCTTTGATTAGCACGAGCAAAGCTAAGAACAAAGACATACCACTGACATAATGACAGTTTTATGGCTCCCGTCTGAAAAAAACTGTGCTCATTAGCATTCAAAATATAAAACACTCTCTTCAATACTTCAGCGCAAAACGACGTAATCTTCTTTTTGCTGAGAAACCTCAAAACCACTGACAAGTTCCTTATTTCCTGCAACACACATCTGGGGTACTTGCTAAATATGGAAATTAAAATATCAGGTAAGCTGGGCCAAACAAATATTCCTCCAGCAGGCTCAGAACAAACCCTTCCTTCTGGACCGATGGTCTCCCCAAAGCCTTCATTGCACAAAGGTATTCAAGCAGCCTCGCTGCAAAGTGTCTACAGGTGTCAGCAGGAACCAGTCCTTTGTAAACTCAAACCCACTGGGTCCACCTGGAAAAAACAGGACATATTAAGTTAACTTCTGTAAAGTCTTCCCCTCCTTCCCCCACCTCTGGAAGAAGCCTTACAGATTTCCCACCAGGTCCCTCTGAAGTCCAAATCAATATCCTATTTATAAAATGTTTCCTTTAAGTGTGACAGAAGCTGCTATTTATTTGCTCTTCACTGTTTAAGATAATGAGGTATGAGCACATCTGCAATAACTAAAACTAACACGCACCTCATTGATATTAATTAGCTGCTTGGACTCCCATCCAGAGATACTTAGCTCCCTTCTTTATTCCTTCGCTCCGTGAAGAGATGGACCAGAAGGGTGGGAAGATCAAATTACAGAGTCAAGGGCCCGTAGCCAAGAATACTGGATTTCTGGTCCCCAGATGTTGCTATCCAGGGAACCCTATCTCCTCACTGCCACACGCAGACATCTCCCACAGTTGTCCTAGGGAGTTATGTGCATGCAACAGCAAAGTTCGGTGGGGCCTGGAGTCTGCTAGTGAAAACATCAGTGTGAATGTAGCACCATCGATCTTCGGTGCCACAATGGTTCATCACATAGCCCACATAGGGCTGTAAGGATCAAAACAAACATATTGAGTCGCATGTAGAAATAAACAGAAAGAGAGGGCAGCCACCAGAAAAGAGATTTTACACGTTCCCTACAGTTAATGCCAACAAGAAGTAAGCCACATTTTGCACTTGTCTGGGCTCACAAATTGAAGATGTACCACATGCAAAACCTCTGCAAGCGAGACTGCCTGATGCTTGAATAAAGCAACGTTGCACTTCACCTCTCCTGCCAGTCCTACCACAGAGGCAATCAGCCGCTGCCAGGTAAAATCACTTCTGTCAGTGAAGTAAGCCAAAATCTCTTCAATCACTTTGTGTGTGCTCTGCCTTCAAACGAAGGAAGTCAGCAGACAGTGTGCTAACTGCTATTGTCAATCAACTACACAAGAACAAATCTCCTCTATGGATGAGTTTGCAGGGGTGGGAGACTGGGACAAGACTGGTGAGGTGGTGTGGCAGTGGTGGTAGCAACTGGGTGAGTGCTTGGTGTAGGAGTCCCAGACCTCGTGGATCCTGCTCTGGGGGTCCTGCAGTCTGAGCTCTTGGGAAAAAAAAGGGATTATGGAGCTCCTGACCCCTGTGGGGCTGTTTCTGCAAAGAGCTATTGGGAATGCTGTGTAAATGCAGAGTCCAGAGCACTTTTCATGGTGACTGTAATAAAGAATCCATTTTGCCTCATCAGGTGGATAGCAAGCAGGACAGTCGCTGGAGAGTGATGGGAGAATGGAAGAGGAAACTCTTCTGGGGGGACGAGGATCCAGAGGGGCTTCTCTTTCCAGTGAAACCACAAACAGAAACAAAGGCAGACTGTGTGAAGCAAAGCAAGGTACACCAACTTGCTCCAGCAGCTCTGCTTTAGGTCTTGTCATGAGACCAAAAAGAGCAAGACTGCCCCCAAAACACCTTTAGAAGAGCATCAGCCGTCCTTTGGAGCCAGGCCCTTGGTCCTCACCAGGGGTGCGAACAGGAGGCATCCCGCGGGAAAGTAGAAAAGTGCTGGGGTTCTCTAGCTCATCTGGGCGAGCAGGCAGTGCCTTGACAGCTCAGTTAGTTTAAAAGCTCAGTAAAAAAAATTACCTCTGCCCCATGGTGTACCTACCCAGCCTGAATAAGCCTGGATGTTGTTCTGACAAACAGGCTGCCCAGAGCCTGCTGCTCTGCTCCTTTCCGCGGCAGGAGTGAGCTCCGTTTGGGGATATATCTACAAGAATTTTTTAAATAACATTCTGCTTATGAATAAAACCAGTGAGGAGTCCAGAGTCAGAGGAATCAATAACCTAATTAGTAATTAGTGCTAATTAGAGATTTATTAGTTCAAGCTACTCATAAATGTTCAAGTAACGCAAAGCCACTCATGAGAATACGAATACAGCATTTAGTTAAAACAAAATACCATGTGTACTGCTCCCCAGGATTTGAGCTTTCATTACCACAGGCTCCAATCTTTCTTCCAAACAGAAAAGACACTAATGAATGGTATACAGATTGTGTGTGAGAAGAACATCAGTTTTTATTCAGCAAGATGAGAGAGACTTAAACCAGAATTAAAGATAAATTACATGTGAGGGATCAAGTTTTGCTCTCATTTACACTGATGTAAATCTGGAGTTGCTCTGTTAACTTCAGTTGTGTTGATTTCGATGATTGCATATTTATATTAATGATACAGAGCAAATACTAAAAGCAGTGGGGGAAAAAAAAGACTAGCATTTTTTCCTTAGCAGACTCTAAGTGTCATCTGCTGCCTGGAGTTTAACAGATATCAATTACTGAAATTTTGTAGTTGAAATGTTTGCATATGTCAGTTGTAATGAGTCCAACTTGGTTTCGAATGTACAAAGCCATTGACAATGTTCCAGTTCAGTGTACAGACATATTATCTTATATGTCCAATTTTGCTAGAAAATGGTACACTTTGAGACACCCAAAATCTTTTGCACCTGATACTATCGGAGTATCTGCAGAGGCAGCAATGACAGTTCTTTGAAACCTAGCTCCTGAGAAAACACCACCTTAAGAAAAAAAAAAAAAAAGGAAATGTGGTTAGAAATAAGACAACTCAAAATAAATCAGTAGCCAAAAAAAAACCCCAGCAGAAACAAAAGTAAAACCAGGAAGATAAAACCAGAGAAGTCAAGACAATGAAGACTTCAATCAAATCAAGTTTAAAATTGACACTGGCGCGCAGAGGGATGCTATTAACACGGGAGGGGATCCCGGGCTTGCAGACCTGGTAGGACAGACACCAAGCCCTTCGTTGCGATTTCCTGACTCTGGCACTGGTGCAGCCACTGGCAGGCAGGGTCTCTGCCCTACACATGCTGTGCCGCGCTGGCCTCCCCAGGCGGATGTCTCAGCTACCCTCCTGCAGATTGGATGTCCCCAGGTGCTACACACAGGCAGCTGAAACCCCTCAGGGAGATCATCTGGCACTTCCCTGAGGGACGTGCCCCTCTAGGAGATCAATGTGGGGCTGGAGCGTGCTTGAGAAGCTGGGACACTGCTGGTCCCACAGTGATGTGAGGTTGGGCCTGTTTAAGCAAGAGCCCACATGGACACAAGTCTGTCCCCGTCTCCGAAACATGATTTCACTGGCTGCAGTTGTTTGCACGCATGCTTTCCACATGGTTCAAGCTCTCCCAGGGAGACATTATCTCGAGGAGAGACCATGGGGGTCGAATCAGCATCTGGGCTACCTGCTGTGTTCTTAGCTATCCAGCAAATTCACACAACTGTGTATGCAAACACTAGGAAACAATAGCTCCAATGTCTTGTGAACCCACCTCTCTTCAATTTTCAGTAATACAGATCATCGCTAATTAGCGTCCCTCTGCCAAAGACAGCATTTGCTTACCAGCAATGTTAGGATCATGTTCTGAGAGGAGGCTAATGATCCTCAGTGCCACGATAGTGCATCCAAAATATAGAGGAAAAGCAGATCCACAGTCATCAGGTTGCTTTAGATACAGATTTGGAGACCCCACAATTTCTCCAGGCATTGTTCAGCAACTAGAAGCACCATCCCTCAACTTGCTCAGCCCAGCAAGGAGGCTCAGGCAGCTTTCCCCCATTGACTCAATCACTGTTTTAGAGGAGCAGAAACTGTTGTCATGCAGGGACGTGCCCTTCCCAGTGCCTACGGCCTCTCTGCCTCTACCAGCACTTTAGAGGCAGCAGCAGCCAGCACCCACATCTCCAGCCTGGGCTGCCAGCAGGCTCTGCAGAGCATCCCCCCATGTGCTCTCCATCTCCTCCACAGAGAAATCCCCCACAAGCTAGGTTCGACCCACAGGCCACCAGGATGCCCCAGATTTTTGCAGAGTATTCAAAGACAGGCAGCTTGTGGGATTGCTGGCGTGAGATTTCCGTGTGAGTTAAGTGGCTAGATATTTTTGAAACCCCCACTAGATCAGCCTCCTTAGGCTAGGAGATACCTTTAAAACTCTGTCCCATATGACTAGCAGCTGTGTATGAAACATCAGCAAATGTTGTGGGGCCCATCCGTGGTGGGTAGAGCTCACTTTGGAAATCATTGAAGTTGGCGTCCTTACGAACACTTGGAGGGAGTAAATCTGTTGCCACTAATACTCCAGCTTGCCGCTCTGCTTGTTTCATTAATCTCTATGCAGAACTGTGCATAAGATTTGGGATGTATAGCTTTTAGCAATTTGCTTTTTTATGCTCTGATCTACTCTTGTGAATAGATACCACAGCAATGGGCTACTTAAATAGAATAGCTTGAATTCTTTGTTCTTTTGAATCCCTTCTCCATATACAATGCAATTAAGTGTGTTGTTAAGGCAGTCCAGATGGGCACTGTGTTATCCTCTGATATACCAAAATATCAAAATGTTAATGATAGTATAACATTTCATTTGGTTTGGTTTTCCCCCCAATTTCCTACTAACAGCAGCTTTTGAAGTTAAAAAGACTAAAAGAAAAAAAAAAAGAAATCTTACTTACGGAAGTTACAGTTATATGAAGGATGTGATCAAAATACAGTTAAGTAAATAAAAGCTCAGCTTATATCTGCCTTCTTTTCTGGCCAGTCCACAGGAGACATGAGCTTTACTTGTCCATGGGCAAGAATATTGCCTGAAGCTGTGGAGGTTTTTGACTTCCAACAGAGGAGAATGCTAACTCATTAGGCAAATGTTGGCTGGATTCATCGCCTTCTTTGTATGCATGTACCTGAGGAACGAATTTGGCATCATATCCAACTGGATGAAAATTGGTCTTTTCCTAAAAGCTTTTTTTTATTGATATGTGAACTGTTAAGTATGTGATATCCTTAAAGAATTTTAATTATTTTTTATTATGGAAGTGGAGTCTCCTTTGCGGTAGGAGACAGTTCCTGCCTCAAAACCTATACAATCTAAATATGTGAGACAAGAGGAATCACTAAATGATGGCTGAACTACAATCAGGGCTTGACCCAGTGTTGAAGTTCCATTTCCTGCTTCTCCCCTTGTTTGAACAAGTCACTTTGGATGTGATTCATCTCAAATACCTAAATTTAGCAATTCAGCTCATATTAGAGCAGACACCCATCTTAGAGCAGCTGAACAGCACTAAAGGCTTTGCTGACGGCACCGACGGGAGCTCCGTTAGATAGTTTCCCAGCCAGAGAAATACATGCACCATCTAAAAGTGGCACACTGCAGCACCCCACCTCTGCAGAAGGCACCGGGGGAACCGAGCCTGCCCCAGGCGTGGGAGCCACAGCCACTCTCTGGGGCACCTACCAAAGCTGTGGAGTTATCCAGGAAGATAATTCAGAGCAGGAACATGGTTTAAGTGCCCTGAATCATCAGGGCAGTTCTCTGTCCTGCATTTGCAGAGAGTCAGATCCCTCAAATTAGGTGGTGTCAATACCTCCTGATGGACAGTTTTCTCCTTTTTTTCCTTTTAAGTACTGCCAGCTCTGTCACTGACCTGTAGGAACTGCAGGAAAATTCCCACCTTCCCTGTCTTTACCCGTGTTGCACCACAAATGGGAACGATCCAGCGGCGATCTAGCTCTCTCTGAAAGATAAAGCAGGCACAAATTTAAGCCCTCGGTATTATTGTCCACCAATTTTTTTACCTCACGAAGGAGCACACAGCCCTGCTTGAATCAGCCTCAAAACCAGCACCGCAAAAAACTTTTGTTTTGGGCACTGGACACCGGGCAACCGCGCAAAGGACTGGCAGGTCGTTGGATAAACCTGGATAAAACACGGGCCTTGGCCCACGTCCCCGGCTCACAGCTCCGCTTCAGTCCGAGCTGTTAGGACAAGAAGACGAAGCAAGCTGTTTCCAAGCCTGACACCAGCTCCTCCCCTGCACGGGCCCTCATCGAGCCCTCTTCACCCCCGTTTGGGAGGCTCAGGGGACCAGCCAGCAGCGGCCCCCGGCTGCCCCGTGTCTGTGGCCTCCGACCGCCGGGCCGGCTCATCCCCCAAATCCTCTCCTCCGGGTAGCCGAGCAGCTCTCCCCGTCGCCGGCCAGGGCAATGCCCAGTGGGTGCAATTAAGCCGAGCCGCACCGGCCCGTCCGCCCGCGGCCTTCCCCCGCCGCCGCCCGCGGGGATGCGGGTCCCCGGGGAGGCAGCCGCCGGCCGCGCCGCCCCTCGCCCTCCCTCCCCTCCCCGCCGCCGAGCCGGGCGGGCGCCGGGAGAGCAAACTGGGCGTGCGGGAGGCTTGGCCGCCCGTCCGTCCGTCCGTCCGGCTGCTCCTGCTGCCAGGTGCCTGCGCCCGCTTGCCCGGACGCTGCCGCTCGCCTTCCCCCCGCCTCGCCCCCTTCGTTCGGAGCTGAGGAGGGCTGCAGTGCAAATTTGTGGTTGACAGCGCCAGGGGCATTTCAAAACGTTTAGCAAGCAAACGAGTTCGCTCAGCCCCTCTTTTCCTTCCCAGCAAAATTTTTAAATATGAGCGTAGAGGTAACGTACAGATATATTAACAAAAAGCCTTACAAGCAGGAGGCTGGTGTGCGTAATAAAACTCCCGTTGGAAAGTGGCTGATGTGCAAGTTCACTTGCCACTTTTTCTGTTAAATTACTGAGTTGTTTGACCTCTTTATTCTTTCTCCCACCCAACCCCCACTTTCAAAATACCAAAAGCAATTAGAGCGCATTACAGGCTAAATCACTTGTTAAATTTCAGTTTTTAAGTCAAAGCCAATTCTGAATTATTGCAAGCAAAAAAGTATCTTAATTGCAGTAAAGCTCAAGGCACTTAACTGGTCCTAGCTGCCAGATTTCAGGAGGATTATTGCTATTATAAAACAGAGCAGCAATACGGCAAGGCAAGACACCGATAACTTCCCAAGTGGGATGTGAAAAGAAATGGATTTTCCCAACAGTTGAAATACAGAATATGATGCTATACTACATTTATAATGATTGGTAAATCAAACTATGCATTTAACTCTCTGAGTAGATTTCAGGTGGGCACAGAAATTCACTTCAGGTTATTCTCCTCTTCCCTCCAAATGAATTAACAGCCTGAGGGGAAATCCTCTACCTGTCTGACACTAATGCAGACTTTCCTAGCTAACACTTTTCACCTATGACAGTCACAGGTCAATCCCAGTGCTTGGCACCTGGGAGAGAGACAGGAGTAAACCAACAGTTTCACTGCAGGAGAATAAATAAAAGACCGGTGCTGTGATCACCTCTCGTGTTTTGCATGGCAGAAGGGTTTTTCGCTCTCAGATATTAGCTAAGGGGCCATTAAGTAAACAATAAAAAAAAAGTGGTGTCTCCTTCCTGCCCTGCTAAGTGAGGGTGGTGACTCCAGCCTTGTAGCTGGAGCCAAGTCTCAGGTGAATTTTAATCCTTCATTATTCAGGACATACTGTTTTTTCCCTTTCCCTCTAAAATGACAGTCATGCTGTTAAGCATAATAATTGTTCGTGAGTGAGCACTGCTTTTTGTCCCTCTTGATTTTGCCTCTAAGGCAGGCTTCTTACTCAGCAGAGGTTAAGGGTCACCTGCTAAATCATGCATACCCACAATCCCTTGTGAATTATGCAGTTGACAAACTGCCGCTAATGATTAGTACAACCTGCATTAAAACCCTGGCACTAAATTGATATTACTTGAGTGATGGATTACACCTCTAATGAGCGAATTATTGCCACAAGTGACCTTGTCGGCTGAAAGAGTGTTTCAATATAACTAACATCTCTCACATTCTCATGTCACAGCGGTTCTAAAAAAATATTCTCTCTCCTTTTTGATTTTTTTTTTATTCCAATGTTGCTTTCCAGTCCCTCAAACAAGTGGGTAATCTGTAAACAGCACCTCTAATGGGACTAGTCATTAGACTGCACCCCAATTAGTACAGCCTTGTGCCTCTGAAATACCCAGCATGCAGAAAGATACATTTTTCTGATGAAAACTGCCATTTTTATTTTGCTCCCTGTTCTTCAGAGCACTGAAGTTCACCTGCGAACACCTTGCCTTGCTGCTGAGGGGATCACATGGCCCCACAATATGAGTGGATTTGTTGCTGTTTTATGAAGAAAAAGATGAAATGATGGCTGTGAACTTCAGTGCTCTTTCAGAGAAAGTCATCGCTGCTTAATCGTATCGATGGGACAGAACATGGTCAGAGCATCTTCTTTATGGAAACGCTCAGCCGGAGTTGATCACCTGCACTGCTCGATCGTGCAGGGTGAAAACCCGAGCTCTTCGGAGCAGGGAGCTTGTGTTTTGTATGTGACTGTGAGCACTGGAGATCCGCGTCCAGCTACCCGGGTGTTTTGTAGGACGCGGTTCAGACAGCAGTGCCGCAGCTCGCCAGCATCCGAGTGGCGGTTAATTCACCAGGAGGGAGGAAACACTTTTTACTAAGTGTTTCACCAAATAAGAAAACCCTCCTGCAAAGCGGCTGTGCCTCAGCCCAAGCCGCAGTCTGTCTGTGGAGCTAATAGACCCCTCGTGGAGCCTCCTCACGCCTTTGTCTGGACACAGTTAGTGGTATATTCACAACTGCCTGTCACGCTACACAAGTGCAGATGAGGCTGGGGAGGACCGTATATTGATGGAATTAATTGAGCATAAGCCATGCTGACTGGCGGGGAAAATCACACGAGAGAAACAAAACACACGTGCCTCGCCAGTTCTGTGCTCTAACAAAGAATGAGCAGCTACAAACAAATAAAAATCGTGGTGGAGGATGTCAGCACGAGCTCTTTATTATCAGTGGCATTTCATTCCCCAAGGGACCCGCACACCCCTCGAAAGCAAGGCTCATTCCCCCAAAGTCAGCCGCGTTGTACCAGAGAAAATCCAGTTTAAATAAATGCAACATTAAGTCCTGTGACAGCCTCTGACAGGGTCAGATTCAATCTCCCGGTCCATATCGCTTCCCTCTGACCGCAGCCTCTGCCTTCCCCGCTCCTCCCCGCCTCCGCCCCACATGCTATCTGATACGTTTGATGTTCCGCAAAATGAGGAAAAACCCTAGCGCTATAGCTTTAATGAGAATATGTTCTTGGGATGCCCATTAATTAATCCTGGGAGACCTCTGCTCCCCAGTGCCATACTGTTAAAGCTACAGGCAGCTCAGATGTTCTTCCTGGCAGTTCCCAGGGATGCGGCAGAGGTGGAGAGGAGGGTTTGCAGGGTGCTCCGAGGCGATGGCTCTGCACACCCTGCTCCCCTCTGCCCACCCGTGCCCTCGCCTGGGCACATCCAGCCCCCGCTTGCTTAATTGGCTGTTTGACCCGGGGGCATAACGGCAGCGGTGGCTACTTCTCTCTCCCATTGCAGGGTGCGAGAGGGGGAAAGGTACGATGGGTTGGCATTGAGATGTTACACCRAACGTCAAGGCCGGGCGGATCACCCTATGCACATGACAGCTGGCCCAAAAATAGCAAAGGCAGTGGGAGTCGGAGGCACCTAATGAGCCTCCTCTTCCCTCGCTTTGGCGGGTGTTCACGTTACAGGCAAGGCCAGCAATCTTATGCTACAGAGGCCTCTGCTTTCTTTTTTTTTTTAATATTCCCAGCTCCCAGGTATGCTTTGGGACAGCTCTACAAAAAGAAAAAAAAAAGTCACAGTTTGAAGCTGACAGATACGTTCATCCTAATATTGCCACTGAGAACCTGGCAGGGGAAGGGAGTAGGAAGGGGGAAAGAGAATATTAAAAAAAATAATAAATCTCTGGCAAAGAAATTGCCAAGTGCCGCACAATGCCCAGCTGTATTTCCTGATGTTTGTAGGAGAAGTTAACAAAACAACACAGAAATATCCTGTCACCCCTCTGCAGCCATTACAGCATTTACAGTAGCTATGAGAAGTATCCACGGACAGCAACAGGATTTGAGAGGATGCCAAGAATAAGACAACTCTGTCACCTGCGGCTGGCGTCAGTGACATCAAATGTAAAGTGGTTGTCACGTGCTTCAGGAACCTCATGCGTGATGAGTCTTGTGGCGGGCGCAGGGAGGGCAGTGCTGCAGGCTCCGCGGCACTTCAAGGAAACGCAGCGGCAGGTGAAGAGGCATCAGGAAAGCCCACCTTCCTGCTGGCCAAGACCTTCGCAAAATATGATGGGTCAAATTGCCTCTTGCCCTACTAAACTTCCCCTCATCTCTCCGCCTGTGAAACAATCCTTCACTGCTGATAAACGTAGACCTAAAAATATCCTGCTCTCAGGGTCAAGAGACCATTGTGGACAATGCTGATGAGAAATTCACTCTTTTTCCAAGCGTGAGATGCGTATGAGAACGGCATCCTCTGCTTCTCTCTCTCTGCTGCCTGGTGTGAAGCCTGAATGCATTCCAAAATTATAAAGAAAACATATACAGACATTTTTTTCTTCTTCTCTCCAGCTCTTTTCCATTCAGAGTCAGCAGGGAATGGACTTTGTTTGTACTTATTTATAATTGCGGTATATTGAGGAATGTTCAGTCAGAGAGATGTGTTTCACATCTCGCCTCAGAAGCCCATGCCTATTTTGATCTTTTCCAAGTGCAGTATCAGATATGTCTCTGGTTGCTTACAAAGATTTGTATCCTGCACACATGAGCTGTGTATTGGAGGACGGCAGATTTGTTTTCCCGTGGAATTCAAGTGTTGTGGGTCAGAAGAAGAACATTTTGGTTATGCTGCTCCTTCCAGTAAATTAGTCATTGCCTGATTTTTGTTTGTTTGAAGATGTGGCCCAACACCTGCTATGTCCTATTATCTTAAATAGCTTGCTAGAGTAATTTGCTTTTGGCAGCAACTTGTCGAGATGGGTGCTGTGTGCTGAAACAATTGTGCCGCCCACTTAGCACATATTGCCCTAATATTTTTATAGCTATGTACACAGAGGAGGGCTACTCAAATATTTTCCGTAGAAAAACAGTTTACTGACGGTTTCCATAAAATGCTGCTTCTTTCCAAGGAAAATTCTACTACCGGCTGAGAAACTAAACAACTGAAAACTCATGGGCTTTCAGTCTTGGGGCAATAACCAAAAAAATGTTAATTAAAAAAATGTAAAAATGGCAATTCAGAAAGCAGAACAGCTTTTCCTGCAGGAAAGCCTTATAAAGCAGTCAGTGCTTTACAAGATGGGTAGTTTTTATGCTCCTCTTTTATGTACAGTGCTTTTCATCTGACCTACTTCACACATAATGTGTGGCAGGCAAAAACCTGCCATGATGCAATCAAGAGAAGATGCCATGGCACAACAAATACACAAATATTTGAAAGATCAGTCACCAGCGAGAGAGAGAAATTACAGTGTTTCCTTTACTAACTCTTCCATTGTCAGTCTCAGATATGGGGAGTCTTTCTGGAGGTGCCTTTCCTGGACAGCCCGTGCTTCTACTTTAAAAATAATAAAAGGTTGCAAACTCTCTTAGCTGTGGAGGAAAAATGACTAATGGGCACTAAAGGCTTTAAAAAACATTAGGCAAATAAAGAAAATTCAGAAAATACTCTTTTTATGTATTCCCTCATTTTGAAGACAATTTCTAACAAGAAATTAGGAGAAATCTAACACAATTTTTCTCACTGACTTGAGCTGGCAATTCTGGAACTATTTAGTGTGATAAAAAGTAATAGAAGAAGACGCAGTTTGCTGAAGCTAAGAAATGTCTTAGCTTTTCTTACAATCAAATTCATTTGCTCAATTTCCCATGGTTGTAGAAGCACTAGGGTTTGAGGTGCTTTGAATTAAGTATGGAGATTCAAGCCAGGAAATCATAAAAACCATGAATCACTGTGGTTATGTTCAAATCCAACAGGTTGGGACACAGTTTTCTAAGTAACCCTATTACACTGAGAATATACTAAAAATGCACACTGAAATCCTACACTGGCAGAGAAATCAGATGACTAGGTCTTTTCCATCTACACTTTCTCCAGTTCCAGATTTTTGTGGTTTTATTATTACAAATTATTTTAGGAATCCCTTTTCCTATAACAGTGAACATACTTGTTCTCTGTTTTAATCACTGTGAGACACAACAAAGCTAATATTGTCATATATTAAGTAATTGAAACACTTGGCCTTCAACCGTGGTGATATCCCAGGAGATTACCCCTCCTGCTGAGTTATATCACTTAGACTACATAGCTCCTATACACTTTTCCTCTTTTGGAGGAACAGAGTAAAATACTGGCTAAAGGAAGAAAAAGGGGAGTCAAACTGTAGGGCTTTTTTTTCCTGAGCTTTTAAATTTTTCAATTGTCTTTCTTCTTATGACTGGCAACCATTCCAGCTCTTCAGAGACCACACCAGCATGAATGAACTCCATGAATATATGCCTTGAAGGCTATCCAGGACTAACAGGGTCCTCACATTTGGACAAAAATGTGGTACTCTTTATCTTGATGAATAATCTGATTTTGGTCTACATCCACCAACTAAGTTGCCTAACGTCAAGAGCAACAGGGAGCTGGAAGGAGCTGTGCTTTTGAGGACTCCATCAAAGCCAAAAGATGACACGAGGAGTAAAGTGCTGCCAAATACCAGGACAAGCATCACTGCGTGACCTTTTGTGAACAAAGGCGTCTGGAAAAGCCATGTACTCTACAGTTCAGAGTGGAAGCCAGGTAGAGGTTGAAGGAAGCGGCTTTGCTTTGCTGCTTGGAGTTATAAAGCCCAGAGCTTTAGACTTCTCCATCTCAAGCAGTTTTGGTTTAAAAGTGAGTGATTCTGTTATGGTCACAGGGAATATTTCCAACAGTATGAGTTTGTGGAGCTGAACCTCAATATAATGCCCATGTTAATTTGAGTTGTCACAGGAGAAAGGAAAGAAAGAGTGAAAAGAACATGCACAACTAAACCTGAGAGTCGTCGTAGCTGGCCGAGGTAAAGAGTAACAGGGTATTGAAATGGAACCACTATGGTCTGCAGAAACATCTATGAGCTAAGAAATACACTGCAAGTGAAATGTGCATTATACTCTGAGTGTTAAAATGTGGTGCTCTGCTTTAACGATTCCCACAGAAGCAAAACCCACTTTTTCAATATTTGCAGTAATCCAGTGGAAGTGAACTATGGCTGGACCTTAACAATGCTCTCTGCTTCCAGTAACAACAGATACAGGCAGTGCCGTTCCTTTTTTTCAAAGAAACACTTTCCATTTTTTTTTTCAGTTTCTTTATGCTGTGCAGCACAGAACATAATTACTTTACACTGTAGGCTCAAAAAGTCACTAAGCAGCTGATAAAAGGCAAAGAAATCAGTATGATTTTCTAGCTGAAAAAAGGGCTTTTCTTATTGGAGCTGATAACTCTCACCAAGGGCTCCAGGCTTTTGTTACATCAATTTGAGGAACTCATAATCTCTGCATTATGAATGTTCAACCAGGATATTTCCTGCTGTAGTGCATCAGGCACCTTCAATATCACAGCTCCTGTTGTCATTGTTGGGTAAACAGCTTTTGACACGTTTTCAATATGATTACATTAGAACAAGTGGGTCATGATTGATAACCTAATATTCAGGCCATGCAAATCATCAATCACGGGAAGTATATTAATTATTCAATGTAACCGTCTAATGCAAGAATCAATGTTGGAAATGAAGAAAAGAAACTCACAGCTCCCAGCAGAGGCTACACCAGATAATAAAAAAGGAATACTAAATAATCCCAGCCCATAATCCTGTTTAATAAAATCCATTTATTTAGCTGTCAAAAACATGATACAATTATTTAAAAAAACAAGATAATGAAAAATATTTTTAATTTTTTTTCTTGTGGAAAAGAGACTTTTGCACTTTTATGCAGTGATTAAATGTGAGGTCTAAAAATACACAGTAAATAATGAGAATAGCTGTGACATGTAAAGAAAAAATATCACTCAGAGAAAACAGGTGTTCTCAGTTATGCCTAGTGAAGTTAAATCAATTATGACAGTATGACACATGGTCTCCAAGAACCCAAGAACCATACAAATCTCCTTACACATCACACGCACCCACACACACACAGAGTAACAATTCTGCATAGGAGGGGACACATTCCCTCCTTAAACAATCTAGAGCCAAAATGACTTAAGCAGCCAAAGCAGCCCTAGAGAGAAGGACCCTTGCAGTGTCCACTGTACTTCTCAAGTGTCAGAAATTGTGGCCAAAAATGTTTGTAATGCAGAAATGGAGAGGCATAGCAGGCAACATCGGAAGATGCAAACTTAATGACCCACCTGGCTGATGTGTTGTTGCATGGTGGAGAGGGTACTTGATGGCACTCACCTGAGCAGGTAGCTCTCTGCAGGCACTTGTTGACCCATATTCTCTGCTAGATTTGACTTCAGTGATTTCCCAAATAGTTCAGCCTGCTTCAAACATCCCAGAGCATCTTAAACATAAAAATCTCTGGTAATTAATGTTGGCATTATCAGCATCCACTTAGGCAGGAGTCTATGCACGGACTTCTACATTTTCCTTGTAATATGATCATACATGACTTCCACTCCATCCACTTCCCTGCTGGTTATTTCCTCATTTCATCACAGTGCCTCATYGCCAGTTAACAAGGCCCTTTGCATTTTTGACATAATGCTGTTTGGATTGTCACTGAAATGATTGTCACATAGCCACCTTTCTTTTAATTTTAGAGAGGAATCCCTTTTTCCACGTGCTTTCCTTCTGCATTTTAGCATCAGATTTTCAAAGGATGCCTTTTATTCATAGGGTCTGGTTTTCTTTCAAAGGAAAAATCGAAACGTATTGGTGCCCCTCCCTGCCCCCAAACAGAAAAGTGTGAGATTTTCCACAAAAGCTCCACCACACCAGAGTGAGGAAGCAAACTAAAGACAGAAGCATTTGACTTTGCCTATAAATACAGAGCAACCCTCTTGGAGCTTGTCCTGTTTCACTTTATCTAAGATTTACAAAGGTCTACATGTACTCCCTGAGTGGCAGATTATGACAACCTCCCATAACAAGTCCACCGGAATGAAATGGTGACCATCACCACTAACATTACCCCCACCATGCCAGTCCACCTGCAGAAAGGCAATAATCATCTTAATCTTGTGACTAATATCAAAGACATTTTATCACTGCCAAGAAATAGACACTCTCTATCAGGAAACGTGGCTTTCGAGGTTAGATGCAAGAAGGACAGTGATGGTCATAGCAGGCTCTCGCAAACAGCTCCAGGAAGCTCTGACTCTGATGAGGCAGCAGCCCCATCCACAGTATCTGCCCAGTGAGATACACCCAAAGATTTCACTCAGCCAAACTTACAGACCTTGTAGTTTATCTTCCTGCTAGGAAACAGCATAATAGTTTCAGCATCCACCTGCTTAAATGGCAGAAGGATTTGGCAATGCCAGGCTTAGGCTTGTGGAGAAATGTTACAGCACAGCTTGTGATCTTCTTCAGTCTACGGATGGAGAGCCACAAGGGCATGGTGGGGGCACATGGCAGCGAGTCCCCACAGAATCATTCACCCCCTTTGCCTTAACGGACTCATTAACAAACAAAGTCTTGATTTTGAAACAGGATATTCTAAACAAGCTGAAGAAGTGAAAGTTTCTCTCATTTCATAACCATATTTTTAAATGTTGTCAAGCTAGCTGGACTTCTTCGTTGGGCAGCCACCCAACTGTTGTTTAAGTCCTCAGTACTGGGCCCTGTGTACTAATAAGTTCCCAGGGATCTGCATGCCTCCAATGCTTGCTCTTACCTCAACATCTTCGGAGTACATTTCTTGAACACTGGTTCCTTCTCTATTAATACCCGTCATAAGAGCCCAGATGTTTTAGGTCCAAACCAATGCCAGCCCCAGAAGCATTTCAGAATCTGAAATACAACCTTTCTCTTCTTTCCAAACCTCTTCCCTGTTCAGGTACACATGTTAACTGAACCCAACAAACACAAAGCTGTTGTAGGATTCCAAAGGCAATCAGGTTTCAGGAACATAAGACTGGAAAGGACTTCTAGGTTGAGAGTGCAGTCCCTTGCTCTTACAAGGACTATTCATACAAACCCTTTCATGAACCTCCTTCAGAAACTTACCAGGTTCTAACTTCAAAAAAAAAAAAAAAAAAAAAAAGATGCATAGATACATACATATGTGTATGTGTATTTTGGGCTTACCACTGTTATGAGAAGATTGTTCCATAACCTCACTGCTGTAATAGATAGAAACTCTATTCTAATTTTCAGCCACAAAGCATTCATGACCAGTTTCTGCTCATTTATTCTGGTCTTAGCATTGTTCTGTAGCTCTTCTCTTTCCCTGGAAGCAAAATACTGCAGAAAATGCAGACAAGCCCTGTACTCAAAATGAACTATACAGTTTAACGTACATAGAGATAGGAAGTCCCAATATCAAAAAGAATTCTTAAATTGTACATTAAATTAAGTCTTCCTTAAATTGTCAAATCAATAAAAATCCTCATGTCTGTTCTCTACAGAGATAGAAAAAATAGCAAAATATTATTGAATAGCAAAAAATTGTTAAGCCAGAGCCTTAAAAGTTGAACTAATTCATAATGAAGGTCCACTGAATTTCATAAGAGAGCACAGACAGTTGTTTTACAGGAAAATGGAAGTTGAGTGAGTTCGACTCTTTCCATTCAGTCTGTAACAGGGAAAAATACAGATATACAGACAAAGCAAATGTGTTTAAATAACAGTTTTCCTAGCCAGTGCATCAGGTAGTTATTTTGGAGGACATGGAATGGAAAAAAAAATGAAGAAGAAATAAAATCAGTTCATCTTTCCAGAGAAGTTTCAAAAAAAATTTTCCAGCACTAATGTATGTAAATACAAATCACAAACAGGTGAAACTCTGCGGTCAAGCAGGAGTATGACTGTGCCTACTCATTGCTTCTCCCATCACACCAGCACAGCTTCTCCCAGCCCACTGCCCGATCGTGCTGTCACTCTGGGTTGTCAGAGGAGAGCATTGTGGTTCATCAAGGAAGAGTCAACAAAAGAAGTTGCAAGCAACTTTCAATAATATATATATTATATATATTTATATATATATATATTTTATATATATATATATATAATATAACTTTCAATAATATAATGTAGCGAGGCACTTTGAGACTCTGTTAAAACAAATGTTCTGATCACTTATTCAAGCACTTGCAGTTCTTCTTTCAAGGCAAGTGAAATGATGGCACTAAGCAAAGGAAGTTCAACCATACTTAGAGCATTTTGATCACTACAGAAGATAGTGCCACACAAGCCTTCCTGATTCTTGCCAACTCTTATTAGTATATTCAGGCTTCTCCTTTAAAATATTCTTTAGTATATCTTTTATGTTTAGTTCTAAAACACATTGTATTTACCCGAAAGGTCAGACCAAGTTTCTGCCTCTGAAACGTTTAGGCAGAATTTTTTTTTAAATTGCACAAGAAAACAAAACTCATCTTTCTGGTCTCCCAGGCAATTACATATCTAGGCATTCAAGGAAAGAAAAAAAGTTTTTCTTCCATGCCCCAATGGCCAGTTGATTAAACACACATTATTTTAGGTGTGGATTATCTTTTCAGTTTTTAAATCACAACACGTATATTGGTAGCTACCTGGCCTCTTGCATACAGCAGTGGGGAAAAGTACAAGAAGTCATAGAAAAGGCAACTGAAACCACACAAATAGAAAACTGGTTAAAGCACATGGAGCCAGAAAGTCCATCAGATAATAGAATTTGGCCCACAGTCTGTATCTTGAAGTTATCTGTGGCAGTTTATCCACAGCAGTTTAGCTTTATCTCATTCTGAAATCGAATTGATACACTGATTTTAATCAAAGCATAAATTTGACCCCACATCTCCAGAAGCAAAAGATAAACTTTGCCAGTCTTGCTTGGTGTTAAAAAGCTCTTGGACCAGACTTCCGTTGTTGCTGCCCCCTAGCCAGACGTTCTCAGCGTAGCATTGAAACTTTTCTCAAGCCACCATCCATTTTCACAGTGCTGCCACTTTAGCTCTTCCAATATTATGATATTGCTCATAGGAAGAGGACCAGAACAACTCCAGCACATTACCATGCTGATACAGCTCTGCAGGTTTTAGGACCTATGCTGGTATCTCCAAATGGAGATGCTTCTCCTCTCTGTGCCTCAAGCTCCTCACTCAGCAGAACCAGGACACTCAGAGCCCTGAGTGCTCTCCCCAGGGTAGCTGTCTAAACCTTTCGATTCAAAATCTGAGAGGAGGTCGCTGCTTTCTTTCATAACTCCATTAGAGTTTTGACAACGTGAGCCACCAGCAGCTGGGAGGACTGGGCTCATTACCTTCTACCTGTTGGGATTCATGTGCTTTATTTCACAGGTGGTTTTTACCTTCTCCTAGGCTATTCTGATGAGACAGTAGCCTAGTTTCACCCCATCTTGGAAGCTGTTCCATTCTGCATTAAAGATGTGGCTCTGAATGGCTCTAGGTATCGAGCGGATCTGGTGCTAGGTTTCTCACACAGCCAAGACAAATGCTTAGCCACCTGGTTGAGGGGAGGGGGTGAGGAGATGGGGAGGTACACGGCAACTATATTTCGTGCAGAACCCAGCTGAGTTGGTATGTTTGGAGAACATCTATTGGATTGAGCCCCTCAGGCAAGAAAACAGAAGGAATACTTCATTTATGGATCCAAACAAAGCAGAAGCATGAAACAGGCTCTGAGCTGCTCAGACTGTCAAGGCTGAGGTGCCTCTGAGAATGCCCAGAAGCAGAATTCAGGCTCCTGAAAACCCCAAATGTCAAAAACATAAGCAGCTGCAGACTTAAAGCAGTAGCTGAGCAGAATTTTTGAGAATCTAGGTTTTGGACTGAGATACCAAAGCCCCACTTGGAAACATTGGTCCCTTCATGGATGTGGCTCTCATTCTTTCATTCCTCTTCTGCAAAATGAGGGTAGGAGCACTCTCTTCTCTAACAGGAACATTGAAAAAATGCACACAGCAAAATCTGTGAGGTGATGAGCCCTACAGGAAAGGTGCAAGTCTTTGGAAGAGAAATTACAATTCATAAGTGGATTTTGCAAAGTAGGTCTTCAGCCAACAGCAAGCTCCCAGAAAAAACATTTTCATTCTGGAGCAGTGAGGCCTTGCACCTAACCTAGGACTCTGCTGGCTGGACACAAGTTAGTCTGTGCTAACTGATCACCAGTGTCTTATCTATAATAGCTTGTGTGTTGTTGTCTGCTGTTATCACACCATGGTGTACAGGACTCGATATGTTATTTCTTGTATGGGACACAAAACACACACAGAACATGCTAGTCCCTCACTCCATCCTGCTCCTGCTTTGAGCTTTCTGTGTAGTGGCAGGAAGAAATGCTGTCCCTCTCCCAGATGAGCTGCCTTCTGCTTCCTCCATCATGGAAATTGTCCAGAGTTCCAGAGAAATCTTTGCAGGCATTTGTTGCATGCAAATAGCTGCCAAATAAATCACTGTATATTGCAGCACAACCCCTGAGGGGGTTTGTACCCATGGAACTTGCTACTGTCACTCCACTTCCCCATATACCTTAATCATGTTATTCATTCAGCAAGAAGGATGAATGTTACAGCGCGAGACTTTAATCCCTCACTGCTGAGGATCTGATTCTCAGAGAGAGAGCGAGAACAGGAAATCCAGATAAAAAAACTTTAGGTAGGAGTCAAATGCCATTATTTCTCAGCACTGGGTTTAGGCAAGGATTGCATTATAAGAACATCCTCCTAAAATACTTCAGGAGAAATTTACTCTGTGAGCACACATTCCTTATGCATGCATGTATGTATATACGCACATGTCAGTAAATACAGGGCCTAAACAGCACCTTTAAGGCAGTGAATTTGCAACCTTTTAAAGCATCTGAAAAATTCTTATCTTCTCTCTACCTCTGTGGGGTAGCTCTATGGATCGCAAAGCAACTTTACAAGAATGTTTCCTCTGTCCTCTAAACCTTTGCATTTTTTCCATAAAGACAATAAAAATGAAATAGCAGCAGACATCAGAGGGAGCGAAGCACAGCATTTAGTGGTAATCTGAGAGCCTGCCTTTTTAATAGCCCCCCTACATTTTAAGGGTACCAGCTTATTTGATATCTCTGCAGTCAGTGCTCTCTGTATGAGGGGCAATGCCTATTTCTTTATGCTGGCCTTGACAGTAACCCCAAACGGATCCCTTCCACTAAGATTTAAGCTCTCAGGCCTTTGTTAAGACTGCCAGCAAATATGCTAACTACCAGGTCCTAGACAAATCTAGAGGAAACTAGAAAAACACTATGTCACACCCCATAATGCCCCCAGAACAGCTATGGTGTAACACTAACGGCGATTGATACTTTTGCTTAGCTATGTCCAAGGGTGGTTACAAATCAGCAGCTGAGAGGTGCAAGTCTATGTAGTTCATAACAAACTAGTCTCTCTGGCAAGCCAGCTTCCAGCTGGCCCCTGTTATCCCTAACTCAACCAGGAAAGCACAAGAATTGGACAAAAAAGTGCAGCTTTGTGTATTTTCAAACAAATTAATAAAAGGAGCTAACACAACACAGTGTTTAGAGTTTATGAGAACCACATCTAACAAAGTTTTTTGCAGAGCTATCCTCTAAGCGTGATTGAGTGACAGCTTAATGAGCTATCTTCATAATGCCAGATCTACTTACACAACCTGAAGATGTGGTCTTACTTTCTTTTGCAGTACATCTTTCTGAYCTCAGCCCTGCTTGAGGGATTGACCAGTGGTAATTTTCTAGCTCCGTTTTGATGTAAGGTGTCTGCAAGCCTGCTGACTCTCTCCCTTCTTAGCCTCATTCCAGGTCCTCTATCCATCAACATGGGAAACAGTGCTGCCTGCCTCGAAAGTCCCTACTTCTGAGAAGCAGCAGCATGACAAAAGTCATGGGTTATTGAAGCTGGATATGACAGAGGTCTCAGCCCATTGATCAAGTCACCAGTTTTAGTAATTAATTATAATAATAATATTATAGCAGATAGTCATAAACTGCATTGTTCCTGGTCCAGGAAGGGAGTGGGAAGAATCACTTCTTTATTCAAACTAGTGAAAAAGATGGAAATTCATTCCAAAACCTCACCTATCAATCAGATTTTCCAACTGGTTGATGAGTTTGGGGGACTCACCACCATATTACCACTATTCAGTGATGTTGTGGTACATCGACACTATTTTCATTCTTTCAGTACTTACCAGTCTCCACCAGACAGACTTGACACCTCTATCTGTTCTGTAAGCCCCACATGATTACTAGTTTCCCAAGTGGGAGAAACGTGGAGTGTAAGAATAGAAGGACTGAATCCCATTTCTGCTACTGCCACCCAGCTCTGAGTGGCCACGGTGTGCAGCATAGTGACAACCATGACATTTCTGAGTCACCATGGATTTCCTGCAGAAGTTTAACAGGCAAAATACAAAAGATTGTAATGAGGACTGGTGATACAAAGCCCTCCACACTTCCTTATTACTATCTGTGGCAAGCTAGGGAAGGATAATGGTGTATGGACTATCTCAGTTTACTCTCTTGTCCTTTACTATTAATAATTCTATGTCAATGAATGAAAGTACAATGGTTAACATTACAGATTAATTGTTGCAGCTTGATCTATAATTAAAGGATTACATGTGTGATAAGATTTTCAGGCATAAGAATGAAAAAGAATATGGTGAGATACAGTATCTGGCATGAAAGTCTCGCTGACTGCACAAAATTGGAGCTCAACCTTGAGCTGCTACCCAAAAGTGCAGCTCAATTTGCATTGAACACAGAGGAATGAAGGTAAGGGACTATATAATTTGAAACACGTGCGAGACATAACAGAGACCAAAGCCCAGCTTAGGCATGTGCTGTGTGAGTTAGGATTTTTTATTAACCTCCTTACTTTTTTACTGAATCAAATGAATTGGGAAATGTCAGCATTTTATATTTTCACATAATCCACAAGGAAGGTAATAAAAAAAGGATGATTTTACACTAAGTATTTTCTGCACTGTTCTCCACAACATACCATAGTCGAGACAATCATGCTCCATGAACTGTCCGTGGATGGACCCTGTCATGCTAAACCTCAGAGCTCTATTGAATTGCTCTACAGCCACTATTCTATGTCATGGCCAAGAATAGTAACTATATCTTTGGGCCACCAGATCTGATTAATTGCCCTTGATCCCAAAGCCTTCTGCTTCTATCCCAGTGCTTCTCCAAAGCAGAATGTCATGACACAACCCTGTGACTGCTCAGCTCATCCCCTTTCCTAACACCAGAATGCCTTGCAGCAAGACAGAGCAAGCTTTATTCGTACAAGGGAGAAAGGCAGTGGCTGTATGTTCTGATTGACTGCATGAAACCACAGTTGTATGGGCAATTGAAAATCAGTTGTTAATTTCAAACACAACAGGTGCTCAAAGAAAAGGTGGCTAGGTTACGAAAATACACCCAACCCTTCCAAAACTGGAAGTCTGTGCAACATGAATGCAGTGAAGACATTCACTGCTGAATGGTTTGATCAGGTTGCAGGCACTGGTTTCAAGAAATGTGTGCAAGAAATAGTTTTCTCATTATATGTCTTTAGTCAGATTATTATCCTGGAAAATACTAATTTAAGAGTGCCAGTATGTGCTGTGGCAAATTAATGACAGTTACTTTCTCAAAGGCAAAAATATTTTACTGGAAAGGGATTTCTTATATTATTCACCACTTTCATGAGGTTACATTGTTTGGATTCAGCTCTAAGTTTAGGACTGAAATCCAGACACAAACACATATGCACTCTTAACCCCTAATGTCACCCTGGATGTAAAGGCTATTAGCATTTTTCTCTTAATTATGTTTCTGCTGGTACAGCCTGTATTTTCAAAGATGTTCAGCACTTTGTTTTATGCACTGTGCAGATTTTCATGAGGGCACATACAGACTGTTAAATTGCAGAGATATTTAGGATATGCATAAAATAGTTGTGCATTCATTTTTTCTTTTTTTTTTCCACCTCCTTTCTATATTTTCATAGTTCACTGGCCAACATCAGTGTAACAGATATGGTGTCAAAAAAAAAAAAATCCAAGCAATAATAGGCAGAGGCTTTGTACAGAAATTCACCCTATTCTGACAGGTCATTTCCTTATTATTTTTTTATCAGGAGAGACATGTGTTTTACAGGACAAATAGGAAGACATAAGCATTACCCGAGTGACCTTGCAATCCAGCTTTTGCAAAGCTGCGAAGGCAAGATGCCATGCCATAGACCAGGCTTTTATTCTTGGCTCTGCCAGTAGCCTGCTAGCAATGCTGGGCACTCACCTTGGCTCTCTGCACCTCAGTTATCTCATCTGTAAAACAGGGATAAGGGTACAAAGTACACTTAGATCTACGGTTGACAACAGTAGTGCAGTATAATGGCTAATTTTCTGAGGGAATAAGTGTTATTTCTTCTCAGAGCTTGCATAAATTTGGGGGGCAAGTGGGAACACCACAGACCAAACTGAGGAGGATTCCTCCTACAAAGCCATCAAGCTGTTGTAGAGCTCTAGCCTAGGGGTCTGTGGCTACATGTCCCCCTCTCATCCTTCCTGTGTGAAAGAAAGAGTCTCGTAGGCTTTCTGTTTCTGTGACCTGGCCTTCCCCCTCACTTCAAAGTGCTCCTGCATAGCAACTGGCTTTGAAGAATTCCCCTCCCAGGACTACCTCTACAGCCAGACACCTTTGTTACAGACCTGCTGCCACAAGAGAGGAAAAGGATCAAGATTAGGCATGAAGAATGAAATATAGCAGACTTAGTCATGCCACAAATCACACACATGCGTGTGCACACGCATACCACAATGAGGGTCAGGTCTGTACCTTTCTTACTATAGAATCATAGAATCATAGACTGATAGAATCATTTAGGTTGGAAAACACCTTTAAGATCATCAAGTCCAACCATTAACCTAGCACTGCCAAGTCCACCACTAGACCATGTTCCTAAGCACCACATCTACATGTCTTTTAAATACCTCCAGGGATGGTCACTCAACCACTTCTTTGGACAGCCTGTTCCAACGGAAGAAATTTTTTTCGATGAAGAAATTTTTCCTATTTTTACACAAGTAAGCCAAGTTTTTTTAAAAATTCCGTTTTTATGTTCTTACT
Source organism: Oceanodroma leucorhoa (assembly GCA_030449065.1). NCBI lineage: Eukaryota > Metazoa > Chordata > Aves > Procellariiformes > Oceanodroma > Oceanodroma leucorhoa. Next base: position 2,337,622 of record JASVER010000062.1, read on the forward strand.
GCAAAACATCATCAGGTGCAATTCTTAGCCCCTGATTTTATGACATTGCACTAGCTGTAGACGTGTCTGAAGGGGTGTCCCAAAAGTCACCAGCTTAGAGGAATGCTTGGATGGTGTAAACCCATGACAAGAAGTTTTATGCCACTAACCAGTGGCTATATCCCTTTGCATGGGGCTTGTCTAAGACTTAGGGTGCAAGGTCAGTTCCAGCATCCTAGAGTTGAGAGTGTCAGGTTGCTAACGAAAAGTTTTCAAATTCTTTTAATGGATGATTGTCAAATAATATGGTCAAGAAAACAACATTCTCTCCTGTGTCGTATAATAATGGACCTTTCTACTCATAAATACATCTTTCTATGCAGACACGTCTATATTTTTCAGCAGTAATGTTATTGCCTCAATAACATCAAGTGTCAAGGAGTTGCATGGGTAAGTCATGCAGTATCTACAGATAATGTTTTAGGTTCACATGGATCCCCCTTCAAGAGCTGAACTCACTAGAGAGCTGTGGGCAAGGGAGCCTCAGCCCAGGCTGAGATAATCYCTCCTGAGGGTCAGCCAGCCATGCTTGCCCAAACATACCTCAGCTCTGGCACTATGCCATCATCCGACCACAAGCCTTAAGTAGATTCAACAAATGTGAAAGAGGGAAGTAGCATGGCAAAGAGATATTTGCCCATCCGATGTTAAAACTGGCCAGTAGCAAGCCTGGTTAATACATTTGTACCAAAGCCTGCTTGGGAAGCAATATTTAATTATTATTCATAAAGATACTATATTTACCAAGCTCAGAGTTAGCTGTCTTTTTTTTTAGCTTTCCTTGATGCAAAAGGGGAGGACATGAGCAAAGAAATTACTCAATAAAGGCTCTCAGAGATTGTAGCTCGTTAGCATATAAATTTTGGTGTGAGTGCTTTGTTAGTTTAAAGATGGACTGACAGATATTTGAACTCCTCTAGCCCTATTCTGGGCTTTCACTTGGTAGCCCTATTTTTCATGTTAGGAAAAGGATAAATAAGAATCCATGATATATCTATTTTATGTCCTTCATCATTTCATATACTTTCATCACGCTCCCTCCTAATTGTCCTCTCACTCTGTAATCTTTTAATTCTCCCCAGATACAAAATCTGTGCAACGCCTTTAATAACTTTCATTACTTCTATCCATTGCCCCTCCTATTTATGCTTTATATTTTCAGTTATAATTATATGAGGACAATCCAGTATTTTCAGTGTTCTCTAGTCCTTGATTTTAACATTTTTCTTGCTTTTTCACCACTGCTGCTCACTGATTTGTCCACTGACAGCCAAGTCCTTTTTTGCAGCGGTTGCAGTTCATTTAGAACCCAGCGATGTGAACAAAGTAGATCAAATTATTCCTTGCAATATGTATTACCATGTATTTGTCAGCACCGAATTTCATCTGACACCATGTTCCCCAGCCACCTAGCTTTGTTAAGTCCCACCAGAGTTCCTCACAGTCTTATTTCTTCTGGACTAACCTGAACAATTTTGCAGATTTTGCGACCTCAACATTTTCCTCCCCTACTTCTTACAGATTATAAATGGATCTGTTAAATGCTTGGGATCACACACAGCAACGTCATCATCGTCATGCTGAAAATGGACCACTTATTCCAACTGTTTTTTGGCCTCAAAGCCAGCCATGATTGGTGACAGAATTTCACCCCTCTCCCCTCCCCTAGGATGACTAGATTTTGTTGACTTGATTTTCTTAGCTGCTTTTTGAAAACTGAAAACTGTACCTGCTCGTTCTCAGAAGCTGAAGACAACTAACATGTAGTCCTGACCAGCCTCTCAGGTCCTGAATGTATTAATTTGGACAGATACCTCATCTTTTGACACCTCCACTTCCTTAGTCAGGAAAAGCAGCCCTGAATGCTTGCCCTGTTTTATACTCTTCCCTAGGCATCTGCTATTGGCCACTTCTGAGACAGAAGCTGGGATAAATGGGCCTTTGGTCTAGCTTGGTACAGCCGTTCTTATGCAGTAATCTCATCTTCATTATCTGAAATATTAGGTTTCAGGTCAGGTCTTCCCCAGATTCCCTGTGATGACAAATGATTTAAAGAAAACATTAAGACAAAAATGCTCAAAAGTGGCTGATTTTAGATGGCATAGGATGACAGCTTTGTATCATGTCTGAATGTAAATAACTTCCTGCTTACTCTCACCTTCGAATCTTTAATGGAGATGGTAAAATAAGACAAATCTTATATTAGTACACCCTGGAGCCCATCAATCATTTCCCTTCCTCAGCGGAATAGGATTACCTTTGTTTATGATTTTTCCTACAGTTTTGAATCCACATGACAGTGTCCATACTCAACCACCTTTCAATGAATTAAGAGAAAAATATTTCTGAGATGCATGTAATGTTTCCCATGCTGTTATTATCTATATGCTCTGATTTTTTTTTTTTAAGGAAGAAAAATAGTAAGCAAGCACATATATAAAGCAAATAGTTTATAACCCCATGCCTGTGGTCAGAGCTCCACAGAAGCTGTATTTCTTTCTTCTCTTGTCATATTTGTTGTTTTATGGTGTTAGAAAGACAAGTTAGACCAGAGATTCAGTCGCCCTTCTATTTTGGAGATYATTATAACACTTGCCATTATTTAAGACTAGATTTGAGTGGCTCAGTCCTACACTCTCCCACTGACATCAGATAAAAGTCCTCTAGCATTAACACCAGGCCCCACCTTGATTGATATTTTAAATTAGAAGRGAGTCTGGATGAAGGGCAAGTTAACAGCATTTGCGTTGAGTTGCTCTTTCTACCAAGGCAGATGTGTATGCTTTTGACAGTAGGAAGATTAATCAGAAGTGGATATTTGGGTAATATTCCTCCTCTGGGCCTGTTACTTGCTGCCAATTTTTCAGAAATATGTGAGGTTTAGAGCACTGGTGATTAGGCTTTGTACTTTTGGCACGAGGTCTGACATCTGGACCACCCAGGTGAAAGTCCACTGCAGTTCAGGAATCAGTTGACTCTAAGTGCCTGGGAATGTCCACTTCCAAAATGATGTTTGGGGGCTGATCCGTGAATTCTACATGTACTGCAAACATCTGCTTATGCTCCAAGCTCAGAAGAAGACCTCTCAAATAACAGAATCAAAAAAACCATCACAACTAATTAGATGTTTTCAAGAGCCCAAACCCTAGACCCCCAAATCTGAGCATTACAGGAAAACAAAATTAAAAGGCAGGTTAAGGCAACTGCTCTGGGATTCTTTTATCATTTTCGACTGCCATTTAGCCTGGAGATGCCATGTTCCACCCACAAATCACATGTTCAGTAACCAATCCACCCAGCCACAGCCAGCCAGTAATTGTTTGCTGCACAAACTCTATAACACTTCATTAGTTCTGCCACACGTCTACTTCCACTGAAGGTAACTTTCCAAAACGAAAAAGCAACATTACAACTTCCATCCATTTTAGTGCAACTTTAAAAAAAATACAGGAAATGCAATTGAGGAAAAGGGCTGCTCACACTATAGTTTACAATTTAAAGCAAAAATATGGCCTACATTTTTTTTTCTGTCAATCTTACATTTCTCCAATGAGACTGTGAGAAATGTGCAAAGTTATGTGATCATTTCTGACAGTTCTTGGCAGCTGGGCAGGCAAGCGTTGGAAAGGATATCTCTCTCCCGATCCAAGATTAAATTTGGACTGAAACACAGGGCTCATTTAGGCAGCAATTAAAGGACCTTATAGACTGAGGGAGAATGAAATGATAAATGCAAAGAGGCTTATTTAATGGGGATATTAAGTAAACTGCTGGTAAAAATGCCCATTTATCATCCACTGATTCCTAATTGGTTTCCTGTTCCTGCCTGCATGTGGCATTTTCAGAAGGAATTACCTTCCTTTAGTGCGACTGTTGCAAATGCAATAAATCAAGCCCATAGATTTCTAGCTAATTTAGATGGAGACTAAATTGGAGCCAAAGCATGCAAGAGTGCTTGCAATTAATGTTCATTACAACTTTTAGCTTCAAAAACAGGAAGGATCATTTTAATGCACCATTCCCGAGCAAGGACACTATTTCAGGACTTGGCCACCCTTTGTATGCTCAACAAAAATCTCTTGCCTTTGTAAGCAACTGGCCTTACTAAAAACTTCCTAAGAATCAAGGATGAGGTCTAGCAAGCCTTTAAACACCTGTACTTCAAGAAAATTCCCTGCCTTTTGTTTTCATTACATGCCTCATCTGTCTACAAAGGCCAACTTACTTACACAAAAATAGCTTACATTCACCATATCGTCACCACATGATCTCAGCTGCCTGATTCCAGCAACATAAACTTTATTTCCACCAGGTAGTGTGAGAAGGTAACAATTTTCTAGCTGAAAAATCAATAAAGTAAACTGCAGTTTCCCAAGCAGCAACTTCAGTAGATGGTCTACAGTCTGTCACCATTTTCCTTTTCCGAGGGTTCAGCTTTGCAGAAGAGAAGAAAAAAAACTTGCTAGTGTGGGAATTTCTTTGTTTTGCCATTATCACAAGGTGCTTTAGAGATGAAGTCTGTGTCTCATTTTATGGCATTTTATTGTTTGATACAGCAAGCTACTTTTCAAAACACATACAGTGACCCAGACTTTCTGCAGCTTTTGGCATTTGCTCCACTTGCGTGTAGCCCTGATATGCAACACTGTGAGCATAAACAAAACTTGGTTAGCTGTTGTGAGTTCCAAACAAAGCAAAAAGAACAAAAAAATATTCCACTTCCAGAATCCACTGAAGTTCATGGCACTCATTAATATTCAGTGGAAAGAAAATTAAGTTTACCGGGTCTTAATCCTCCAAAGAATTTTTCTATATATTATAAGATTCTCTTTGTTTCTCTTATCCACTGAAAGAAAGGATTGTTTGTTTGTTTGTTTTGCTTGCAAAAATACAACTGACACAATCTAAGTACGGTATGGCAATCAAGAGAAATAGATTTAGAAATACTGCCTATCCTTGGTGTTACGGAACAAGCAACAATATATCTTTCATTCAGACTTGAACCCAGCTACAGCCAGTTTTTTTGTTCTCTCTTCTGCTTGGTCATTTACCCTTTAATTCCTTGTTTTCCTTTTGGATCACTGCTCACTGAATTAACATTCAGAATTTACAGCCTTTGGAGCTGGCATGTTTGTTGCAAATGATCAGTTTTGAGTGGGATAGGTTGAAACCCAAGTGGGCGATAAAGATATCCATTAACTTACTGACACACAAATCTTCCRTCTTCCTCTGTAATGTACCCATGAATGGTTAAAGGCAGTACCGTGGCGAAGATGAAGGTTACACTTATTCTCCTCCCCCAACCATATGTAGATAAATATTCATTGGGAAAAAAAACTGACATGGAAATACAAATGTTGGTATTAATGCCCACACTGAGAGCCCATGCTGTGGAGGAAATGGGCGGGCAATCTGAAGATCCAATTTCCTTTTTCCAGGCTCTACTACCAACTTACTATTTCACTGTATGCAGAACACTTCATTTTTCCATGCCTCTTCTTCTCCCTCACAAAAGCGTGACTGCATTCCACAGATGGGAATTACCATATACAAGCATTAGCTACTTTCACTTGTTCAATTTTAAGCAGCTTCAGGATATTTACCCTGAATGCCAGGAGCACAGCGAAACATTGAGGCAGACCTGGGAATGCTCTGCCATCACAGAAAGGAAGGAGTAAACGTTCCTGAAGTGAAACAGCCTGTCTAGCTCTTGCCCCCGCCACACTTATGTTTTGACGCTTGTTGCACACACAACTGCAAAGACATACATAATGTTAAAGGAAGGTGCGGGTTATACAGAGAGGGAGAGCACTTAAATTTGCCTTTGTCCCTAATGATTCCCATTGGTTTGAAGTTTGATGAAGCCAGCTGAGGTTCCAGTCAATAGAAGTTTACCTTTAATTTACACAACATTTCAAACAATAGAAAGTTACACTTTAAAGAGTACTTATTTCCTTTTTTTCTCCTTTTACATTACTCTAATACCTTAATACAACAGGGCCTGCCCCCATCTTGACTGTCACTTTTCCCTGCTCCCAGCCTAGCCTCTGCACTCAGACCTGCCATTTGCGGGGATTTGGCTCAACCTTCACCAAAGCAAAAGCAGATCCTCTGTGAGCCCAGGACACCCCAAGGGATGACATGAAGTGGGGCCAATGTCCCATTTCAGATGTCCCAAGCCTTGCCTCACCCAGGTGTCAATGACTGGGCCACAACCAGGAAGATTTGCCTGCCTGCTGCGAGCTCTCCTATCTTTCAGCCAGCCTACAAGGTGAAACTAACTCCTTCCAATTTCTTCTAATCATTAAAAGGCCAGGAGCAGAYTTTTCCTAGCAGAACATATAAAGTCTGGTGCACTGAGCTATTACACTTAAAAAGGCAGGGACTCCAGATCCTGGACTACAGTCCTCTCAATTCCAAATAACTGGCCAGAGCTTGATCTCACATTAATGGGTTTTATACTGCATTGACGCCACTGGCTCTAGTGGAGCTACTGATGGCTTTTTACTAAAGCAAGTAACATCAGGCCCCAAACCTTGTGGTTGGTAGGCTCTCTTACCTAACCAGCTCAACAGTTTTTTTAAATCCTTCTCAATTTACCACTCTCAAGGCCTCAGTCTTCAGAAAGGAAGATGTCTGGGTTTTCTTTAAACCAGATGCAGCTTGTCTGCCAAGCATTTAGTCCAATTAAGTCCCAATTTTATATTATTTTTCAGCCACATGTTACAACAAACAACAGAGTAGAAACCCACATATGGTTTCTGATATTGGAATAATGAAACTCAAAGAAAGAAAGAATTGAATTTCCTGTGGTTCCTTTTAAAAATATAAAATGTGTAATATTTTAATGGACTAAAATCAGTACACATGGAATATTACTTGGTCCCAACTGAATACAAGGTTGTACATTAATGGAAAAGTCCTGCTGATGTAAACGAAGAGGCAGAACACTGTACTAAATAACTGGAAATTTATTACTCAACAAAACAGAGTTGGTACAAGTCAAATCTACTGGCAGAAGGGGAAAGCATGTTCGTGTTAAAAGCAGCTGCCTGTAGCCAGTGGTGGTGGAGTGAGCTGATTCTGATCTCACACGCCTACAAATGAGGAGTAATTCCGGTGTTTCCACAGGGGCTGCAAGAGTGCAAAACAGTTGTGGAGAAATCTTAATCAGCCCACGGTGTAATTGACTCCGCCAAGTCCTCATGAACTCATCAGCAAAACACATGTAATACCGCAGTCAAACAGATACGGTCAAGTACATTTAATTCCTTTTAAATGGCATCCCTGTCCTGTAAACAGTCCGTCTGCCCCAATATCAATTTGCTGTCTTCTTGTTTTGCTCTGCAATGCATGGATTTGATGAGGGAAGATTAACACTGGTTAATGCTCCTTGAACACATCCTTGAATATGAAGGCCCGGTAGTGTGTGCGCTACTGGTCTTTCCCCTATGCAGACTCCACGGAATCAATGACCACCCAGGGTGAGAGAGGTTTAGCTCAAGCCGTAGCCATTCATGCTTTTGACATCATTGGTTCAATCCACAGAGTGTCAGTAGCGATGCCAGTAATCATACATGCACCATGGAGAGACTCACTTCAGGGGGCAATGGCTGATACCCACAGGGCATAGCCTCAAACCTGGATGTCTTACAATAAGCCGTGAAGACTAAAAGATGTTAAGGTGCAAATTATTTATTCCCTGTGGGGCTGGAAGGGAAAGAACTGCAGAACCCGAAGCCTCCCTTCTCCCTCCGTCTCTTAAATGCTTGCCATGGCTTAGGAAAATAAAAGAAGTGAAATAACATAGTGACCTGTGCAACCCACGTCAAAACAGTCCTGTGCAAGGAATGCACCATTATTAACCTTCCCCTTGGCATATATTAATCCACAGCATTCTTCACATCTGTAGGTATCAGACACAGGAGGGAAACAACTGCAATAAGTAGAAAATAGCACAAAGTAAAAATACAATCTGAGTCTACCGGACAATAGTAAAATGCATTAATCCACGGGGGTAAAGTGACCATTTCAAAATTAACCGCAAGGATTTACAGCTGAGAATTAATTTCATCTCTATTATTATGTCAGGTAAAATAATCGCAGTTATACACTAATTTATATGGAATCACAAAGGAAATCCTATGTCGTTAAGTGGATTAAGCATTAATGTATTACCCTTTCCATTTTTATCTTCATTTCATGAAGTGCCTAACAGGAGGTCAAATTAAGAGACCAAATTAACATTTAAAAAAGTCATAGTGAATGCTATACCACAGTGATTCTAACCACACTATTCTTTATCATGATGGTATCAAGGCTATTTTAGCCTTGGTACTGGAAATTAATAACTGTTATTTCCACGGGGAACCATTTTTCCTGAATGTAAATCATTCAGCAAAGTCAGGCAGAAGAAACAAAAGCATTACTCATTTCATACAAAGGTGTAAGCGGAACAGGAAGAAAGCAAGCAGAAAGTGCTAAATCAGTTCCCTGTTCTCCCTGCGTGAGTCGTACGAAGGAAGCCCTCACAAATCTCAATTTGTGTTTATGACTGAAACCAACGGAGTCCACCCTAAGCCAGTAAATTGTATCAGCTATTTTGAAGGCCTTTCTTTAATTACCGATTATTCAAAACAAGATGATGTGACTATTGCCCACGTAAAAACACACACATGCGCAAAGCTTTATACACAGTTACCCTCCAGAACGGTTCTCCAAATCAAATTCCAGCTGCAATATTTTGTTTGCTCTGCTTGTTTGTGTTTCTTTACACCACAGGCATTGTCCTGCTAACACAGTTTCCAAGTCTGTTATTTGCTGTTGGTAATTCATATTATCCTCAACTAACATTAAAGGTTTATCACTCCAATGTTATTAGATCAGTTTTCTGAGGAATTTCTATTTTATTTGTGTAATGGTGTTTATATGTCAAATATGTGTCAAGTCTGAGGGCACTGAGAGTTTAATAGCTTGGAGTAACTAGTGAAGTCACATCTGGAAAACAGCATTTGTTGGAATCTGAATAATAAACTCATCTTACCATAATGCCAAACAGGAAAGATTTCTGTATAGAAATACATAACTTTGAAGAAATATTTTTTGTATTCCAGTCTTCAGAAGCACCAGTGCCAGGATGTAACTGGACCATTCAATTTAATTAGCACATGTATTCACATCTGCTTTTTYCCCCCTTTGCTCATAATGAGCTTTAATTTGGAATGCTTTTATACACCAGTAAAAATAGATTTTCCAAACCACATGGGTAGGAAGAGGAGTAAGAAGAAAGGTATCAAATGTAAATTGAACCTGTCCTCTGCCAAGGACTTAGATGTGCCATCCTTTGACCCCCTTTTCCCACCAACAAGCAACCCACATCCTCCAAGTCTTTTCCTAAGAGCTGCTCTTTCTGTGCAAGTMATTTCACAAACTTCCTTTTCCAGCGGTGGCTGGCTTCTCCACCATCCTCCCACTCCCACATCCAAGAGTAGCTTTTCTGTTGGCTGGTATTCTTCCTTCTTCATATTTCTACTCATTTTTTGAGGGTTAGACTTCCTTTTCATAAGATTCACCTCCCTTCTTAGAGACGTCCCACGCTATGAAAAGAACACAGAGTCAGCTCTGACCTCTCTCTGCCATACCCTCCTTCTTACTCTTCCTCCATCTTTCAGCAAAGGGCTTTCTGAGTCAGTTGCCAGCATGGAAAAAACTGGCTGATATCAGTGGCTGGTATATATCAGTACTGGGATATCAGTACTGGGATATCAGTACTGGGAGGAGAGAGGAAACATGACTGGGGATGCTAAGAGAAAGTCTTTCTTGACCAGTCAGGATTTGTCCCGTGGATACTGCACTGTACTGAAAATGTACCTATGGGTCAGGTTACAGAACTTCTGCAAGTTCAGGCTATGTTTGGCTAATCCTGAAGTTTCAAAACATAGTTTGCCAGATTCACAAAAGTTTGTATCCTGTAAGTTTTATATCGCTATAACCGAAAAATTATTCCACTGCTAAGAATTATTGCTATCGTACTGCACAGTTATTCTAGGAAAGGAAAGGGCCAAGTATGTCTGAAGTGTCCTTCTCTTCTTATTCAGCATGGGTTGGCTTTCTAAACACCTTTTGATGTCTGTTTTTCACAGCTATTTTTAATATATGTAGTCTTGTAGAGATGTTTAGGTAAGAAGTKCTAGGCTGGTCCAGCTTGGAGAATGGAAAAATTCCCTAAGGAAAAACTCAGTAAGGTAATTGTTCTTATTGTTCTGTCACAAGTCCTTTTCAGAATAAATCATTGTTACTTGATCTTTATCTAGCCAGTTTGGCCCACTGTACATCAGGGACAAAATGCAATGCATTCCAGGCAAATATGTCACCAAAATTGTGGGATTTGCCCTCTGAACCTGTTTCTCTCAGCTGACTATGGAGAGAGGCTCGATGACTAATATAGACCAGCTGGACTTTTAAATGCATAAAATGGAAGAAATCAACTACGTTCATGTCAGAGGCCATGAGTAAATCAAATACCATTTTATATTGACACACAACAGAATATGGTTTTGTGCCAGCCCAGCCAGTTCAACCCAGCAAGATGGAGAAGAAGGAAGACAACGAGATGCTACTAGTTGTACTTGGCACAGATAATCCAGTCATCTTCCGGTCTTGCACAAAGCAAATTCAGAGCTGTGTAGATGGGGAAAGGAAACAAGTATGTGTTGGTACTAGCTTACAGTGCATTTGAAAAGACAAAGCCTAGGTAAGGCATGTTCAATAAAAGTCACATTCTTCCAGGCCAGGGAAAATTTCTTCCCCTCCTTTCCATTTGGTGAGGGAGTCACTGGGCTGGGATCACAGATGAGACAAGTCGAGGACAGTCACTTCAGGAGCGCAGAAGGGAGCTTGGAAAATAATGTTCAGTATTTTAGAACTTGCAAAGAGTCCAGTGTGGGACAGGCAGATCACAGATCTAGCAGGCTGGCAGACAGAAACCGGCAAAGGGGTAGAGGGGTCGGTGGTCCAGAGGTTGGTGTCTGATCATTTCTTTACAGCTCTATTGACCACGTGGAAAATAAGGCCAGAAAACAAGCCAGAATGGCCACACTGGCCAGCCATCCTGTACTCCAACAGGTGGAGTGGATTATGGAAGGAAGAATGATCTGTTTTGTACAAGTTATTGCCGGATAGTTCCCAGATGTGTTAATAAAGCTGCAGGCTATTCAACAGCATCTCTGAGTCTATCCTGGCTCCTCCTCTACCTCTGCCTTAATCTTGAAAAAACAAAACTGTTAGGTAAGCAAGTGACTGGCTTACTTAAGAAGTCTTACTTTGTCCTGTGAAATAGAGCAAATTTTGTTTGGAAAAAACATAAAATTTCCAGGAAAATGAGGAACTAATGGGATTAAGCTGATAGGCAAAAATGGTATGACAGACACTTGACACAGTTCCATATGCAAAATATCACTGGTTTCCAGAGTTCAGAAATCCAAAAGAAGGAATTGGCTTTTTTATGTAGGACCACAAATAGAAGTCCAAAAATAATTTTGTACAAAACTGTGCAAGCTTACATGGGTCTGATATGAAAATCAGGTTTTCTTTCAGGTACCAGCAAAATGGCAAGATAGCTTACTGAGCTGTGGCTTTCTGTTTTACCCAGCGAGCTTCCTTTCTTTCCATCTTTGGGAATCTGTGACTAAACTACCAGGAAAAAATGCCTTTCCAGGTATGGTCCCTGTCAGCTGTTCACTTTCCCTCTGCCAACTGAAATGAGGCTGCTAGTCCTGGCTTTTCAGCAAGCCCATGACCAGCAGAAGTCAGGAAAACTGGCTTAGTTCATGTTTTTGCTAAACACTGAAAAAAAGACATTCAGGCACACAGAAAAATCTGCAGATGTCATGAGATTAAGGTATTCCTGATGATTTTGCTGCATTTTCTAAAACATTGCTTTTGTTTGAAAAACAGTGAAGTTTATAGCCCTCTTTAATGCCTTCACTATGTCAGCCAACTGACTCTGTGGCCAAACAGACTGAAATAATAGCTTTATTCATTTAATAGGGTGTTAGCTTTGAAGTTTAATTATCAGGGATAGGAACTGTCCACATTCAGGGAAATACAGACTGAAGTATGAAATCCAGTTGGCTGCGGATCATTTCTACTCCATGTCAGTGCAAGGAGGAATTTTGATAGCGTGCCTGCAGAAGTAAAATCAGATCTGCAGACTCTCCTTGTTGCCTCTTACAATCCCAACATCCGATCCAATCCGTACAACCTCTTGCTCATTTCCTTCCAAGTCCTGACAAATTCTACTCCTCTTTCCCCAAAGTGGCCCCTGGGAAAGAGGAACTTGATTGGATTGGATTTTTCACTTCTACTGCTGTCTGTACTGCTCTTTGGARCATCCATTGCAGCTTTGGCACAGACATCAACAACCACATCAAAAATCCTGAGACTTTGGAAACCATCCCAGCTGCCTGAGAACCCTCCCAGAAGACAGAGGGACCTTCCTCTGCTATTTAGCACACTGGGCACTCATCTCACCTCCATGAGAGTAGGTGTAACACGGTCTCTTCCTAGTGCAACAACAATCGTCACTTGCATTGCAATGATGTAAATTGGGTTGATCAATCCAACTGGCAGATCTGGCCCACACAGTCCGTCCATCCTGCTGCCTTTTTTCCTGTGGCCTCAAAGGACATCAGGAACAGTTGTTAGGACAGTACACAGAGCAGAAAAGCCATTTGGAAACCTCTTACACTTCCAGCACATGGTCGGGTATTTGCAGCTATGAGCGGCCACAGCCACATCAGACATGGAGACAGTCCCCAGGCTGGCATTCAGCCCCAGCCCAACTGAGAAAGTTGGGGCACTGTGAATTTTAATGATTCCGAGGAGGTAAGGAAAGAACGACACCAGCCACATGTCTGCAGCAAGGCAGATCTGCTTGGGAAGAGACTTCTCAGGATTTGGGGCTCTGTGAACATTAAGCCTCAAGGTTTATGAACAGGATTCCAAACCTTCTCTGAAAATGCCACTGCACATCATCCAAACAATCCAAATCTGGTGACAATCAAACTAATCTTTTCCAAATTCAGCAATGGCCCTTCCTCCCAGTGCCCATTCTCAGCTTATAGGCTTGAATGTCAGCTGGTTTTCTTAGAGCCTGGTTCTAAAGCGATGTTTAAAATGTTGTATTTGTTACAGTACACAAAAAATTCCCTTCCGCTCATCTCTCATACCTCAGAAAAGACTAAGGATTTCATTTAAACATTCCAAAGCTGAGATGTGCACTATAAAAATTTTTCACTCCTGTGCCAATAAAATCAATTAGCACAACTTCTCACACAAATTATTTGAAATCTCAAGGGTTTTTTTAAAAGTCATTCTATAGAGTTGAAAAACCGCAATTATTTTGACTCAGCTATTCAATTATATCATAGTAAGTATCTCATTGCATTATTTTAGGACTACAATAGATTAACATATAATAGCAGTATGAAAACACAAGATCATCAAATTCAACAGCTTCACAGTGACTCTAAGCAAGAATTTTAAGACATTAATAGCAGCACTGGTTGGATAAGAATATGCAATGAACAACGCATACAGCGTTCATGGTAAACAGCTCTGCAGCTTCTCCCCCAGTATTAAAAGGCTGGGTAGAAAAACAAACTTTTCTTAAAAAAAAAAAAAAGGAATCTCACTTCTGACAGATAAATCCCCTTGAGCTAACAAAAGGCAAATAGGATGCAATAATTAGGATGAGTTATCCAATATGCAAATCAGTTCCCATGGATTGCTCAGGAGCTGCTGAAGGTTATTCAGCAGGTTTATTCAGAGACAGCGGATTCCTTTAAAAAAAAAAAAAATCCCGGGAAAAAAGCATAATGGAATGAATAGGCCCTGCCCTTTCACAGAACATCTAGCTGACATGTAGCTTGCTAAAAAAATGTAAATGATTTAAAGAAAGGCTAAGCAGAAATGTACATCAAGTGCCATTATTTTATCACCCACTTTAATCACAGGCTGCTGTTCAGAATGGCTTGGGATGTTGGTTGTTACAGAAGAGATTTCTGTACCATTATTAGTACCTCTGAACAAATGCAGTGAGCGGGGGAAAAAAAAAAAAATGATGGTGAGGGGGAGAGAGAGTGAGAGGGAGAAGGAAAATGTAGCAGCGGTTAAAGCATAGTTTAATAACTCCAATCTCAGTCACTTTTTTCATATGTATTGTATGTGCAAGTCCATAGTACAGCATAATGTGTCATAATTTGGCCTCCAATTCTGACAGCACTGCTTGACTTGGGCATTAAATCATTGCCCCGAGGAATTCACATTCTGGCAATTCCTGATGGTAGGACTGTCATCTCCTCCCACACATGACCTATCATTTTTGACATGATTGAATCAAAATTAGTCAGTACATTTAGATGTAAATTAGAGACATCCAAGAATAATAATGAGCACCAAAATATAGCTCTGTGTAATTGACACGGCAACTGCTTAGTACAGTCTTCCACAGTGTCCTCGAAATTATTAATATCATGATAACAGAAGTACTGTATCAAAAAAGTGAGAAAACTTTTCCTTTTTTTTTTTTTTTGAGCGGCATATTTAACTAACCCTTAAATCCTAAGGAAATCTATAAGTGTTTGCTCATCCGGCACTTGCATTATCCGGACGGTCCCGACCAGAGACAGACGTAACTGGCCGGCCAAGGAGTGTGCGAGGGCTCCCGCGTCCTGCCCACCTCGCGTCCCGTCCCGTCCCGCCGCCTTCCCCACCTTTTCCCCTTCAGTCCCTGGTCGCCGCCCGCCCCGGTGCGGCTGGGCTCCCGCCAGGAGCACTGCCGGGCCCCCTGACCCGGACGGCCACTCGCTCCAGGAGCCGACACCTTCCAAAAACAGGCTGGACCCCCGTGCGCTTCCCAGCCACTGCGCCCTGTGTTTTCTCCCTTATAAGCCCCTTATTTGTGTATTTGTACTGACCCGGAAGGGTGATGCTGTCAGGAAGGTGCCAGAAACCACTGGCACGCTGCCCCATGGGGCCAGCTCTCCCCACACCGCCCGCTACACCTGGGCAGCTCCAGCAGGCCGGGATCCCACCTACCCTTGGGCTCCCTTGTCCCTCCCCAGCCCTGGGGAGCAGAGGGGAAAATCCCCAGGGAGCACACGAGGGAGGAGGCCTGAAACTCTTGAAGACAAACTGCTCCAGTCCTTCCCCAGAGCTCTTTCCTCCACTGGGCAAAGGGCCCTCCATGTTGCCACCACCTGAGGGAGCGCCATCACCCAGGGTGGGTGTGAGGGGTACAAGAAACAGCTGTAGGCTTTAGGGAGGAGAGACACCCCCAACTCTATAAAAAGTGCAGTAGGTAACACCACCACCCCTACAGACCCCTAAAGTACTCTTTTGGCAGGTGGGAAGAGGGGGAAAACAGGAGAAGCTCTTGGATATTTTTCTTGTTTCCCCATTTCCAAAAGGGTCAGTTGCCCTCATGGCAGGCAGGTGCCTGAGAAAAGAACAGGCCTTAAAACCAGATCCACTGTACACCCTGGGCTGAGGCAGACAAAAACAGGCACAAAATTAAGACATATTTCCAACCGGTCTCAGTCTTTTCCCTACAAAATGTCAGTTAATGTTTCTGGTGGTGGCATTTTGCGCACGGGGTGTGCCTATGCCACTGTCCCGGAGGAAAGGCTGCCCACCATCAGCCGTCCCGGAGCCACAGAGCACATCACGAGGGGAGAGCCGGATTTTGCTCCTGTGTGCCCCAGAGGAAAACAGGTAACTGTTTAGGACCAAAACAATTCAGTGAGTCCTTTTTTTTTTATATGGTGGGAGCATTTACATGTGTTAATGTGGCACTCAGTGATCTTGATAACCCTAGTCTGTATTACTACCTTGAAGCAAACCTAAAATCTCCTGGGGTCATGCCAACATCTCAATGGTTGCGTACTGAGTATCTCCCTAAAGTCTTTGATTACCATGTTGCCGGGGGAAAAAAGAAATTAGCTGGAACAATTTCTGTGTCAGTTGTCTGTGATGAAAGACGAAGTGCCCAAGATTACTATGTCCTCAATGCACTTGCCATACCTTCCCTCAACAGAGATGTTAATATTTTGAGTAACCAGGTGAAGCAAGTGTCAAAGCTGTTTTATTGGAATATGTTTTTCTGGAAGCCACAAATCATAAAACCATTTCTGAAACAATATTGCAAACACTACAAAAGTTTCCCTGTGCAGAGCATATGTGGCCAGAAACACTGCCTAGTGAAACAAGTGCTGGTAAGAAAGAAAATTGTCTACCCCTTGCAACTCAGTTTTCAGGGCTGGTTAGTAACTTGTACCCTGAACACCACAGTTTTCAGGCATTTAGCACCTCTGAGATCGTGGCTAATGAGTGCACGTAATTTGTGAGACTTAAATGCCAAAGCTTCCTGGGTGAAGAAATCTCACAGTATACATGGCCTCACTAACTCTGTTTTAAACAACAAAAATAAAATCCAGGAATATTTCTGTAAGAGAAGAAAACCACAAGCAGTTGTGTACTTCAGGCAGATGCTCAGCACTATTCTCTTTGACAGAAGTTGAAGGCAAAATGCTGATTTTCTACCTGTTTTTTACCCTAAAGTGTCACTGGATAATTACTGCCTATTGAGTTTGCCATAGCACCCAATGTGTGTTAAAGTATCACATCTCACATTCATAACAAATTCAGTACAGGTTGCTTCTTGGGGTTGAAAATGATCCACCCACTCATGACAGAAAGCCAGAGCAAGTAAACCTAAATCCAGCTGCAGCTTGTGCCAGCTTTGGCTGGATGAAATTAGTTCTGTAGGACCTATGACAAAGTTCAGCTGGACTCAGAAAAGGTGACAGCAGTTAAACTAATGAGAAGACTTGTGCGCTATACAAAGATTCACGGTCATATTAACATATCTATGCTAATTTATCAAAAATGAAGGGCATTTCAAAATACTGTTTGGATTTGATGTAGAATGCTCCTAAGAGGACTGGCATTTGGGGATGTAAAAAAATGTTCTCTGGTAACAAAGGGCTTTGAAATAAACACAGAATGCCTGGCTTTCCTTCAAGGATTGTGCCTGAAAATGCCTGTCATCTCCCACTTCTTCTTAACAAGGACTGACTTATTTAAAAGGCCTGTCTCTTTTTCTTTTCTACTCAAGAGATGTTGCTTCTAGTAGGGATGACCATTGTGGAGGGAAGTGACCAAAGAATAAAAATGAGGTTAAAAAAAGGAAAGAGAAGTTCCTTATACTTCCCTATGGGGAACAAAGTGAAGAAATAGAGGGCAAGGAAGATTGAGGAGAAAATAAATAAAGTAGGAGGTGGAAATAGGACYGGAATGTCATTTCAGAGCAGCATTACTGGGCTAGGTTCAGAAGTTTCAGAAGAAAGAAAAATTAAGGAGCTGGCAAAGGACTGAGTGAAGCACATTCCCCAATTTATGGAGGATGCAGCTGAGACTCAGTGAAGCTCCCGTAGATTGCCAATGGGCATGAGCATGGAGAGGGAAGGCCTGCATTTTAGTGTTATCGGAAGTGGAAATCTGAATTCACCATCTATAATTCCAGGATGAGAACCTCTCACTAAAGTTGAAAATAACCAGGCCATAACCCCTCACACCTGACAATGTTCTATTTTAATTTCTTGTCTTTTGGGAATGTGAATTATGTTCTCTCAGCTTCTGGTAACACCAGTTCTGATAAGCCTCCTTGCAGTCTGCACTACATCTAGCAATCCAAAAACTCGGGATAGGGGCAGATTTCAACACCTCCAAGCAGCCACAGAAATGAAATGTTATTTTTGAAGTTACTTGAGCAGGCTGCTAAATGCTACAATAAGCCCAAACCACAGACCTCATGCATTTGGAATTGCTTGGTAGACTCTCTTAGGCACACACCTCACGTTTGAGCCCTACCCCTTCAAACGCCTTAGAGTGTTAAAACAARGGGAGAAATTTCCACAGTAAACCTCGCTTATGCTATGTTGTGCTTCCCCATGCAATGAAGCGGAAAATGTTTTCTTGCGCAGTGAGAACACATGGGTGGAATTACCCACATGAAGGACGAGAAGTGCTCTTGGTGGGTGCCTGCAGAATCGGGGCCCTACTCTTTAGTCATCGAGCTTGTTGTGTATAGTTTGGCAGATTACTTGCCAAAGCAACACTTATACTTTCACATCTGCCTTTTTTCCTGTCCTACCCTAATGGTACTAAGGAAATTAAATGCAAAAAACCAAATGTATTAAATATTACATTATAAGAGAGAATATAAAGTGCCTTGGTAAGGCTGACAAGCCAGCCTTGTGAGGAAATATTACAAAAATAATTCTCTTGCAAACTTCAGCTATGTTMTTTTGAAACAAGTCTTCAAAAATTGAGGCAAATCCCACCTCAGTTTGACATGTAACAACAATAAAAGGCACACATGATATGCAAAATTTCTGTCTGATAAACAGATCAACCAAGCTACATTAAATAAGGTAATTAACGCTTGCTTAGTTTGTCAGACACGTTTAGGGGAGCAACTCGATTCTTGAAAGTGTAATTATGTGTATAGACAATCTCCTGGCATTTCTTTACTTGCTAAAGAAGAGCCTGATACAGTTAAAACTATAGGGTCTCTCAGATACATTTTGAAGGAGAGAGTAAGGTAAACTATACAGCTGTATTTAATGATTGCCTCTACATTGTATCAATGACTGGTCTAACTAGGACAAGGTGAAAACCTGCCTCCAGCTCTGTAGAGGCGGGAAAGCAGAGTGTATGTTTATTATCACCCTGGTGAACAGAAATTCGCAAGTAAAATAATCATACATTGTTATAAATAGGGCAACTCAAAATCCACCTGCAAAGAATATCGGTATCTTACAAAAGTGCTTTGGCAAGATAAACTATAAACCACATGAAACAAATTCTTTGGTAATTGGTATTTTAATCTGTTTTGCATCCTTAGGTATTTTTCCTTATACTTCCACTACAGCAAATGGGAAACATTTTGAATATTCTGAAATATTTCAATTTAATAGTCTTCATCGCATCAGGGAAAAATTCTGTTATTACAGAGCCCTGCAGAGGTGATAGAAAAACTGACTTAATCCCCAGATTATGTTCTGTTTGCCCCAAGTAACCAGGCTTTTTGAGTGGCAAGAAGTATTCAGCAAAAAGCATTTATCTTTTAAAAAAATAAAATCTTTCTTCCCCATCTTACCTTTGAAATTAACTGACCTTTTCTGGTTTACAGAAGATATCACAGAATGTGTCATTCTGTGACATTGCAGGATTTATGCAGCCCCTGATACCGGCTGTGTCACAGAAGACTGCATTCTGGAATGTCTGTAGCAAATTAACAAACACCAAGAGCATTTCACAGGAGAGAGAAAAACTGAGAGTTTCATACTCAAACCATTTCTCTTGTATATTCCTCAAGGTGGTTCATAAAGATATTCTCACAGAAGTCTAACATGAATTCAATTTTCTTGTTAGCGCACTTCATCTTCAAACTATGACAGAGAAAGAACAAATTGTTGTCATACTGTATGACAATTTTTCACAGTCTCACATATATTCTTTTTTTATAAAAGCACATTTTCACAAGGACTGGTGCATTGTCTAAAAGACTTTGGATAGATAAAAAGTTTGTATAGGAACAGTAACTGGCTTTTGTTGCAGTGTTCCAGATCAAAATATTTTCTTTAGACCATGTTAGGTCTTATCCAGATTTCAAAACCTCCCCTTCATTCACACATAATCGACACCAAAAATCTAAGGAAAAGATCATCCTTTAATTCCCTGGGCTACCTTGGAATATGTTATTTTAACTGGCAGATTCTCAAAAGTTTTCCCTGAACCCTTTACACACATTGTCCATCTGCAACTCAAATATCCTTGTTCCTGAATGCTGCACCTGCCCTTATTCCAATGCCACAGATGTTTTTTACCAGATGTTGAAAACAAAAATGTTTTCAGTTGGCTGCAGTACAGTTGGTCTTGTCTTGGATATTTTTTTCTTTAATTTATTTACTTATTTTACTCAGTTCATTCCATGAGTCTTTCAACTACAAATTGAATGGAGGAAAAAATGAGTAGTTCACATGAGCTTGCTATGCACATTTCCATATGCATAAAAGACGAGCTAGAGAACTTAAACTCAAGCCACTCTGAACAAACATGCATCTCTTTTTATTGTAAACATAATAAACTAGAAATTACCCAAAGTTACATTCTTATAAGTGTAAAAAAACCCAGAGGAACCAAAAAAGTGTGAGTGTTTAAGAACAGTTCCAATGCCCTCCATAGTAGCAAATATGGTTGTTACGAAATACAGAATTCATCAGGGAGAGGAAGACAGTGGCTTTTGCCTGGAAAGAAACAAAGGATCATGTTTGAGGAAAAGGATCACATTGAAAACAAAACCTACATATTTTAGGTTTTGAATGCTCTAAAGACACTAACCCCTGTTGACCATCTTTCTTCTTGTTTCTTGCATATTCGATCATAAATTAAATAATAGCATGAACTCTGAGAGAGCCATCATTAGGCTTCAGAGTCAACAAGATATTGAAGTGAAAGGAGTGAATATAGGCCATTCTGAGCTGCTGTCTCCAGTTATTACAGAAGCTAGAGGCAACACAGCATCAATTTGCTGTCAGTCCAAGTGGGGAAGGCTATTTTTGCAATTATATGCTAGAGGCTATTTTTAATGAAGGATTAGAATTTGGAGCACAAGATGACAGCTTCCTAAAACAATAGGGCTTGTTCAGCCACTGTGAGCCAACATCATTCATCTGCTGAGTTGTGGCCCTGATCCGTCAAAGCACTGGATCTTCAAGGAGATTATTTGCATATTTTTCAGTTTTATTACTTGAGCACCTGGGAGATTTTTGTCATGGGCAAGAATGCCACTGTGAAAGGCACTATATGAACACCAGCAAAACAGCCCTGTCCCTAGCAGCTTACAATCTAAGCTTTCTTCAAGTTTAGGGTTCTGTTGGATCAAGGACTTCCTGTATCTCCTAATCCGGTTCTAGTAACGCAGATGTTATGAGACAGTGGGCAAGCACAATATTTCTCTCTTCCAAACTGCACCAGTTAAAAAAAAAAAAAAAAAAAAAAGGCCAGGGACAAATTTGAAAATGACAATAGGAAATCCTTGGTTGGGATAGAATATGAGTAGGAAAATGCAGTTTACCAGCCCATAAAGCTGAATCCAAGCTGGTATTTTCTGCACTTAAGAATAAGAATGTGTTCTGTAATATTCTATTTTAGAAAGTGTGCTCTCTTCTAAGGAGTCTGCAGTTTGGCTTCCAAAGCCACCAAGTTCTTTACTATGTAATTAATTTACTCCATTAAAGCATACTGCAAATTCCTTGGCTGAAAGCAACGGTCTTATTGAGGCAGTGAGCTGGATTCTCAGCAGCCAGCCCTTAAGCTTAGTGAAGTAAGTGAAAGAAAATTAAAATGGGCTTAAATTGTCATTTTTGGAAGAGCACTTTCCCTTAGTGTTTTGGCTCATCACAGCACAGACTGTTGACATGCACGAAAATCTAATGCAACATGGTGAGTCAAATTATTTGGCTAGTGTCACTCTGCAGAAGTCTGTCACTGTGTTAATACCCAGATTTGATAGATTTTCGAAAGATGCATTATATATCCAGTGTTCAAGCTCTTTCTGCTGGGAGTGTAGTGAAAACTATTGGACCTCTTACGTTACATAGAATACTCTAGCAGGCAGTTACCCTGAAGTTTTACGGTCATAATTTACCATGCAATTACAGAATATTACACAGAAATATCTGCAGATAAATTAAAATAAACTCCAGTGTGACTGCAGCTCAACAGGAACTCAAAAAAGTGTCTTACAGTGGCAAAAAAGCACAGCCCCTGTATGCTTAAACAGGGGAAGCAGGAACAAGAGAGAGAGGTGGTTTATGACATTGGTGAGCAGATATGGTGTCTATACTCTGAGAAGGAAATGGAAAAAATAGAAAATGTGAAGAAAGCATCCCAAGAGCTAGAGAAAATGCTTTACAGTGAGACACTCTAGGAGCTCATTATATTTATTTTATTGAAGCAAGACTGAGAGGTTACATGATTTCAGTATGTAAACACCTTCTCAAGTAGCAAATACTGCGCAAAATTCTAGAATAGGAAATTATAGCAAGAACACAAAGGCTGAGAAGCTGAAGGCAGACAATTTAGATCAAAATACATGTATCTGGTTTTAATGCCGCAGGACAGCGATTAAGCTTGGGAACCCTGTACCACTAGAAATGGTAGGGTTTTTAYATTTCTTGGCTTTTTCCATGTAAGACTGGTCATCTTTCTGAAGATATTATTTCACCAAAACACAAGTTATTTGGGTTCTATATATGTAATTTGGGATATGAGATGGTCTGTGATAATACAGAAGTCTAGACGAGATGATCACTTCCTGGCCTTCAACTCTACATGTTCTGGGAAAAGAACAGATACAATTTCTTGCAGCAAGGGTTTTCTCTCTGCACTAAAACATTCAAATTTAAAATAAACTCATTCTTAAGTGCCTAATTCTGCCCACTGAGTAAAATGGGAGCCTAGGTTGACTAATTCATRTATGACTGTATAGTATCAGATTAGAAAATTCTGCCTATTAGTAACCAAACAAGATCACCATCCCACTCTACTCAATATTATATAAACAGGGAATAACAGATAGCCTCTACTCCCAAGAGCCCACATTTMAAACCTGACAAACAAGGCAAAACTATAGCATTATGACAGCAAATGTTCTGTTACTTCTACAATTATTCTTCATGAAAGGGCAGTGTAGTAGGGACACTGCCCTCCTAAGGATACAACTACCTGCTTCGTCTGCATCACCTTCAATCTCCAGGGTGTTAGTAGTGGGACTAAACACCAACAAGGGGGAAAAAAGTTACTGCAGATAGGTGGAAGTCATATCTTTCTCCCAGTACTACTCAGTATCCACTGGCTAAAGACACTTAATTCAGCCAATAAGTAATTATGGGTTACAAAGGAAAAATAACAGTACAATAAAGCATAGTTACTAGTCCAAGTTCTACCCAACTGGGGCATTCCAATAATATTAATCCAGAAAAGCATCACTGAATTCCCTGGATTGGTTTCATTGGTTTCGTTGGATTTGCACTCCTGTTACTGGGAGCAGAACTTAGGGTATTCTGTGCAATCATTTGTTTAACATAAGAAATATAACGAGATATCTGTTTGCTTTCATTTTTTTATTTAAAAAGAACACAGCTTTATGAACAAACTGACACTTTGTAAAAGATGGGGTATCCCTAAAGATTTCAGGATGAAGATTACAAAATTAAATAGAAAATGTAATTTTTCTTTTACTTCCTTGTACTGCCATATGACATTTACTGGCTGAAAGACAACTTTTTGTCCAACTAAGCTAAACCAATGACTGGCAATGAGGAAAATGCACACAGTAGAGAAATGTCTCCAAATACGGTTCTAAAATATTATTTAAAGCACAATTAAAAGAAAAGTAAATGCTATTCAGTGCAATGAAAATAACCTTTAYGTTGTTCTGAAAGTTCAGAGGACCAGGATGGTAGAAGGCAGCATACTTCTGGAGGGACGTGTCTTGCATTCAGGGTCCTGCTCCCCTCTTATTGAGCACAGGACAGGCACAGCAAGTGATGCCCTTGACTGCATGTCATTACAGGAGTGCTACAGCTCCAGTGGCACTCATGTGAATTACTCCATACAGATTTTCCCCAGCTAAAAAGCTACATCATAAATGCAAAGCCCCATAATTGTCTCCTACTCACAGGTTTTATTTGGATGATACATGACGTAACTCGTTATGGCAAATGAACCACCCCTAGAAACTATAGCTGTTGCCATCCTGCACTGTATTTGCCCTAAATGTTTCCTGTGGCTTCCAAGTTAGCTAATACATTTGCCTGGTGTAGAACCTTTTGACTGAATGTAGATTTCTAATGTGTGTGTGTGTGTGTAGCATTAACAGAGAGATACATAGAAAATTAAAATGCAGTAAAAGAGGAGAACTGAAATATATCAAGCTAAACATGAACACACACACACACACACACACAAAGCAAAAAACAAGTGCTCAGAAAGAGATACTCATTTTAATATGAGAATGACAAGATAAGTTTACCACAGAAGCTATGTCCCACATCAGGGTGCCAAAGGCTGCCACTGGCAGAGAGACAACATCACAGAGCAGCTGGGGCACCTGACCACCCCTAGAAGAAGCTGGGTTCACCCCGAGGGGATGTCCAAGGCCCCACGTCCTGACTGCAGTGACTGCACTGCCCCATGCAGTGCCGTAGCGAGGGAAGTGTTTCAGAGAGAGGCTTTGGCTGACCTGCATCTGCCCCGTCACTCCAGCTGGAGGAGCAGACGGGGTGGTTTGCCCCTCCATACATATAGTGGGAAAACTGCCTCTGGCAAATCTCTTCCGGTCCCAGCTGGTTTTGCCCGAGTTCCACCTAGATACTTATTTACTCATCAGACACTCCTGAGCTTGGTATGGCATGCTTCTTTTGGGGGTTTTAAATTACTAAACAATTAGAATAGATATAAAACCAATATAGTTTTGTGTCCTTTGAGTGCAAGATTTTCGAAAGTGACTAGTGATTTTGGAAGGCTCCCATATGACATACGCATGTCCGTGTTACTCTTTGAAGTAACCCAACTTCCAGAGATCAGGTACTCTTTGTTTCCTTAAAGTCTAGTGCCTTTCAAGAGTCTCAAGATGAGCATTCAGATGCTGAGAAACATAAAATCACTAAACTGCTTTGGAGAAATTTGAGCTAAAAATGTACCTAATTGCAAGAGATTGATTTCAGCTGCTTGACATCAAAACCCAACAGTTGCCTTTTCTGAGGCCAAGAGCAAGGCTTACTTTGTCTGATAAAGTGTTCTCCAAAAGGAACTCATTGCATCTGACGGAAAATTAACACAGGGCAAAGAAGATCACAAAAGACTATGACCTTTCTCCTATATAAATATTTAATCAGGTACTTGACCTCACTGGATTACAAATTAACAGTAATTGGGACCCAAAAGGTTTCCTCTTCTTAACAATTTTTTTTTCAATTGAACATGTTATTAAATTGGTTCAACTATTTTTTTTTAGTAGAATGGAATTTGTTACTTAAGAAAAATATATTGAGGGACATTAGGAAGACTGCCATCCCTCTTACCAGTTTTCTGAATCCATGGATTCCTCTTCAGCACAAAGAAAGTCACCCATCCTACCTAAGTTTCACCTGAATAGATTGTAGAAATGAGGCACAATGCTGTTTGTCCTGGACCCCAAATCCCAGACAGTAGGTGAAATGCTTAGGGACCCCTGTTAATATCCTTTTCTCCTTGTACACATAGAAAACAGAAACAGGGAAACTTCCTCCAGAGCTTTTGAACATTTTCCAAGGCAGTGAAGGATGGATTTTGATCTAAGCTGGGACCTTAGATCCATTCAAGACAATGATTTTCCAGCCTGGGAATTTTGTTTGCAACTGTCCTATTAAATAACATGCACACGTCATAAAGATTGTATGGGCATGCCTGTCCACTCACAGAGCTCATGAGTCCATAATCTGCACTCAAGCAAAACTACCACTGAAGCTTCCAAGARGATTTTGATTTGCCCCAGGCTTTTTGACTCAAAAAAAAAGTTTCTTTCTTTCTTCATTAGTGCAGCAGTCTCTGCTGCTTCTGTTATATTTTTCTCAACAATGCAATTATTCACCCTGCATTTTCAAAAGTTCATAAAGCATACGGAAAAAATTGATATTAAAGGAAACAGCCAGCACGTTTTTGGGAGAGGACTTTTACTGGACATAAAATAATTTGGTTCAGCTGTGTACAAGTTAAAAGAGAAAAAATGCAAATATAGCGATTTTGGTTGGTTTTTTCCTTATATCTGTAGTTCTAAAACAGCTTTGAAATGACAACTCTGTGTTAGGACAGAGATTCATTCTTGTCTGCAAAGTGCCATGGGTATGTTTAGTGCCTTGCCCCACAAGAAAAATCCCTGTGTCACAATGATGTCTGCCCTCCCGAATAAAAAGGGTCTTATCCCCTGGGACTGCACATCTGCAGCTTCCATTTCATCTGGAGTTACAGTGAGCACAGCTCAGTTGCAGCCTTTCAGATCTAACAAAACCTGCTTTGGATGACCAGAGACTGACCTGGATACAGAACGTGAAGAGGAAGCCTGTGGGAGGAAGAGCTCAGACGAATCCTATCAGTGGCAGCAGGAGGCGGTTTTACCTGTGAACTGGCCACAGCATAAGTGAAAGGAGAACTCAAAGAAATGACTGTGGGAAACTGGCCTTCAGATTAATTAAACTATTCCCAAGCTAACCTCAATGCAAGGGCTGATGGAAGTACAAAGGTGTTGGGCTCAGCCTTGACAGCTAAGCACTGGTGATCAAAGAGCCATGTTGTTCTTGAAGCTCCTCAGTGCCTGTTCTTCATGCCTGAAGACCAGAAGATCAAGGTCATGCTCACCTTCACCTTGGCAATAGCCGAATCCGTGCTGAACACCAGGCCCCTACACACCACATGTGCTGCACCACACTCGTGCTGGGCTAGCYGATCAGTGGAATTCTCCAGCTCTTTCATAAGGTGACCTTGTAGCTCTAATTTAAAAAAGAACAGGGATACCAGCCAAATACCAAAGTCTAAATAAGTTTTCCTATAAGCACAATATCGAGATGATAAGTTTGTCTGTGAAGTCCATTCACTGGCTCCAATCCCAGAATGTAAACCAGGTGATGTATCTTCACTCCTCTTTTCTGACAGCAGTAATCTTGCCGAAGTCTGTATTTCTGGGCTGTGGCAAACACCTGGTGACTGTTATGGTTCTGTGTCCATTTTGGCTTCTCTAGGCTGTTTGCCAAAAATCACAGTCATATGTCGTTCTTCGATTAAGGCTTGTCTCTACGTCTCAGATATCTGTGCAGACTTCTATGGCTGATTTTCCCTTTTGGTTCTCTTGTGCCAAGTGTTTTCTGAGCAAATTCTTCCTTATGCAGAGAGCCTGCTCTGGTCTGCCTCTGGATATCTATGTTTAAAGACTCATTTGAGTTGCTCACATATGGGTACCTATGGGATTTGAGATGCTCTAGGGTGTCCACCATGGCCTTCAGCTGCCACTCTAGTAATGCATAGGTCTCCTTTAAGTGCCGCATCATTCCTTGTGGATGTTCCAGGTACGTCTGTGCATCTTAAATGGAACAAGAAGCCTGTATGTGGGCAAGTGAATCAGGCCTTTGATGTCTTATGTTAAAATGCATACACTGTAGAAGCATTTGGGAGTTCAGATTTAGTGAACTGGAGTGCAATAATATCTATTCCCTTTCTTAACAGTTATGCATCAGTTGTAACACATTTGATCACAGCTAAACCTGTGGTCTTTTCAATTAGTTATATGCCTTGAGAGATGCTATGCTTATCCACATAAATCATGTTTCACTTCTGATTTTGGAACCTGGAACRTATGAATAATATAGACATTACAATCTAACTTACAGACATCTACTTGATGCAGTTAAACCAGAACATTTATGTTCACCRTTTATGATATCTCTCTTCATCTGTGACTAAAGTACAGCTTCACTGGTATGTTTTTTGACTAGCCATTACAAGGTGTCCTTGTTGATGAACTTCTTCCCTACATTTTCTTTTGCCTTACTGTGATAACTGGCATTCTTGTACTTTCTGTGACTGATCTCCAGATGATCCAATGTGAGCATGAGAAGTGTCGTTTTTTATCATTCACTGCTTATAGTTCATATGACTGCTTGCATAACTCATCCCACATCCAGAGTAAATACAGAGCTTCATACATTTGTAGCRGTCATACACTCTGTTACAGCTCATTCTAGGTCACCTGGTTACATGTCATTAAGCAAGGCATATCATCATGACAGCATGCTTA
Source organism: Oceanodroma leucorhoa (assembly GCA_030449065.1). Taxonomy (NCBI): domain Eukaryota; kingdom Metazoa; phylum Chordata; class Aves; order Procellariiformes; genus Oceanodroma; species Oceanodroma leucorhoa. The sequence goes on from JASVER010000062.1 coordinate 2,365,619, forward strand.
CAATTACTAGCTAATGTCTTAGCTGAACCTCCACATTCACGGCCTCCTCTTAGCCTTTCCAAAAAAAATTGCAGTAAGCTTGGCAACGTTTCACCAAGTCGTTTCTTGTGTTTTATAAAAAGCGATCTATGCTTAGCGTCTTGTCTTTCGATTCTAGACAAAATCACAAAGCTTTCTGTGGCTGTTGCATGTTCTACTTAGAATATGCATTCATATACCTGTCCTGTGTCACTGTCATAGCCCTTGAGGCCTCTGCTGTAGATGAGTTAGGCATCATTCATTTTGTGGTCTGTTTCTTTCGTTAGCTTGAGATTGACAATTTGGTGTTGTTCAATTTAAGGTTGTTTCTTCTTGCAATTTCCAGTATTCTCCACAATCATTCCTGATGTTCAGTAGTGGTGCTGCCCCTTTCTATTATGTCATTCACATGTATTTTCATTCCTGGGAGACCTCCTAGTGTTTGGGTCGTTGTGCTGCAATATACTTCTGGTGCTAAATAGATTCCAAAAGGCAATCTCAGGAAGCAGCATCTGCAAAATGGTGATTTGAAAGCAAATTCTGAAGCATTCAGTGTCCAGGGGAATCTGCCAAAACCCTCCCTCTGTATCTAATCTTCTGAAGAACTTCGCTTCTGCCATCTCAGCAAACATTTCGTTCCTTGAGAGCAAATGGAAATGTTTCCCTTTTTAAATGATCTTGTTCAGCATCTTGTGGTCACTGCAGAATCTAAGTCCAATCCTTTTTGCTATTTTTCTCCACAGCTACAAAGAACAAGCCTGTTTTATTGCCCTGGCTGATCCTGTGAATGAAGCCATCTGTTGTCATGTTTTGCCGCACTTTTATTAGTGCCACATGTAAGAGATTCTGCATCTTCCATTAACTGTACCTTGAAAGTCACCAGGTGACCTCTTTTTTCTGCAAGCACACTTCACTTCACGCATTGGCACATTCACGTCTGGTTCAGGTTTGTTCCTGGGGCTATGAATCTACTGGGCTTTGGCACACATTCCAGTGACGAGACCAAGCTTATGCCCATGGACTATTTGCTCTCCTTAGTGCATTACCACAACGTTTTGTTTTACTCTTTGTGCCTTTGAACATCCGTGACACTTCACACTTGGCCAGGCCTGGAATTTGTCCCTTGCTTTCAGATTTCAGTCTCACCTTTGACTTCTCCAACTTTATACTTTCTTTTGAACAAGTGTGTTTCAGTTTCCCTCACTTCTTTCATTTGTGCTCCTGGGCCTAATTTGTGCATCACATGGAGGCCATTTGTGCTTTGTTTTATTAGCCATTCTTTTGACTTTGCAGCATCCTTCTTTATTGAGCAAATGCACAGCTCTCCTCTGCACACTATTTATTCATTTCATTACCTGCTCTAGTCTGAGTGTTTTTGCAAATGCATGGCTTCTTTCCTTTCTTGATACTGGCATATATACTAGACTTTTTTATATTCATTCGCATCAGCTGCCAATGCTATTTTTGGCCTTTTTTTTTAAAAAAAAGTACCTGCATTTCTCCTACAGTCCAATTTGACTGGTATTCACAGTCATGGGCTCAAACATTTAGCCTGAGTATTCAGAGAACTTTCAACTGAACCACCACGAAGTGAGTGGTTTTGAACAAGGGCACTTTTCAATGCCCTAAATTCACAAGGACTGGCTTGGTAGTTTTGAGTCTGTGATAAATTACTCTGTTGTTCCATCTATATTATCGGTAATATCTCTTCTAGAGGCTTTTTTTTCCCCCTGGGGGAACTTTGATGATCAAATGTCCATTTCTTCCACTTTGCTCTCATCAAAAATATGGTACTTCTATGCACCCAACCCAGTAAAAAAATTTGTCTCTTTTCTGTTTTATTTGCCTTTATAGCTTTCATATAGCCTTTATGTATCTGCCTGAGCTTTCTCCTTACCTTTTCAGCATTCACCAATTTTAAAACATTGGAGACTTTTATCTACTCCAGGCACTGGTTCTTTAGCAGGAAGAAAAACAAACTTCTATTTTTGTGCTAAACGAACAGCCCCAGTTGGCTCTGCTTTTGCTTTTGTTTTCCTAGACCCTGAAATAGATCCTCTTGGTGGCCTGCTGATGAAATCGGGGAGCTACTCTAATTGTGTCTCTATGATGTGATGAAAGTAGCATCTCCCAACCATAAATCAGAAACAGCCCCATAAGCCATCCTGAGAGCAATCACTGCATTTCCAGTCCTTCTGACTCTACAGGCAATCACAGAATATTTGCAGACCTGCCAGCTCTCCATCAGTTTGTGGAAGTTAGGCCTAATGAGGACAGGGAAATGTCACACCAGATTACACTTCCCTGGATTTTTTGCCAAATCCAAAACATTCATTTYACTTCCCTCTTCCTCTTACCATTTGTCCCCTTTCTTGGACTCCTAACACCCTGGTTTGCAATGCATTGCGCAGGCAGACCTTCAGATTGGTGYGCCAGTAAGGCAGACTACTAAATTTGGAGCTGCAGCTGATATGGCAATGTTATACAACAGGCATCGCCTGTAACTTCATACTTTTAATAATGTATTTTCAGGGAAACCTGTGGCATCATTATATAAATCAAATGAAAACAACCATGAAAAATGATGAAGCTGTGTAACAGAAGATTTGAAAGACAAGCTAGCACGTTTGGATCCAAACGGATGGCCAAGTATTTAATATACTGCAGCTAACCTGAGCCAACCTAATACAGTTTGTCTCCCCCTTTCTCAGAAACTGCCTCACCAACCTTCCTGCCAGGCTTTATGCAGGGCCATATTTAACCAGAGAAAAATTGTTTTGTCTCCTCTCCTATGTCAGAAAAAACCTCACTGACTGTCATCTCCATGAGTTATTTCTGTTTCTCTTCTTGGGGTTCTTTCTGTTTCACTCACTTCTCTCTGTATTGATATGGAGTTTTGCTTCATATTTGTTATTAGCACACTGATGGAAAGTTGCATACGTGGACCAGAAATAGCTGAGATATTTGGATTGGAGTTGGGTTTTTTCCCCCAATTTTGTTTCCTTTTTTTTAAATAGAAAAATTGTTGTGAGAGTAGTAAACTGTATTCTTAACAAGCCTGGTGTAAGCAATCTGAAGTTCACTCAGAGCCTAATCCTTAGTACTAAATTAGGCCATTTTATCCTGAAGAAGGACTTGCCATGTAGCTTTGGGATTTTAACTGTCATAATGTTCTTCAATAATGTAGCAAGCAGTTGAGGGCTGAAGTATTATATTCAGCCCTTTGAAGAATGCAGTGGGGTAGGTTGTATTGGTGAAATGAAAGTGAGCATGTCAGAGGGGTTACAGGGTGGGTGGAGTGCTGTGGTGATAGGGAGATAACGTTAGGACCATTGTATTGTGTTCAGTTAAAGCCTTATTTCAGACTTGAGGTTTTTCTGGTTTGCGGACTGCTCTGAGGAAACATACTTCTGATACCTTATTTTAAATGTATATACATGTATCTTTAAAAAAAGATACTCTTCCCAATTAAGCAAACAACAATGATCCCAAATGATGATACTGATGTACTCTAATTCCCTTAGAGTGGTTTGCTTGCTTATTTGCTTTTGGAAAAGAACGAAACAACATTCCAGCTTTGTACATTAGACAGTGTATTGTCTTTCATGTTTAATTCTTTATTCTCGGGGTTTGACCTTATTTTAAGAGTCAAAATATTTGCACCCAAGGAAAAGTATTCATCTGAAACCAGCCCAGTTATATACCTATGCTCTAACACTGAAGAATCTCTGGGTACATCATTCAAAACCACCCAAGTGACTTAGGTGCCTGTGTGAATTTGCAAGATGGAATTGAAGGATTTGGGAGTGAGGGAGGGGGTTGAAAGCCCCATCCAAAAGGAGGCATCAATTTTTAATTTTGTAACCAGAGTCAAACTCTAATTTAAATTTAAATTTCCTTCAATGTAAATATTTTCAAAGATTTTGCATTTAACATGTCAATGATAAGGGGGAATTTTCCTGAAGACATTACCATCCAGATATTGTAGTTAACAACAGCAAGTGAGTCATGAGCCATATAAAAAAGGCTTAGAAGCAAAAACGTAAAATTAACTCGTCATACATGCTATCCAATAGGGATGAAAAAATAAAACTAGCACAAATAACGAAAAGTCACTTTTTCCCAACTCTTTACCTCCTTCATGGTATTTGTAAAGCTTTTTTTTTATTTTGTACATCATTTTATCCCTGATAATATTTTCATAAGAATTGTGCTTAATTTTAACAGTATCCACAGTCACACCCTTTATGCTAAAAATCCTGTTCCTTTGCATGAGCCTCTCTTGTATTAAAGGAAAAATATGCCATTGCCTTGCAACCAGCCCATCCCACTGTACATTTCACTTGTGCATTGAGTCTTCTCTGTAAATAGGAAGAAAAACCTACAAACTCTTAACATCCAARCAATTGTTTCTTTTAACATAGAAACCCAAGCTAAGGTCTAGAATAGGCACATATTAAACGTGATTAGTCTAAATATATGCCTAAGGACAGCTTTATGGTAATTCTATGGTACTGCCCCCTCCACAGTCCATTGAAGCACAAACATGAGACAAACATGGAAAGTGCCATTACAGTATTTTGAGAAAAGCAGCAACCGTGTCTATGAAAATTTAATAGCCATTGACTTTTTTTTTATTTCTTTCTGTGAATCCAGGACAAACTTTTATTTGACAACCATATGTCCTTTAAAAGAGATCTATAAGTCTTCAAATAACTCAGACTGTTCTTCCCTCTCTCTTTCCCTCTCTCTCTCTCTCTCAATCTCTGTCTCCCTTTTTAATGCCCACATCTCCACTATCAGGAACAAATATGATTTCTGATTGAACATCACTTTATTTGCCAGTTCTGTGGTCTTTTCTTATCTTGTTCCACACTTCTCAGGCTTTGTGGTTAAATTATGTATTAAGGTCAATGTCAAAACACGGAAGATCTGTAATCTACAGGGAGCTCCCTTTTATTCGTTATTACAGTGAAGGCTGAGCGCAACTGTCAGGGAGCTTGGGATGTGCTCAGCATGGAGGCTTGCTACACAGCAGGGCTCTACAAAGCCTCTCTCCTTGTTCTCCCAGGACGAACCCTTGATAGATTTACCCAGATAACCCATCTCACTTTAAAGCTCTCTTGTCTCTGCTTCAATCTGAAAGCTGTCAAGTGCACCTATATAGTAATGTCATAAATCAAATGTAAAATGTGTACACTGGAGACACTGCGAGTGTCATGTATTCACTTGTACTTTGAGATCTTCTAAAGTAAAATGGTGTCAGAATAAGGAAGGCTGGGAGGAATGTTTTTTTCCTTAAAAACGATAGAATATTTGAAAAGGTTGGCAGTAAACTTTTTTAAAAAACTTTTGTTGTTATAAAGCCAAATTCTGGTTTATCCTAAATTAATCAGGGAGGGCTATTTAGTAAACAAAAAAAAGAAGTTGCACGATATCCAGCTGCAAACTATGTGATTTAATGCAAGACCATGTATTGATTTTGTTTCTTTGGTTTTCTTCTTGACAAGCATTTGTCAACACAGATTTGTATTAGTTCCCAGGTTTGTTTATTAAAGACACATCATTCTTTTCCTGGACTAGAAATAATTCTCTTGCAGCAGGAGTACAGCATCAAAGAGGGATCCTAAAACAAGATGCCAAGCATGACAAGAAAGAAAAGGAGCCCTCTATGTGGAATGTACCACCACTGAACTTAATTTTTTTCTTATCCTCAGATAAAGAGAATTTTAATTTTTTATTGGCAGGAAAGGCTTGCTATTTCTTACGTAGTGGAGTCAGCATTTTATTTTTCTTGTGGGACAAAGGGGTTGCATTTGCAACATCCAGGTTGCCTTGTAATCAGATAACTCCTAGCAAAACATCCTACAAAATTGGTCCTGCAATTCAGAATTTTTTTACTTTAAATGTTCTGGCTCAAAGAATATCTATTTTGATGCCAGTTTGCATATGCCACTTAATTAAGCATACCTGTGAATCATACTGTACTGGGAGGTCATTAATCGATGTATTCTATACTGCATCCCAAACAAGTTTGACAAGTTTAATCATTAATTTGCAAAGAGCACTAGCATAACTGTGAAAGAATCTCACCCACAGAAGCCCTAAAAGAGGATTGTCTCTCCTTTTAAATCATTTGGAAGTGAAAAGTATCCAGTTCAGCTGGGATCCGGAGTGTGTGTGCTTTCTGGTGGAGGGCGAGGGGAGGCCCAAGAGGTGTTCAGTTCTGGAGACAGATGTGTGAGTCTGAGCTATAAACCAGCTGGTGCCAAAGGTCACTCCAGAGGGTGCCAGATTTTTTAGGCTGTGGAACCAGCCCAAACAGGATGTGATACTAGTTTTTTCATTCCCTCTCCTAGTGCTGGCTGCAAATCTCTGCAGCTCCTTCACCAAACACACCTATGGTCCGCCTAGGTTCATGGAGGTACTTGGATCCCTTGAAGCTAGAAAATCATTCATCTCTATTTCTGTGTATATTATACAATATTTCAAAAGGCTTCAAGTATGGGCAGTGACTTTCTCTGTAGTCCATACTACTAACAGAGACATCTTTGCTACCTGAGGTGTTACTTTTGCACTTTCCAAATCTATATCTTTTCTCCTGTTTTCATTTAAAACAAAGGCCTTTCTGCATGATAGCATCTGTTTCATACTCTTTGAATTTGAAAATGATGCAGAAATGCTTTGCCATCAAGATCTCAACATGATCTCTCAGGAGCCATAATACAAGAACATAAGAGTGACTATTCTGTGTCAGATCAGAGGCCCATTTGCTCAGTATCCTGTCTCCATCTTTGGCCAGCCAAAGAGCACAGAAAAAAGTCAAGTAGTGATACTTCCACCAAACTGCTCACAGCCCCCAACAATTTGTCATTTAACAACCTCCTGAGCCAAAGATTGTGTCTTTGTATTTAATAGACATCAATGGACATTTCTTCCATGAATGTGTCCACTCACTGTGTCACTATTTAAATTTAAGCATCCACAGCAGGAGTTCCACAGCCTAACTACACACTGTGTCAAGAAAAGCCTCACTTCACACTTTTGAACAGTTTACCCAAGATCCATAAAGTGGAAAAATAGCAGAGGAACGCTAAAAACCATCTGCCTTAAAGGGAGTCAGGAAGCGTTAGAGGCTGTCTTGTCTTGTTGTCATCATCTGGAATCTTTTGACTATTCCAAGCAGGAGAGGACTTTCTGCTTTGTACTTTGAAATACATCTAGATATACAACTCTRTCAGTGTTGCTGTGTAGAAAGACAAGGTTTTATGAGGAGAGCAGTCCCAATCTGTGCATTTATTTTACTAGGAGAATTTTTCCTGTTCCCTCTTGAATATTTTATTCATTATTGAAGATGAGAAAGTCTGAAAAAAGCTTTTTTCCCATCACCTTTCAGCCACATTTCTTCGGGGTGATCGCCAAGTAATGGCAATGCTCTGTGCTGCTGAAAAGTAGATGACTCTGTGCTCACCAACTGTATCTCTGCTTTGCAGGTTTAAATTCTACTAAAGGAGGCATTGGCTATGAGAAAGAAAGTATCTTGGCTGGATGCTTCAGTGTATGAATCTTTGTACTCCTTCTCTTTCTCAGGTGAGTAACATTCTGCCGAGGCTGGTTATTAATAAATTAAGGATTTGCATGTTGAGAATCATGATTTTCCAGACTGTTGAAGTACAGAAAAGGTAAATAGAGCTGTGCTTTTAGATAAAGGTATAATTTACGATTTCTATAGAAAACACACTTTTCTCTAAAGCTAGTCATTTGAATTGAAATAATTTCACTTTCTTTAACTGTCCAAGAAAAAAATAGCAACCCATGTTCAGATTTTACTGAGCTCTTCCTCACAGAAAAGTTCTTGTAGCCTCTCAAAAGTATCTCTGGGTTCCAAGAATACCTTGAACTTGTCTGCTTAATGTAATAAGTAGTCTAACATGACTTTTTTCCCCTTTTTGTTTTTAATAAGAGACAAGTGGGTTTGTTGTTCAGTGTTCTTCTTTTTGTAGAGGTCAGAGGGTATACCCTAAAAGCTCGTGGTTACATTATTATCAGCAGTAGCTGATCAAGAGAGGAATGAACAGTCAGAAATACAAATCACATTATCATCCATCATCCATATTTTGCATCTTCAAATTCTTTTCAGTGTCAACTTTCCTAAGTGGCAGTAACTGTAAAGAAAAGTCCCTGAAATCCCTGCAGATTTTTTAACAGGTCACTCCAGAAAGCAAGTTTAGGGCTTTCTTTAAATTCATGTTTTTGTATTCTCAAGCCGTTGAGGGTCAGGCTCACCACTGCTCCACTTTACATATATGCTTTCCACTTCAGAAGGAAAAGCCATGGTGCATCTGAAGCAAACCCTATCTGAAGAGCCATGAAAATAACTTCTGACTACCAGGCCTAATTAATGCCTCCATGCTGACCTCTACATCCAGCCCATATCAAAAATGTTACAGCAGAGCTGATTCAACATGAACTCAAGATCAGGCAAGACCTGGTACTAATGAATACTAATGAACAGTAATTACTGGAACTCTGCCACAGAAACCCACTGCAGAGACATATGCTAATGGGCTTTACACAACCAGGCACAGGACTTCATATCCACTAAGAAACTTCTGCTAGACTAAGAGCAAAAGGAACCACACAACCCTGTTTGCACCCATTTCCTCCCTCACCCCCTTATGTCTGACATCCAGCTTCTGTCCCCCACACAGGCCAGCTCAGGTCCAGCTGAGTTCTGGTTTCCTTGGCAGGCACAGGGGGTCATCTGCATCAACTTGGTGGCTGGGTTTGCTTTTCTGCTTTTGTTTCTCCCTCAAGATGGGCCAAACTTCACCTATGGAGGGGAAAGGGATTTTAGTAGGACAGGTCTTGGTCCGTAACAATTGTGCAGATAATATTACTTGCCAGTGGGAAGACATAATGGGAAGACAGATCAGAGTATGACATCCGGACCTTCCCTGATGGAAAAATTACCCTCCAGAAGGAACACGCAATGTATTTTTAAACATGGTGGTGGTCAGTTTGACAAGCCTCCTCCCTTCTGTAACGTCCAATGCTGGTCCTACCCCTCTGAGAGGATACCCTGACCTCTGTGAAAATTGCTCCTGAGATGACCTTGACTTTCTCCTAATTTCTGAGGCCTAATCCTGGCAATAAAGGAATAGTCACCAGAGTAAACGTAACATAATCAAGCCCCTGAGTGAGCTGTTTATGCTATAAACTTACAATTCCGGGCTAGTGCAAGAGGTCAACATGAGAAAAGCAATCAGGCTTAGGGCTGGATCAAACATCTAAAGCTGTGAGCATGGGCCAGCATGGAGCAAGAATACCTCAAACTGAAGATTGAAGAAGGATTAACTATTCCTCCCTGGACACACAGATACTTGATTCGCACAAGCTCCATACTATCTGTGGTTTTTTTTAAAACCTCAGCTCCTGGAATCCTTTAATTAGGATCTCAGCTTTCATTTTACTTAGTAAGTAGTTTTCTAACCCTGGTGGGTGTGGGCAAAAGCTTGTAAATATGACCCACGTCAACACTAATGGCTCCAAAACAGAGTGCTAATAAAAAAGTTCAATATTCATTGACTTGTTTTAACTATGTGATTTAAGACAACCTCCTCTTTGGAGTAGATGTTGAATTGCAACACTTAAAACTTAGGACTGTATGCAGGCTGCATAGAGATTGTGCTAAGAGTGCTGCCTGCCAAATGATTTGCACTCATCTTTGAGCACAGTACACAGTGACTGGCCCTATTGTCTTCCCCCCCAAACCCCTCAGTTACCAGGTTGTTGCTGCTCATACCTCACTCAGGCTGTTTAACGTGCCCTGAATTTGCCAAGTGTCAGTGGCAGCTTCTGTGCTGGCCCTCGTGTCCATAAACATAGGAAGGAGTTTCTGGGAGGAAAAATTAACCATCCCTGACAATTGCCATGGGACAGAAAGAAAAGAGAAAGCACAAAGGCACACAGCAGGTTTACCTCTTCACTTGACTGCATGCTCCTACCTATACTTTTAAGATTTGGGGGGATTCAACTTTTACCTAGCAAGAGGTGATAGCATAGCACATGATTACCTGACATAAGGAAGGGAAATGACTRACATGACAAGCAGCCACATGGTGGGTTGTAGGGTCATCAACACTAAGGAAGAGAGGGAGCTGTGGTTAGCACTGCCAGTCGTCATGTACCCAGCCACTGGATTAGCTGTCATTTAGCACTCTGTCCATTCAGATTTGTTGCTCTTTGTGACTTTTTGGTGCTCAGTTCTTCTCCAAGGGTATTTTCTGTCTCTGATCCTCAGTCCCCACCTCTTTCCCCCTTCATTTGCCCCTGCTGTATGGAGACGTGTCCTAGTAACTCATGCTTCCTCTGGCTTTAGAGTTCACTGTTTGGTGAGATAGGAATGGAGAGATTTTTGTGTTTTGAGGAGTTGTTTTAGCTGCTGTGTTCACTCAGGAAGAGTGCTGGCTACATCTGCTTACATTTAAAAGTTTCTAGGCTAGAACAGAAATATTCTGGCTAGAACAGAAATATTTCAGGTTTTTCCCCTATAAATAAAAGTCTAAACTCTACAGAATCTGAACCTACCACATCATCTATAGAAATGCATCAAACAATAGAGAGCCATCCCATGGGCGAGCTGTTTGACATCTGGTTCTTACTTCTGTACTTTTCCACCTCCCCTCCAACCTCCTCCCTTATCTGATCCCTGCTGCGTTCATATCTTGCTAACTGAAATTGAACTAAACAGGACATCACAATGTACCCGTAACGGTCAGCAGAACAAGAGGTGTATTTGTCAGCTGTAACTATTTAGGAAAAACATGCACCTGCCAGCTGAAAGACCTCGATACACTTGACCTTCAGTCTGAAACAGCAGAGTTGTTTTGCTACCACCCATGCAATACATGAAAATCCATATTCCTTGTCCTCTAGGATGTTAGTGGAGTTACCCATTTCTGGAAGTATAGGGGTCCTATACTGGCCCTGTCTCTTGACCAGTACTTTTCTGCCTAGCACTCTGGAACAGCTCTTGCTCATTAAGTACCTCCTGATATTCCCTGGCTTGCAGAGTTTACGGAAGAGGATGTTCTTTTTTTTTTTTTCTCCCAAACAGAAATGTAATTGGTTTTTTTTCCTCATTGTCTATTGCCCAAAAGTAAAAAATCAATTTAACTACAGGTGCCTGGATCTGACTGAATTATCTCCGGAAAAGATCCACAGTATCTTTAATTAGCTACTACAAGCTGAAGGAAGCAAATGCAGTGTCTGTCTGCTTTGGCTGTAGAGCTGCTCCTCCTCATCTGTTCACCAGAACAAAAGCTTTTCCATTAAGCTAGAATTAGATTTTCATGATCAAGCATGTTTTACAGAATTTAATACATTAACATTTTGGTCATCTTCATCAACACATGCCTTTCTTCCAGGTTTTTCTCATACGATTTTCCTGTACCTGATACATCCAATGCAATTCTCAGTGCTAATAGGCCAGACTTCAGTAATACAAAGGAGGTATACACTCTGTGAAGTCTCTCAATTCAACCATAAAACATTGTAAGCATTCATTACCATTTTTCAAACTATTCAAGAGCGATCAGTGAGGTACAACACCTATTAAAGTCAACATTTAAACACCTGCTTATTTCAGTGGAACCAGCAAGTACATCTGATGGAAAGTGCTCCTGCCACCAAGGTGATTCATTTGTCAGGCGTATATTCCCACAGCTTGATAATTTATCCTTAGAGCTGTTTGGTACCCAGGTAGACTTTAAGGAGGTGGGGTTGAATCTTTTGATATATGAAATCCTACACAACATTGGCCCTAAATCTTGTCAGCTGTCCATTTCTTCTAGCAGAGGGGGGGGCGCATTTGCAAAGACCGTAGCAGCAAAAGTCAACTTTGAGGACAATTTAATTCAACCTACTAGTCGCAAGACACAGGTGCAGACTAGAGGACAGACAAGGACAGTAGCTCTCAAACAGTCAAGGCCACTGGAGCACAGACATACTCCTAGTCACATGATGCTACAACAACTACGTAGCTTTCCCACTCCCTTTGCAGCTGTAAATGGCTCTGAGAAATTGTCATATTATATCAGCTTGTCCAGTCAAAGATATTAGTCTCCTTTACAAGCTTTAACTGACTTGTCACCTTACATCCACACAGGTACCATAACACATCAACTATTTCTTATCATAACTGCTTTAACATCAACAATATTCCTGAACTGTGTATCCACTGTACTTCAGGGTTTTTTTTCAAGAGGTGTTTTGGAATTGTACATAGTGCTTTAGAGTTCGTTAAGTCATAAAAGAACAGGGTGTTATGGCAACTTTGGTACTACCTATACCCTGAAGTTCCTTTAAAAATATACTGCACAGGACTGGAGATGGAAAGATGTGAGTTCAATCCCTTGAATACTTCGATAGTAACAGTGCAAGAGCCACATATGAGTGGAAACAGATCTGTTTGTGCATCAGTGATAAGCTTTGCCAGAAATATTCCCATCCCACCTGGTAGCTCTTTATTGTACCAGAAGACAAAAACATACCACTTTTCTAACTTGTCCTGTGGAGAACATGCTAAATTTGAGAGACTCTTGAAAGTTAGCCTCTTTCAAAAGCTCATCTACCATTTCTGGGGTCTTCCTTTTTACATGTGGTAAAACTTTGTGTGTATTTGTGAAGGATTCCAGGTTTCAATGAAGCTTAGAAGAGCTGCTGCTTCATTCCTAACAAAAAGCTTCTCTGAATGATTAATAACCAATGGCTCTCTACCCATCTTGTTCATCAGCATGTGAGCAGACGGGTAAGTACCTGAAATGMTTAAATGTTTCAAAATACAGCATCTTTTAAGCCTAAGTGGAACTTAGCTTCAGCCTTCAAAGTAAAAACAAAACCAACAACACTGGCAATATGTAGTGTTACTCCCTCCTGAGCCTGCTTCCCATGTCATGTTCTTCAAAGAGCTGCACGAATATTAACAAAACTCCACACTTCTATGTAAGACCAGATATCATTATGGACTTTTTAAATATGGTGGAATTCATGAGGGATGAAAGAGTTAAGCAATTTTAACCACACAATACATCAATTCCAGATTGGGACTTGAGCATTAAAACTTTACAGAACCAGGTTGCAAGTTAGCTCAACACATCACTGACAACCTTTAAAATATGTGGTAGGCATAAAAACTTTCCATGTCCCAGCAATGGAAACAAATCAGATGCTCAGCGAGCAGAATTTTACACAGTATTAGTCATGAAGCACTTGAGCGATTTATATTTTAATGAAGGATGACAATGGGTCTTGTGCTTGAAACTCGAATCCTTGAATTCCAGTCCAAGGTTATCAAGACAAAGGTCAAGTCAAGGTGAAAAAGCATAGATCTTGCAAGGCAAGTCACAAAGCACTGCACAACTACAATCCAAAGCAAAGTAGAATAAAATATAAAGTATGCCAGATGTAGCTATTTTAAAAAGCTGAGGAAAACTATGATCCTACAAATCTTTGGCTGACATCACTTCAAAACTAGTAGAATCCAACATACCCTTCCCATTACTAGCTGGTTATGGGAGTGTTAAGCTGTTAACAGTTATTACATCATCAAAGAAGACGTTGCTTTAATATGCTGTCAGAACAACATGCACCCCTTAAATATTCCATAAAGAAATGAGAACACCACTGTGAAGGGGAGCAAATGGTGTTTTAAGATACATCTTGATGGTATCCTTGTATTGCATCATTCAGGGCTCAGTGAGCAGGTGTTTAAATAACATATTGAAATCACTGAAGTTTCTGGGCTGGAGGTGGACCAAAAGAAGTGTGTCATGAAAATGAATCACTCATCTTTTACACTGTGTTGTAAATAGCAATGACAAAGATCTGGATTTGATAATCAATGCTGAAAATATTCTACGAATTCTGCAGATTTAGTGAATGGTAGGAATGGCTGCTTATCTTGGTGACTGCTTGAAGAGCATTGTTACACGCAGATGGTTGCTTAAGTGAGTTTTTCCACCGACTTCACTGTGCCATAGACCAGGTCCTACAGTGCTGAAGTCTAATTTTGTTACAGACAGATCAGTGAGTTTTTAAGCAAATCTTTAAAGATATGCTTACTCAGGCTCAGTGTTCCCATGCTTCTTTATTCAATCATAGGTTGGTTCTATTGTGTTTTATTGCTTTTGACATGAAATGTTATGACAGCATTTTAAAAAGTATTTTCAAAAGGTGGCTTTCGGACATTGTCTCCAAATTCATGCAATGTTTGAATGCCCAAATTATAGAAAAATAATCTCTTTTCCCATCAATTTCATCACCATCTTTTATCCTTCAATTTATTTCATTGTAAATCTGCTGCAGATAAACCTCACCTTGAATCACCTGGTCATAATATATGTAGTAACTTGCTTGACAGAATTCTTTATACTGGTGGTAATTTCATTAAAGCTGTTATCCTGCAGTGTTAGAGAAGTTTCTCAGTAGTTAAGTCACAGGAGAGTAACTGTGCAAATGGATATCTGCCAGTAACATGGGAGGAACTTCTGACAGAAAATCCCATATTTCCAGTTTTGTGCAGGGAAAAGCTAATTGGAATGTTACCGTCAGCCCAGGAAACTGCTGGATCTCACTACGCCCCTGCCAAGAATCTTGCTTACACCTTTAGGCCTCTTGCCTTTTATAGACAGCACATTTCACAGCAGGCAACACAGGGACAGCCTCCAAGTATATCCATGTTTCTGCACTGAAGGCATGTATGTTCATTGTTAAAGGCTGTTACTTGTAACTCGTTCATCTTCACCCTAATGAGGATGGGCATTTGTTGACATTAGCAGAGGAATTGTATTTCACTCATATACCCATATGCCCTTATATTTATGGASGTCCAGGCTTAAGACCAACCTGTTGAGGCAAACAGATAAAAAGACAAATCATGCATGTGTATGTGTATGTGAATTATTATATTGCAAATGTAGCAACTTTTGGTTGTTACGTACCACAACAGAACCTACTTGACGTTCTTCACTCTCTCCACCTTTAGCAAAGCAAAATGTTCCAAAATACAAAACATTTTTGCTTTTACCTCTCCCATCTCTGTTGGAGGACTGGTGGGGTGAATGATTATATTGCAGAATGTGACTGCTGATGTGAAGGAAAAAAAAAAACCCACGGTTTAGTACCCTATTTCAAATACAAAAGCAGATAATAACTTCACAGTGCTTTCCCACGCCCCTTGGAATACACAGCTCCTGGAAAAAGCCATTGCCTTGTGCTCTTTCTGGCATTCCCCACCAGGATGCCCTCTTACTGAGAGCTCTATGAACACACAACTGTCTTCTAAGGGTGGCAAAGGCAAACCAAGGAAATGAGAGGGAAAACGGCTTCTGAGACCTTCAGAGAGAKCTTGTGGCAAGACCAGGACGAGAATTGAGCTGCAGATCTGAGATATCAGACCTGTGTTTTACTGTTGATAGCAGTGCTCAGGTCACAGGGACTACCTGATCAATGGTACCTCCCTGACTACAAAAGAAAATTAAAGAAAAGGGAAAAGCCTTGGCAGAAATCTGTGGTTGCCAGTAACCCAAAGCCACTGAGAAATAATACATTCCCTCTTTGGTCGTCCAGCTGTTCCATTTGTGCTCCCCTTTTTTTTTAATTCATCATAATACTCCTGCCCTGATCCAGAAGTGTTATCAGTCTGTGCATACAACAGAAATCTCCAGAGCTTTGGCRCCAAACTTCCATGTAATGCCTCCCTTTGTTTTGCTACTAGCCTTTCTGCATGCCTGAAAGTACTGTGGATTCAAGGAGCAGACAGTGAAATCCTGCCACCCAAAACATAATGGAGAAAGAGCAGAATTTACCCTTTAGTCAATCCCTGACTGTACTGTGTTGTCCCTGCAGATACCATTCTGTTCTTTTCCCACTGTATCCGTACTGTCAGAAGTGATAAGCCAAAAGCTTTCTTTTATACGGCTGAAAAGATGTATTTCCTGAGTCTGCTTTCAGATTTGATTGTGCCATTTTCATCACAGATGAGATTAATGTGTATATGCAAGCACTCTTCATTCTAGATTCTTTATTTTTTATTAAAACAACCATTTCCCAATTTTTCAATAACTTCTTTTTACTCTTAATAAAGATATTCTTCCTGTTTCTTTCTCTGTTTCTTTTCTGAACTCAAGTATTCAATCCAATTAAATTATCATCTTCTAGTATTTAGCATGAAGAGTCCTACTGTTTAATACATGCAGTCATCTCTTTCTTCTGTCCAATACTTAGTTTTTTCTTCAACTGTTTGTACCTTGAGGAAGATACATATTTCATCAAAAGATCCAATAACACATTAAACACATACCCCTCCTACCTTCAAAAGATCATATTTAACCCCCTCTTAATTTGGTGAGGTATGCAGCCTTCATCCAGTTTCTACTGAAGACAATGAAAATATAAATTCTGTCTTTAAAGCAGATAATTCAAGTCCTTGACAAGCAACTACAGCAAATCCAGGGCATATCCAGAAAGAGGCATCATTTTCATAAACAGAAGAAGACGCTGGTCTTGAAGCTATCAGTCTGATGCTCTCATGTCCTTAAAATCCATTAAAACTACTCCTTTAAAGAAATAGAGATAAAAAGCTCAGAATGTCATGTGACACAATATAACCTATCACAGCAATAAATCAAAGATTCTGACCCTGATTACAGATATTATCTCTTATTACCTGCAAAAGAAAATATAAGCCAGATATCCTATTTTGTATCCAGAATGTCTCTAGCGGCTTAGCAGCTTTCTAATGAATATCAGCTTAAAATAAGCTCATCTCCTTAGAGATCTGCTTCTGTGAAGGCAATATTTCCAAAGAAAACCCGTGACTGCTAAGTAACCTTTGTTATACTCATATGGCATTGATCTATTGGCCTAGGAAGCATGTACATTTTGTATAATTCTCAGTAAAAGGTAGTTTTTTCCCTGGGAGGTTTTAAGAAAATATCCCTTTAAAATGTTGATGTAAAACTAATTCTCTTTCCTGACTGATTAACAAAAAATATTGCTACTGTGGAGGAGAAATGTCAATGAATGTGCCAGCAACATGGGCTTGATTTGAAAAACAGCAGAAGAAAGGTGGAAGACTGTAAGAGAAATATATAAAGGTAGTACTTTTAAAACAATCTACTTAGATGGCGTGAAAGCTTTTAAAATCTTGCATGTGAAAAATGAGTTTTTATCACTTATGTGTACTTTGCACCAATTTATACAAAAGAATCCTAGCAGGCTCATGATGCAACTTTTATTCATCCCATGAAAGCTGTTAGAAAGTTACCACATAGTACCGTTTGCTAAATAAATCAAATGAAAAAGAACCTATTATTTTACTACACTTTTCTGACAGCTACAGTGTAGTAATGGGAAACTTTTTCAGCAACTAATCTGTATCCAGCATAATTACAATGTTTAATAGTTTAGTTTTGACATATTTGTTACTTGCCTCATTATCTTCCTATAAAACTAGATCACCACATTTAATGATATTTCAAAAATCCTCCATCCGTGTTGAAAAGTTTTAAGCAACAGTCTTTCCCTTGCTCTTTCAGTACCTCTGGATTCTGTTGTTTGATTAGTGGATGCCCTGTCCTCGTTTAAATATGCTAAAACACTCACCTCTTCTGATTAGCAGAGTCTGCCATGCAAAGCCTTTGTGTTGCACTTTCTACTGATTTGTACTGTATTACACTGAGATCCAAGTATGTGTCTGCTCTTTTCTGTTGAACTCATTTATCTTTGACGGTCAGCCTCACACGTGCATTTGGTGTCAAGTGTTGGAGAGAGGAGCAGGCACAGAAATGCTCTCTTCTCCTTACTCTTAATTTTTGTACTGAAGGGAATGTGGATTCAATGCCTAGCAATCACCTTTCAAGTCGGCAGCAGAACCACAGATAATTATCAGAGTTTGGATTTGAGAACACTGTGCCAGACAAAAGGCTTCTTGACAAGTTTGCCTCTAGGGGATGGGAAAACGTAGCAGGATGAAAATCACAGTGGCCTTGTACAATGAGAAAGAGTAGTAGTATACAAGCAGTTCTTGGGTCAAGTTCCCACAGCAGTTTCAATATATTGTTGGTATCATTCCCCATCCAGAGTAGGGGAGGGTTGAATAGGTGCTCTGTGTCTTGATGTGTCAGCATTTATAGGGTTTCTGATAAAACAAAAGGACTTCTGACCTTTTTTCTGCTGGTTATCTTTCATTTCAGCTGATTTCAATGCAAAAAAGGGCCGAAGCAGTAGTGACTATACATGTTCCCTGTTCCAAAAACATAGGGTAAAACCTGACTTACTTAGGCAGTCGATAGCTCAGGTGGCAAAACTGAAGCCTCCAGCATCCCTTTATCACTGGCACACCTTCTGAGCTAACTGGGCAAATGTGGCAGCTCTGCACTTAGCAAGGTGTCCAAGCAGGAAAGAGGAGGTGAAAGACTATGCTCAGAACTATGCTAAGAACAAAAAACTGGACCTATATCTTCAGGTCTTTTGTACATGCTGAAAATCTTTTGAAGAGCGGTCAGGTGTGTTTCTCTGCTGAGAGACAGTAGAGCTGAAATCACTCAGGTGTCAGCTCTGAAACTTTAGTATAAGCATCCATAACACCGGCTCTATAAACATTACCAGCTTCATGGGTAAAACATCAAGTAGGTACACCTACTTTTTTATCTAGCAGTCTTTGCTTGCCTCAGACGAGCACTCATGGAACAATGCATGTTAGCCCTGAAAAGTACACAAGGCACATGGCACGTCTTACTGATTTGGAGGAGTCACAATGGCATCTCTGAGGTCAGAACTGAGCCTACGGGCTTTAAAGCTCTGTCAACATTCACTGATATGCTGATCAAACCACTTAGTTGTATTGGAAGCATATGTGTAGGCAGAATACTGCGGTCAGCATAACCCATACAAGAAGCATACAGTCTGCAGAGCACCCAAGTCCCAACCTCCAAATATACCTTTGCAGCTCCATTACAGCAAGGCCAGGAATGGTCAGTCTTCCTCTGGGATGAATGGGGGGTACAAGCTGTCTTTATTCTGCCCACATTACCTGCAGCTTTCTTGGCCATGTGGCTGCTCTTGTACCTCCAGAACTTGTAGCAAACACTTATCCCCACACGCACATCCAGGTGACATGGAGACGGTACGAAACCCTCTTCAGTCCTTCCATCCCTGAAAATGAAATCAAGTTTGATCTTAATGGACAGTCAACCAGAGGCAATTAGGAAGTGGGGGGGCAGGGGGAGGGCATCCTTAGCTCACTGATTACTCTGTGACAAATGGACCAGATACTGGCGAATTACTCTCAGAGGAAAATGCTGAATTCCCATGAGGCAGAAAGTGCCCTTTTGGGAGGGGAATGTTGGCAACYCTAGAACCTGAGTGTTTCCATCTCTTGACAAAGATAATATTTTTCAATGTGCAAAAACAATGAAAAAAAAGGAACCAAAAGAAAACACTTTTCCCCTATTAAGGAAACCTGATAAAAACTGTTCTTTCATCTAGCATTTGATACTCAAATGCACTTTCCCATTCACAGATGGATGGAGATCTTTTTTTCAAGTTCAACCCTAATTTATTTATCTTAAAGCAGGCAATGTACTGTAATTTTACAATAAAGGACTCCCAATCAAAGCTTACCTTATCCAGAGGTAATTAATACAAAGATTGTTGAATTAAAGATGTGAGTCTTGACACTTTGGTGGGGGGTAAGGGACATGGTCTCAAAGGCCCAAATTATGCCTGAAACAGACCAATTAACACCATGTATCTTCTTTTATGTTAACTTCAATTAAGGTTTCTTAAAATTTTTAAAGTTATTTTCTTCTTTACAATCTCAGAATGTCAGAAATGTACATCAAAGAAAAACGCTTCAGTGTGAACACCATAGGTAACGCTCATTTGCACACAAATCTGCATATTGCAAAGGAGTTCAGAGCCCATTTTGCATGAATTATTGCCGGATGTGAGTCAATGAATTAAACAGCTAAAAAATAACAACCCTCCAAGTGATGATAAGCTGCACCTACTTATGTTGACATAATGAATTTCAAAAAAAAGCACGTCAGAATTTGAGTTAAGTTACAGTGGAAATAAAGAGGTGATTTAAACTCTGATGCTAGCCAGGCCTGTGTATTTTTAAAATACTTTCAAATTAATTTTGCTTATCATGATTCACAATTCCTGCACTGGAAAAGGATATTCTTTTTTTCTACCAGATGAAACAGAAATGGATAAAATTTCACAATCTTGTCTCTCTTGGTAAATCCATTGACTTTTTTTTCAGCGTTACATACAGTATGTCATCTATGTAGCTTTTATTCTGCAGTCATCCACCTATAAGATCAGTTTGTCCTTGTATAATTCCTCTTGCAAGATGCCATCTCTGCATTTGCCAATGATTTGTCAGAACCTCATTCTTTTCCTTGTGCCGCTGCAAGAAACATATTTCTGAAAGTGTCACAGCAAAAAGGGACGTAGGCTAGCATGACTACTGCAGAAATAGCTGACTAAAGAAAGAGTTGATTCTTCAAAGAGTTAAATTTTAATCATAAATAAATCACCAAATAAAAAGCAGAAATCCAAAGATTTTCAATGTAAAGTCTTGTTTTCCAAATCTATCCCTTCTAGAACCTGTATGTGGCCCCCACTGACTCCAGTGTGCTCGCTCCTAATCAGAACAGGCTGCAAACAATGGACTCCTCTGCTGGGTCCTTTTCTCCTTCACAAATTCTCCACACATGGAGCAAGATATTTTCTTCTGAGCTTGTATGCTCTTTGCAATTGTTTGACTGATTGCTTTTATGAATATATTTGGGTTTACGGATTTTCCACCAATATTCATAATAATTGTTCCACAGGGCTTTCTCCATTTAGAATTCAAACCCCAGATTGTGTGAGTGGTTATATATGTCACTTGGCATGCTGCTTCTCTCTTCGTCTAATGACATCCTTTTTATAAAAAGAATGGTAGYTTGAGAAGTCTGAAGTTGACTGCATTTTTCAAAAAATGAAAAGGGGTTTTAAGGAGAAAATGATAAGTAGGATTACAAAAATTCTGATTGCACATAAGGGGAAAATATTCCACAGTGAGAGTGGTTATGAATGGAAACAGGCTGCAGAGGGAGGCCGTGCAATCTGTCTGTCCTTGGAGACATTCAAAACACAACTGCCCTGAGCAGCCTGATCTCACTTGGAAGTTAGGCTTGCTTGGAGCAGGGGGTTGGACCAAATGTCCTCCAGAGGTCCCTTCTGACCTAAATCTGTCCATGACTCTAATCTGTGGCTCTATGGCCTCAATATTAATGGAAAAAGAATTGCCAAAAATTGACTGGGCCAAAAGCCTGATGTAGTTAACAGCAATGTCTACATTTTCCCACATATTCTCTCTGCTCTCCTAATAGCTGCTGTACTCACTACAACATTCAAGCCAGTGACAACCCAGAATGTATGCCCAGAGCAGAACTTGGGTGTTTTTGTGAGTAGCAAGTCTACTGTGGGTTGCASTTTTCTATAGTTTATTACATTTATTATAGTAATAATAGCAGCTTGTCCTTTAAAGAGCTTTAGGAGAAGTGGAGCATGACCCCAGCTTCCACTACATTAAAAATGGCTTAATCATTCCCAGCCACCACAGGAACAAGTAATGGTTAAGGTCAAATGCAGGTTTTGTATGTGCTTTGCTCTCTAAAGACCCTCAAGAGTTTGGAAGTTACAATAAATTTTACACCTGTATTACCTCCATCTTTTTATGTTTGTGATCACAGGGCAAAAAAAAATGGGCTTCCTGTGAAGATTTACCTCTGGATAATTATAAAGAAACACAATATAGTAAATTAAACAGCAGCCTTTGGAAAAATGTACAAAAAAAAAAAAAAAAAAAAAAGGAAGAAGAAAGAAAAAGCCAGCTCAGCTCAAACTGTAAGGGCTCAAATTCCATCTGTTTTAGCTCATTTTTCCTCTGAGATGTCAGTATTTTTTAAAGACCAACTGTGATAAAACTTATCTTTGATCAACAATTCTGAAAACACTGGCCCTTGGCCAGAACTCATCTGTTTCTCAGTTTGGGCTCAATTCAAAAGTCTACTTTTTCATGAACTCTGCCATGAAACTCCTAAAGAACTGCAAACTTCAATGGGAGGGAACCATCTTGTCAGGGTGACAGGCAGATTGTGCTACCCTTGCTACCTAAGTAAGCCCTTTCCTAAAATCAGTCACAGAGCCTCATCCTCCTGAGCATCCCAAATCTCACTCATTGGGATGAAAGAAAACCCTGTTTGACTAAGAGTAAATTTTGCCTTTAGTAATCCTGTAATCCTCTTTTGGTTTTAWACCAGAAGAATTCTGCCTGTAATATGGATGTTTTGTTCCTCAGCTGCAAACTGAGAAGAAAGACTGTGGTATCTGACATTTAGCCAGCTGGTGGGATTGTATCAGCAAGTTGGTGTTTTCAATAAAAAGCCTACGAGGAATGCAGATGGTCTGTGTGCTATTTTAGGACTGGCAGTGGACCATCGTCCAAAAAGCTTGGAATCATTGGTTAAAACAACCACTATTACTGCAAAGAGAAGGGGGTGTCCGTTTAGCACCTCTTCTGAAGAACACAACATCTGACCAGGAGGCCCTGCCATTCGTGTTTTACCACCGTAATACTGAGTATGAGTATAACTCCTGCTCGTTCAATCTCAAAGAAAGCAACAGAGCTACAAAAAAGGAAGAAGACTCTATCCTTCTCATGCACTCTTGCCCTACCAGGACATAAATAGTAAGTATAATCTGTGCTACCATCAGTCATCTGCAAAAAAGACTGAGAGAAGGCCATTGAGCAAGTAGGGCAATCCTACACAGTATTGTAACCAGGGCAGGGTAGTAGAGGAAGGGCTAGCTAGCTGTGAAT
The DNA here is from genome assembly GCA_030449065.1 of Oceanodroma leucorhoa. Taxonomy (NCBI): domain Eukaryota; kingdom Metazoa; phylum Chordata; class Aves; order Procellariiformes; genus Oceanodroma; species Oceanodroma leucorhoa. The sequence continues at coordinate 2,388,579 of JASVER010000062.1, forward strand.
ATTCATTTAGGGACAGGTTATTAAAGCCATTTAAGCACCTAACCTCCCATTAGAAATAAGTTGTGAGGCATCTGAATTGGCGTATTCAAACCTCAGGAAAACATGGAATGCTTTAATTTATGGCCAACCCCTTATAAACAGAATTGCAGAATTCAGTCTGCAAACATCATCACGAACCAAACCCTACAGAATTCTCACAATTATTACTATTAGGCCAAGTAATCATCTCCAAAGGTAAATGATGGAAGCACTGTTACTTGAGTTATTTAAAGTTAGATTGGACAATTCTCCAGGGAATATTTTTGGGGGAGAAAGTGGGGGCTTTGTTAAGATTAAACTGAGGCTATAAATAGGAAGACATTAATGCAGTGCAGCATTACTGAAACAGCAATGCTGTTTTATGGGTTTTTTATAATCTGAAACTAGGGAAATTCTCACTTCCCACAGCAGTCTCCGCCATCCCCAATTGCTCCTGTTACATTGACCAGTAATAACACCCTGTGGCTTTTCATTCATTCTGCAGTGCTGTAACTTCTACCTTTCTTCTCATCAGATGTCAGAAACAGGGAGATCTTGTGCCTTTCCTGTGAGACTGTGTGTGGCTTTTGATTCCAAGGTTTACACACCACATGCATTTGGTTGATTGAGTAGGGCTTGAACCCTAAGAGCAGAAGTCTTAGAGCAATATGGTAAAAATAAGCGCGATTTGGCACCTCTGTGCTGTACCTCCAGAATGAGGAATGCATAAGAGAGTCTCCAGTCTCTGCAATGAAGAGCAGGTAAAGATGTGTTACCCATCCACTTAAAAGTAGGCAGCATTTCAGTCCATACTTTAATAGTCTTTGGAAGGTGTCACGTTTTCTTCTGAGTGGCAACATATATTTTGATTCAACCAGCTGGGAGAATAAGCTCAAGGTTAACAAGATGGAAATCTGGAAATAGTGGGGTGTCTCCTCAGCTCCCTGTCATTGTAAGGATTTACAGGTATGCAAGTGAAGGCAAAGCAGAGGTAGAAAATGTTTCTGGATCAGAAAAATCTGTGGTATGTCCCCCCTACCTGAATGTAAAGACATGCACCATGTACAAAGCACAGAAAAGCCAAGCTTTTCAGGCAATATATGCTATCCACAAATGCCAGATTTCAAGGGAACCCTTATCAACAGGAGAGTTTGATGATTTGAGGAACCTGCTCATCTATTTTTTCCATCTCTTTTTTTTTTTTTTTAATTTAGGGTGACTACTTACTTTGCCTGACTTTTGCCTGTTTGTTTCAAGAAGAATTACTTCTGCCTTGTCAGTTCAATCCAGAGGCAGTGAAGGTTGTGGAAGGTGCTTCTTCATCTGTTGGATTTCTAATTCTGACCCATGGCATCATTACAGGTACAACATACAGTACAGTTTATCATTAAAACAAACTTTTTCTCCAAATGCTTACTTCAAATGGGGTTTATGTGCCTGTCAACATGAGCCGGAGTGGTGCGTATGTGCACTTCTGATAACCATAAGCTTGATTCTGAATTCACTAAGAAAATGGGATGTGACACCCAGCACTATGGGATATTCAATCATTTCTGACTCACCTGCATGCTTGGCTTGTCAAGGCCATGTGATTGTGTTCTAACAGCCCTGCAAACAGCACTTGGAGCGAGAGCTTGCTTTTTTCCCCTTAGACTTTAGTTTGTGGGTTTAAGATGAAGCTGAGGAAAATGCCCAGCACTAGAGCTGGGCAGATAGCTTCAATAGGCTGGGTGGCATGCACACACGCAAACAAACATACTTGAATGCACACAGGAAAACATTCAGCTGGCCTAATTCTCATCCTGCTCTCACCCATCTTTCTTGTAATGTTGCTACGCTCGTCGCATTTTCCTGCGGGAATAGCGGGTGAGTTTTGTGGACGGGTATGTGAAATACCTACAGGAGTGCTATCAAGAAAATCACTGTTCATGAAAATAAATAATAGTAGCACTTCCGCTCTCCCCATGAATGCACAAGGGGACACATTGTGAAACATGTCAAACTGTTTACTAGACTCAGTTCTTGCCATAAGTCCCCGCTGCTTCTTAGTGAATACTAGCCCTTTTTAATAGTTAAAAAAATCCTTGCTACTGTGGCATTCCAGAAAGCACAAGCCAAGCTCAGACCCCTCTTCTAGCGCAGTCAACATCTTTCTTCTTCTGCCTGAGCGACACAGTATTTTACTGCAGCTCACACAGAAGAAAAACCCAGCACCCCCAGCATTGCGACAAGTAGACCTTCAGAGACCAAGGCCCACCCCTTCCTACCACTGCTGTGTGTGGCCTTCAGGCTTAAAAATGCTTTCTTTTTGCCATAGTCATTATTTGTTTTAAGCCAGAAATTTACACTAGACATTCGCAAAGAAAAATGTTCTTCTAAGTATTGTTTAAGCACACAGGGTGAGGCAGATTCAGTGCACACGATGCTACGGAAATTATCTCTGCCCTGTTTCAGCCACTTGCAGACACTGCACACAGAACTGCTGGTGGCATCTCAGCAGCAGACAATGAGAAAGCCCAGAAATCACCCAAAGAGAAGAAATATGGACCTTTCTTTTTTCCCGTTCTGAAAGAAAACTTTTAAAATGCAAAGACTTGCATTGCACTTCCCCTCAGTCTCATACATGGTCAAAGTCCCTTCAGTAACAGTAACTTGATTTTAAGCGTAAGAATGCACAGTGCTTCCTCCTCCTGACCTGCACATGCAGACATGCCACAAGACATTTTCCAAATCCCTCCTGCTGAACCTGGTTTAAAATCAACACGCAGACAAACAGCAGAACACAGGCTACGGTCGCTGTCCGCTTTAACAGCTTCTTGTTGAAGACAGAATTAGCAGGAAGGCATTTCCCTGTTGAAAAGAGGTAGAAAAAATCACTGTTGCRTCTTCTCTGACACAGACTCTGAAACACGGCTGTGTGCCCGTTCTGATCACTTTTATTTCAAGAGATTTATTTGAAGGATCTCTCAGTTCAGCCAAATACAGGTCCCCAGAAGAAAGCAAACTCAGTCTATAATAATAGAGAGTCAGTAGGTCCACTCTTATCACAGCTTAGTCTTGCCCAATGTATTAACTTTTCCATTTCTGTTCAGCTTTATGGCCACATATTTATTATTTCCCATTGTTCTAATTACCTACATTTGTAGCATGGATATTTTCAGAGCTGTGATTTCTGCCAGGACAATAGTACAAGGAAAAAGAAATTCACGTGACTGTCAGGATAAAAACATTTAAGTCTCACAAGAACTTATTTAGCAGTGGATACTGATGTTAGTGTTCAGTGTCATTGCTATGCTAGGACTTCGAAAAGAAAATTGTCTTACAGGAGGCTGCATTTGTCACTATCATATGAGCTGGCAAATTTTAAATGTGACCTTTGGAAGGCAAAGGTAGACTTCCGAAAGACCATGTTAAGAAACTGAAGCTCTTCCTGGAGGCTGCCTAGCCTGGTTTATTGTACTGCTAACTCTCACATCTCTCAGAGGATTTTCATTTGACAMTTCTCAGCTATTCACCACTCTTCATCCCACAATTCCTGTACAAACCTGAAATTATAAAATGAAAAAAAAAAATCTTGGGTTTCTTCCGTAGTATTTTGGGGTTTAGATTCTTTGTTATTTTTTATGATACAGTGAAAATCTGTGTGATGGGTGACTCCTGTGACAGAGCGCTTCATTTTTTCACAGCACTGAGCAGCCTAGAAACAAATGTTAGCTACAAACAAAGGTGCAGTAATTAAGTAAGTCCTAAAAGCTGTTGGCCTTTGAAATAATGTTTTCTACAAAAGCTGTGTAGCAGAAGGCAAACTAACCCACAGGTGACTGTCCCAACCAGAGCTGTAACAGCAAGGCTGCTTCTGCCATTCAAGCACTCTTCTATTCATGCATTATGTCTCTTCTCAATATGTTTTGGGTAAAACAATGCAATTTCAAAGCTGAAGTTGAGAAAGAAAAACATAAACATTAAAATGGTGCAAAAAGTTAGTAAAAAGGGACCTGATTCACCACTTCTTCCTTTCCTGCAGACACTGATATCCGAGAAAAGGCTCCTCAAGCCAGAAGGACAACATACACTGCAAATAACTACTAGACATGCCAGGCAGCAMTAATGGGAGCTCAGGGAGAGATTCAGAGATGAGTTACATCTAAGTAATTAGGAATCTTTATTTCTTGCAAGTTTTTTCTTCTAGCACTTGCCCAGGACTTGTCGACAATATTTTTGCCCTTCCAGGCAATAGGCTTTAGGGTGGAAAAAAGTAAAGCAGATCATTTTACTTTTTCCTGAAGTCCAGTGGGCTCTGACTGGATCCAGCGAAATAAGTCAAACAAACTGCTAGTGCAAAGAACAAGTTCAATATTATAATGTATTGAAATGCTGATTTAGGTACCGTATCAGTAGATTATACTGTCATCTAGTGGCAACTACTTAACTTGCACTCCAAAATACTGGAGACCAATCTACAGACTGCAGATACCTACCAAGGAATTTTTTCTTGACCAGCTTTCTAAAACAGCCAAATGATCAAGGACACTTTCAAGGGCTATCACCATAATAATGGAAGACACAGACTTGGACTTGATCCTCCTGCATACTTTGAACATAAAAGGCCCCTAAAAAACTATCTCAGAAGATGCATAAGCCACCTAAACTTATCCTACTTCCTGAAGAGCGGAAGGTAAAAAACACAAGCTGAAAGTCAGAGAAAAGCCAGAACCCTCGATCATGATGCAAAATAAAACACGCAGGTCCCTAACACATCACATTAGGGACTAGCTGGTGATATTTTACTCTTTTTTATAGGAATGCATTTTACTGGGATGTCACTGACATAAGAATGCATAAAGCCAAATATTAACTTGGAAATAGATCTAGCAATAAGGTCAAAGACACTTCCAGATGTTCAGAGAACAGAAGTTAATGGAAGGAAAAGAACAAATTCATCACTAGATGAATATGAGAAGTGGTTTAAGTGTGATTAAGAACCCGCAGACCTGTTTAAGAGCCACAACTCTAAGTGTTCACCCCATTGTAATGTAAAACTGCCCATAAAATATTAGATTAAAGCATTGTTAGAGTCAATCTGCTATTGAAAGAACCAGTTAGAAAAAGCGTAATGGCATTGAACAGTTTATCAGGCTAAAGTATTGACCAGTCTGCTCAGAGAAACACTAAATTTAAACATCAAAGCACAAAATTCTCCCCCTTCCCCCCCAAAAAAACATTCTGGGTTGTATTTAAGATCATTGTAAGAAACTAATGGATTCCTTTAAAGTAGGTGGAAGAAATAGTGGCTTTCAATCATCTTATGTCACCAGCCAAAGCACATAGGCTGGAGTATTCTACTATATCTTATTTTTCTGAAGGATGGTACAGACTTGAAAGAGAGCCAGGAAAGAAGTCCAAGGAGAAGGAGATGGAAAACAGCAAAGAAACAGCAGACTTAGCTTGAGCAAACACTGAAGGACGGGCCTGACGGAAAAATGGACAAGACCTATGGGGCTAGATGCTGACTGAAAGCAAGGAGCGTGGACACGTACTGTGTATTGCTCTTTAGTTCATTCTCATATCCAGAGATATGGATGGGTAAGCCTTGGGGGAAGCAAGRATGCACAGTCCCATGGCTGTGACCTTGTCCTCTGACAGAAACCCCCTGCATCCTTCTCCCATGGATATAGCTCTACCTGCCCAGGGAAACAGGCCTTGTACACCCAAGAAGCAGCTGTTCCTATGACTACAATACGACAGATTTAACCAACCCTTTTTGGGCCAGAAAAGGGTCATGACTCTTACAGTCACATTCTGCCTGCAGTGCTGTGCCAGTGTAACCATAGCTCACGTATAAAGCATCTGTGTAAGAGAAAGCAGACATGAAAAAGTTATTTCTAGCCTGCACCAAGAAGGCAGTCTTTCAGAAATGCTGCTGTTGTTGGTGCCTTTTTTTTTTTAAGGCAGATGGTTACACTGTTTTTCCAAAMTATTTTATATTCCATTTCTTGCACATTCTGATATTTTGTTTGCTTTTGTGGATTGCTGTGGGAGAGATACTAATATTTGCTGGATCAGACCTTTGTGTTGGACTTGTGCAGATGTCCTGGTTGTGAAATCATGTGTACTCCATTATCCATTATCCATCTCCCAAGCCATCCATTTCTCCAGTGAATTATCTTTTTATGGCTGTAACAAGTAAATTTTCTGGCTTTCACAACTCATGAGGAAAGACAGTGTTCCCTAATTTATTTATACTTATATTTTTGTAATTTGCACAAATGAAATGATCTAGAGGAAGAGATTCTCAGTAGTATAAATACGTGCTATCACAAAGAACACATTTGTAACAGCATTAAAGAAACTTCAAAACTAAAAAGCATTTTGATTGCAGCAGGCCATTTAATATGCATACCCTTCACTGAAATTAAGCTACATTAGCTAATCGGTGAAGAAATAAGAGAAGCAATATCTTGGTGTGAATTAACAATGTTGGTTCTGAAAGACAGTTAATTGAGATCTGAAATACAGGGAATTACAAACAAGAGACCAAAATATTCAGAATTAGTACATGTTCTGAAGTTTGACAGCACTTCTACTTAACAAAAAATTTCTTATCTTTTCGGTAGAAAGGCATGACCAAAAAATCAAACAGAAAGGGATGACAATTCATTCATCTAACTGCAGCTGTAGCTCAGGTTTAAAGAGGAGAAAAGTGGGGGCAAAAGGAGAAGCAATTTTTTTTCCCTGTTGTTTCTAAACCCGCATTATCATATGGTTACTGCTACCAGTACTCACTGCCACAAGAGCAGCAGTCTTGAACAAGAAAATCCTGTGCTAGGCACTGCACAGGAAGAGACAGGCCTTCCTTAGATGCCATTCAGGAGACACCAGATGGACGGAGACAGACCACTGATTGCAAGGACATAACGAGCAGGCAGGAGGGACCGCAGTCCCAGAGCATGGGCAGCCCAGCACCTCCCTGTGCTTTGAGAACAGCACTTAATCAAGGATCCTAAAACCCTCCACAATGGGATAATTAAATGGATTTTCTCCACTTCATAGATGGTAAGACAATCTCAGCAAAAATATTCCCTGAATAAGCACAGGTTTTATATGTACAGAGGACAATTACTGTACTGCTTTTGGGGATCCATGTCAGGGAAGCCTGTGGTGCCCCACAAAGGTGCCTCACTGTCCAGCTATAATGTTCCGAAACCAAAAGCCTTTCAGCATAAGCAGCCACTTGTGCACACATACATCTCTTCCATGTACTGCGCTCTGCCTGGCTTGTGACCAGAGTGGATGACTGGCTCGAGTCTGCCCATTCTCAACCCCTTCCTTTAACTACTGAAGATGGTAGCTCTGCAACACATGCCACTGTGCTGTAAGCTTATAGTTTAAGACACATTACTAGATAACTTCAATTTTAATTGCTGCAACAGTACGAGCACTATATTTCTATGGACCGACCTAATGTTCGTTTTGTACGCTCTTATAATCTTGTATTGATCACAGATTGCAGTTTTTCATTTTTTTTTACATAATGAACTCTCAATTAGCCAGGTCAATGGGGGAGCTTGGAGACAGAATAACCCAGATAAAGCAAGAACATGGGTAATACAAAACAGATGCAAATTAGGCCRTAAGAACAGAGTAGCTTTGAAAAACAAAGTTGATATGAAGAATGAGGTAGTAAACATAATGAAAATGAGGTGGCAGGGGGAAGTGGTTAATCCACAACTCAAATAATCTTCACACAGCTCATCAAAAGTTGATTGTCCATGTTTACACCTGCAGTAAGCCCTGCTGCTGCTCTTCTGACCCAAAATTCCAGCCCCTGGTGTGTGTAGGCCTGGGACTGTAGCAACTAGGGGAAAAAATTGAAATCTGGTTTGTCTTGGTGAGGGAGATCCAGTCTTTCATGGGTATAGAGTTCTCAAATTGTAATTAGTGAAGGTGGAAATCATGACTGGTACCTAATGCTTTGCAGGCCATAGATTTCTAGCAGACCACAGACCTCTGGAGGTGGACACCAATGGAAAGCAGCTCCCCACCTCCACGTTCATGCTGCACTTTCTTCAAAGCATCCTCACCGCTTGCTGGACTGAGACAAATTCCAGTCTGGCTAAGCAGCCATTTTTGGTGCACTTCTACAAAATCAAGATGTGCTTTAATCCCTCAGAATTTGTTAAGGAAAAAAAAAAAATCTTTAATTCTCCTGCCACAGCAAACAAGAAATTTTGCCCCATCAGGTATCAGTTCCTCTGTCCTACCAGTGCAGTCACAGATAGGTTTTTGTGCTCTCAGTTTTGTTCTAATAAAGAAGCAAAAGCAAGAAAACCAGAAAGGCCGTGGAGATTTTATGATGTTTTGAAGCTGTTCTGAAAATCTCCCATGCTAAAAAGACATTATGTCCAATCCAAACCCTGGTCCCCAAGGCGATCCCCAGAAAACAAGGCCAATGAAGAAATGACTTAAGAACATAGCGCCTGTTTTCAATACTGACTGAGAAGGGCAGGGAAAAAGTGCCATGGGACCAGTGAGTCTGGAAGATTTTAGAGTTGGAGGCTTCTGCTGCAGCACAAAAACTTAATTCAAGAAGTCCTTCTAGTTTCAGACAAAAAAACTTGTTTATTTCAAGAGGTTTTGTGTGTTCTTGAAAAATCAGATTTATTTATTTGCACTGCTGCAAAGAGCTTTAGAGGAAAACTGGAAATATGCCTGGTGCTGGATAACATCTCAAAGAATTTACAACCAAAATGGATGGGACAAATGCATTCCAGTTTTACAAACATGAAACCGAAGCCACAAATTACACTGAAAGCCCATGATAGAGCTTGACATTCAATTTACATTCCTGAACCTGATTTAATGCCTTACCTACAAATATCTTTGTCTTCTAATAGCGCCAATTTACTTTATAATTTGCCTCATTTACAAAGGTTATTAAAATCTACAACTGAAGGTAAAAACTGACACAGTTTAAAGCACGAAACAGGAGAACAAGCAATGCAATCTTGTGTCCAGTGCAGACTCCTACAGCCTAACTTCTGCTGAAGTTCACCAGTGCAGGAGTTCCTCTTGACTAGGTACCAGTGATGGCCTACAGCCAGCCAAGGGAGACTAAATAGCACTCAGCTGGCTGAGACTGGCACAAAACTAATGTGACTGCAACTGTGTGCCAGTACATCAAGACTTGTCCTCATTTAGACAACCTCTGTTACAAGAATGAATGATCTTGAACAGAAATATCTTAGTCATGAGAAAATTAGTAATGGCAGAAGTGAAGCAGAACCACAGGCGACATTAATACTAGCCACACATATTTAAAATTTACTTCCTTATTTTATGTGAACACATCATTTATATTAGGATTCTCAAAATGAGATGTGATCAAGTCTTTTCACGTTCCATTACTTTCAGGAAATGCAGAAACAACGACCAGTTCACCTTGCAAATTGCACACATCAAATTGTTGCTTGTAGCTTGGCTCCTGCCCTTTTAACCTGAGGCTGCACTTGCATTGATAGCACTTAGATCATAAGGCTACATCCATACAGAGCTGCCATCACTCCAGTACCACATGTCACACAGCCACCCCAGGTCAAAAATCATCTGAGCTGCACGTTACTGGAGGCTGGGAGAGAAAATCCCCCAGTATGGTTGCTCCTCTCACACTTCTGCCCAAGGACTTGCCATTGACCTTGGGCTTATCTGAGCTCCCTTTTTTCAGCAGTGGCCATAAGCCTAGATCTTTAAAGGAGAGTAAGAGTGGGCCAAGCACATGTGATTCTTCCCCCCAAGCTCTTCCAACCTCCAACTGTTTTCAGTTCAGGAAACTTCAGGTCAATGTGGTTTGTCAGTCCGTTAACCCCAATGGATTTCTCTTCTGAGTACTTACTCAGTCTCCCCTGAAACTCATGTAAAATTTTGGTTCCAAATAAGTCTACTAACCATTGCATGAACAACCTCTTTCTGTTTGTTTTGAACCTGGCTATGGAGCTACGTGGATCTGCAATTTGACCAAGTACAGCTGCTCTTATATTCTTGCACAGATATTTGGTTTGTGAGATAAAATCTGCAGCTCGTACCTAATTTTACCATGAAACGCATGGAAAAGAGCTGGCTGCTTCAAATGGGATCCTCAGCAGCCATCTGGCCCACAGTGTTATCGAAACTAACTGATAGGAAAAGCTGGAAGGAAGGGTGTTTAATAAAAACACTGCCTTTTTAGGCTAAGGCCGCTAAGGCCCCAGGGAAACATCTATGTCAGATGAGGATTCATAGCCCTCACGCTTTTGCTCTCTCACCACCTCTGTCATTCCTTTCCAAGCTGCAATAGGCATCAGTTTTGCCTGCTGCAGTGCAAGAGGAGGAGCAATTTGGCGGTATCGCTGGAGCTGGGATACTAAACCAGGACGAAGGAAACATTGAAATTCTGCCTTAACGTTCCACGTCTCTTGTCCCCCGGGAGAGTGCTCCAGCCACCCAGCAGCAGATGATTTTGGTGGCAAAGCACTCTCCAGTCATTCAGTCGCTGCCCAGGCACCATGGCAGGGGGAACTCCAAAAAATTGATGCCTGGTAATGCAGGGGGCTGCTCTGGGCTTTCCCCACCTGAGGGATGGGGAGACAGCAGTCCAGACCCTCTTCCAAATGCTACTTCTGTATTTCATGCTGAGCACTCTGGGCGAGTSCTCCCATCACTAAAAATCCCAAAGTTTTAGTCACGAGAGAGACACAGAGATGCAGCTACATGTCAGGGTGGTTTCAGTCCTCGGCATTCACAGGAGCAGAAGTTCAGGTGTTCATTGTCCACCTGTTAGTATGTAGTGCTACTTGAGATGTCCTAGGGTATCTGGCCCAGCCTCCAGCTGTCTCTCCAGAGACTGCATTTCTGCCATAGGACCTGAGACATGGTTGCCAGGCTTGTGCAGACWTTACCATTATCCACTGAAATGTTTCAAATGGTATTCAATGCCTGGGTGTAGGCAACTGAGCTGAGCCCTCCTACACCTTCCCCCAAGTCAGTGTAACATCACAGTCAGTATTGCCGAAATACATGAATTTCCCTTTCAATGCTCTTTAGGAACCTATATTCTTCCACAGAGCAAGACCTTGTTGGCTGCCACATCTCACATTGAGGATGTAGGGTAGGTGTCCTGCATTGTTGATGGACTTTCCCTTTCTCTGCTACGTGGTGTCACTCTGCTAATTAAGAAACATGGAACGTACTTTCTACCTGATGTGACATATTACGTTTAGGAGTCACGGACTGGTATGGCCATAAATCTCATGACGTTGCTTCAATTTTTTCCCTACTCTGATTGCAAGAAGTTTCCTATTGTACTAATAAACTATGTATCTTTAAAGGGAGTGCTTGGAGTAGGTTTAGATCCTAATGGTTAGTGCTCAGCRGAAGAGCACGGTTTTTCTCTAGGGGACAGATCCACCAGTGAGACATGAAGTGATGTCCGCACAGAAGTTTTGTTCTAATAAATTTCCAGACTTTAGCTAAGTATATATAAAGGATGGGTCTCAACAGTTTGTTACTAATGGAGATTGATCCTGCWCCCAGGATGTGAGCTTTCCTGGGGCTGAGTTTGCTGTTCAGGATGTTCACAGGGATTTGCTGTTCAGGATCTTCATAGGGATTTGCTCTTACTTTGTAGCTCACAGCTTGATCTGGTCTCTCTGAGGCATGGAGATTTGAACCCTTCTAGTCAAATAACGTGTTCAACAGCTACGTATCTTTTAAAAGTCACAAACTCCACGTCTCCTGAAGAATAGATCATATGATCTAGTTTTAGGTAGTCCTGTGAGGAGCAGGGAGATGGACTCGATGATTCTTATGGGTGCCTTCCAACTTGAGATACTCTATGATTCTATGATTTTCATTAGAAATAAAGCATCTGATATGTTAAGCAGATTTCCTTGATTATGAACCAACTCTTATTCCTACTGATGTCTTCGTTCTTCATAAGTTGCTGCAAATAGCTTGGACAAACAGGAGGTGGTTTGCCTGGATCATTTACTGTGAATATTTGACATCTGTAATTTACACTGGGTGATCCTTACCTTAGATCAATACTCATACATTTCTCCTCCTTGATTAGATGATAAAATTTAATGAAAGAAAAAAGGTACAAATAGATAATAAAGAATAACAACTATTTACATTAATATTGCATTACACATGTTACTTCCCCCCAAACCCAAACAATAACAAATCCAATGTCATTGACAAGTCATAAACAGTTTAAGAGGCACAGAGACACTGTCAAATGCAAGCTGAGTATACCCAAATTTTTGCCAAGTCCTTACACTGCAGCACCAGGCAGCTCTAGCCTATACTGCCATGGTGTCTTTAAAAAAATAGGGTTATTTGTATACACAATTGAGGTTTTTTATAAGCCACAGGGACACAAAATCTTAAGAGACTCTTTTTTCCTACCTCTTTTCCTTTCACCTAAAAATTACACTCATTCAGTATATTTCTGCAGAAAATTTACTTAAGATTTTCCTTAAGTACCTTTTTGAATAAGGGCCAAAGATCATAAAATTAAGAACTTAGGACTACAGAAATCAAATTAATAAGCTAGTGTGCCTGGGGGAGCATATAAGAAACCACCATAAAATAATAACAACAGTAACGCTCACATATGTATATAAGAACACAGGAGGAGGGTGTGTGCACATGTGTGTGTGTTTGTGTTTATATTTACAGCCTCTCTTGGAAAGGTGTATTATACAATCCATGTTAGGAAAGCATCCATGAAAATTATTTCTAGAAGACACMATAAAGACCATACAGAACATACCAATATTAATAGCTGTCAGTAATAATTTCATGCATCAGGTATACTCTCTCTCACATCATGTGTATCTAATGGCAACTGCTTGCAGGACTGAACTCCCAGGGTGTAATGGGCTTTTTGGGAGACACTTGCTGGTACAAAGGCACCACATGAAGGGACCTTCACATTCCTGTGGAGCTAGTTAAAAGCCTCTTACAGAGAAACTTATTAGAACCTCTGATATGCATAATTTAAACTTACACATAAACACTTTTGGGGTCCTGATCCAGAGTCCACTGAAACAGTGAAAATGTCCATTTTCTTTGATGAGTGTTGCATTGCCTATCATTTTTTTGATAAGTTCATGCCTTAGTTGAAGTTCAGCTCAGCCATTCAATTGTATGATGGCAAACCCCAGCTTCACAAAACCTGTTCATGGCTTCCCGAAATTAATTTTCTTGCTAAAAATGGTAAGACCTTCAAATAGTCATGGCATGGGATGTTTGCCTTCTGGTTTTTAGAGCCTATAGATCCAAATGCACTTACATTCCAATTTTAAGTTGTTCCTACATCCCTAAGACTTAGAAATTCATTTTGCTTTTGTTAATGAAAACAGGGTCTCTTGCATAGACACTTCCTCCAAGGATCTAAGGCTTTAAGAAAGGCATATTTAATGTAAGCACAAGGGTTAGTTTGTGTTGACTTGAGGTTAACTTGTGTTAACTATGCTAAATAAGGCTGAGCCATAGATCTGGGGGAAATAGTATCTCTGAACAGTAAATTTGGCAAAAAATTATCTTCTAAGGAGTGAGAATACTTGCCAAGTCAAATCAACTCTTACAGACTGTTTGAGCCAAAAAAAAAAGAAGAAGAAATGTCAAAAATGTCAAAACACTTCTCAACATATTTTGAGTGAAATGTTTTATTTCAGAAACATCGACACCTTGTATCCTCATTTTCCAAATGAGACACTGAAATTTTCTATTTGGAGAGGAACYTTTTGCTTACAAATTGAACTGAGCTTCAGAAAGGAGGCGTTAGAAAGGGTTAAATAACCTGATAATTAGACACAAGGAATTGCCTCAAACCAGCTGGCCTTGGCACTGTTTTTTAAAACCAAAATCTTCAAATCCATTGTAACTATTTGTGAGGAAACCCATAGCTTCTTAGCGGTGAGGAGATGGCTTAGTAGTTTGAAATTATTAGGAAGGACTTGTCTTCCTAAATTTGACTGCCAGTTTTGACGTTTCCTCAATGACCTTGAGTACATCACTCAACGTTCAGTGCTTCAGCTTCCTCGCCTATCTACTTGGATTTTACTAGGATTGTATCAAAATCATCTCGTGTCAAGAATATTCATTTACCAGTATGGATTGTCATTTACTTATCAGTTTATCTGTGACAAGGTGTCCTGTAATGTCATTGTCATCTTATTAACTGGGAAAGTAGCGCTTTAGGTGTATTTTTATCCTGCTGTGGATTATAGGAGTTTGGTTGGTGTGGTTATTTCCGTTCCTCTAAGCAATCAAGTGATGTTTCTAGTGTGTTTGTATGCATTTCTAAACTGTTCCAGCTCACATTTGCCTTAGGTAGTGTTTCCTTCAAAAATAATTACACTGAACTGTGGAAAATAATGAAAAGAAACGTCATTRTATGTACGGAGCAGCACGCAATTCCTTCCCTGATGGGGGGAGGTTTCTCGCGTGACCTACTGCATGCTCATGCTTTTTGCTTTCCTCACAAGGAAATTAAATGAGTTTCCACAACCAAGCTTTAACCACCAGTAAAATACCAACCCGCTGGCACAGGCCATTACTGGCAAGGCGAAGCGGTTCACACAGAAGCAGTTACTTGTGCCTAATCTGTGCTCTGGGACCTCTCAGAAGTTTTGCAATATCAATTACTGGGACTAAGCTGTCGGGAAGGTATTTGCGCGCAGCAAGTTTCCAAATTCCCTTTCTCTTTGTAACCCAGTCGGTGGCTCCTGGCAGCCCGTGGGCTGCCGGGTGGCACCTGGACGGGGACAGGTGAGGTCTCTGCTCCCAGGGAKCCTGCGTGGGACACAGCATTGCTGCAAGGCCCAGCAGCAGCCCCAAGTAGTGCGGTTTCTCAAGCATTTGGTGACCAAAACTGTCCTTCTTACAGCAACAAGCAAGGAGCAAAAATACTGGACAATTCCCGGTACCCATGAGTTTCATTTTGTAGCAAACGGAAACATTTTGCTCCTAAACTATAAGAACCCGAACAAATGTGTTTATCTAGCTTACACGTGGATTATTTTCCACAATGCAGATCACCTCTGGCTGCATTCACACTGTTCCTAGGACCAGGGAAACCCTATTCTCTCTCACAYCCCCATGGTTAAACTCTCTTTCTCCCCAAGCAGGGTGGCCAAGTCCAAATTGCCTTCTGGGAACAGTCCCAGGCATGCGATGGGCTGCCCAGCAGAGCACCTGGCTGCCCTGGACAAAATCCATGCCCAGCCCCTTGCTAAGGCTCCAGCCCCTGTACCATAACTGGAGTATCTTGGAGGCACCAATGAATTTATTTGGGAGGGAAAGACAGAATAACGCTGCTACCATCTCAAGGATGGGATGCTGGCACTAGCAGAGCTAAATTATGCGCCCAAGGTTGCAGCAGTGGCCTGTGGGAGAGCCAGGCAGAGGGCCGGAGCGCTGCCTGGCCGCCCGAGCGCTTTTATCACAAAACTGTCCTCTGAAAATGAAGAAGAGCCTCTGTACGCATCCTACAGCCTCTCTAGAGTACAAATGATCACAGCAACACTTCAAAAGCGAGAARGGGTAAATCTTCAGCTGGTGTGAATTCAATTAAGCTACAGCAATGACTACCAGGAGAGGGTATGACCACACACACAAGTACACACACTCAAGGGAGAAACCAAGGGGAAACTCAGGTCACTGGTGGGATCTACCTTCTGTCTGTGGAAAGCAGAGTGGCTACTAGAGACTGGGTTTTAATAGCTGATTTCATAGCTCAAGGACCATCTACTTCACAGTTTTCCGGTTTGTGATGGTGGGCAATGAACGGAAAAAACTTCTTCCAAGCAGAAGTACATACATGCTTTTGGGGATAGTATTTGTTAAATACTTTAAATTAAATAGTAAGTTTGGCTGATGGTAATGTTATATGTAGCCTCATGGTTTTTATTCAAATCCAGCAATGACACCTCACAAATTCTTAACTTTAACAGGACTCCAGTGCAGGCTTAGCTGCTTTGCTGAACAGAAGTAGGTTTCACCATCCATCCAAAGATAAGCAAATGCTTTGTTCCTTGACTTGTTTCTGGAAAAGAATTCAGAAAAAGAATGAACTTCCTTCTCAATCCTAATCCATATTTCTATTTTATTTATTTTTCTATTAGGACTAGTTCCAGAGTTTTCTGTTCCTTGCTGAAACATTCACAAAATGACTTCTATCATCTCATCCTCTTACAGAAATAGAAAGTATACTTAGCTCCATGAAAGATGAGTTTAGCATGAAAATCCGTAAGATTGACTCGCCATTGTTACATTTGTTAATCTCTCTTTCAATGCAGGAACCTGTTTCTGGAAGAGGGAATATGCCCACATTTCCAAATGAGTAATGCATAATTTTAACAGGGCATTGTATTTTTTGGTAAGGGCTTTGTTTTCTAAGGTGATACCCTCTGCAACAGTCATATAAACTGAGTTTCAAAGCTGCAAATTTGGTTCCTGTTGAAATCTATGGCAAAATTGCAGTTGAATTCTCTGCTAAATGTTCAGCACCTGCCTCCTTTCACTGCATGCCAGCATGGACAACCTTTCATTCAAATACTTAACCTCCCATATTATATGTGTTTATAACCTCCCATATGTTTTCTGAAGATACCACAGAAGACTGAGAATTATTTTATGTGCTACAGCTTTTTTTGGATACCTGTAGCTGCACATTGGATATTTGCAGAGTTCTTGTTTGTCACTGCTAGGTACCACCAGGCCTGTACATATGCTTGCTGGGTTCTGCCTACTATTATGATACCCAGGAGTTTTTTTAACATAAAGACCTTGATTTTAAATAAATTAGAGGATCAAAAGAACGAGTTTTGTATTGTATTTTCAAAGAAGTAGGTACAGGGAGAGCTTGTTAATTTGAAGCATGAAGTAGCCCTGATCTTCAGAGACTCCATTTCCTCTGAAGGGACATCTCCCAGAAGCAAGTCTTCCGTCATTGTTTGTGGTCTGTGCCAGGCCAAATGCCAAAGAAATCAATGGAAGCTCATCTTCATTGATTCTAAGGTTTGTCATCCACTGACTTGATGATGTGGATGATCAAACTATCAGAGCCATCTAAGGAAACATACATACAGCTGCTGCAGAATGGCAAAAGCAAGACACATTAACACCCACGCTRCCACTGCTGTGCCTTACACAACCCAGCAGAGAAGATTCTTAAGCAAGAGTGATTTTTCTTTGGATGTTTTATTTGCCTCAGGCTGGCTTAAAGAAGATTTTCTCATAACACGTGCATGTTTTTTTTAAAAAATGGTCATTATCAGAGCAGTACCTCTGCAAGAAAAAGATGTGGTAAGAAAAAAAGACACCTGAAAATTTGTTTTCTTCAGAAATTCTGTGTTCTCCAGCACTGACATTCATTTTCTTATTGGCCTTGAGGAAGCACTGCTACATGCATTTTGCCTGGTTAGCAAAACCAAGCACGAAGGACTGCCAGGTATTCGAAATGCCTGCGCATCTTTTCCATTACATCAAGATGAATACTGCTCTCTGCTATAAACGCAGGGTCTGGTTGTATACCCATCAAAGTTAGAGGCAAATTTCCCACTGACTTTAACAGTGCAACACAGGGCCTTTACAAGATAGACAGGGCACCTTTGCATTTCCTAYTGAATATGAAAAAGAAAAATCCCAGTACCAAAGTCTTTGATCAAAAAAGAAAACAAACACATCTTATGGGCTTTTTAATAACTTTTTCCCCAATAAGAAGAGTAAAGTTGGTCTGAAATTATTACACCTGTTTGAACAGAAAGCATATTTTCTTCCTAGCTAGGCATTATATCATTCAATCTATGAACACAGAGATGTAATATAAAGTAATAAAGAGGAAATACAACATAAAGTAAGATTCAGACATATTAAATTGCTTAATGAAAACACAAGAGAAAAAGAGTCAGTAGAAAATATGGTTTTCTTTATTGAGAAAAATCCCTTTTCAAATGCTTAATCAATAATAAAGTTCATATTCCCTGACTTGAGATATTTTTWAAATTTTTTTTTTTAGAAAATTATTAAATATCTTTAATGAATATAGATTGTCATTTTTCTGCAGCCCGGCCTGGCAGCATCCTGGATAGATTGTTCTCTGCTTAATCTGTTTCCCTTCTGCAGCTGAGTGTTCCAAGCAATGCATTTCATAATTTCATTTCAGATCATTCTTGTCACTGAATTCTATCCAGTAAATGTAAATACACATTTGCAAATGCACCTGGGGAAAAGGAAATCCTGTAGGATCATGCTGCCGCTAATTTGGRGATGAGTCAAATTAACATGGAACATTTGTTATCACTTAACATTCTTATGTTCTTGTACTGCAGAGCAGATTGAGGATGTAAGAGTATTGTAGTCAAACCACCAATATTCCTGTTTCTGTATTCTTTGACCCTAATTCACTGTTCACAGGCTATTAAATATCTGGAGTCTAGCRACCGGCATGTAAGAATGTAAGACTTCCATCAGTGCATGAGGCCTTAAACCCACCTACTCCACYATCTTCTGCCCGAGTATCCATGGTACAGTACACTTCTGAACCTTCTTACTCCGTGGGGTGGAATGTCAGAATTATCACTTAAAGTAGCTGTCATCCCTGGAAAGCTGTGGAGTACTCATCTCTCAGGATCCTGCGGGAGCTTTACATTTTCTGCTCAGCATGGCCGGCTTTCTCCCAGCATGGGACTGCACCTGGTGCCAGCACAGTGTATTTGGGTAAGACCCAAATCTCTGCATGCAGTTCCCAAAGGAGGAGAGAGGRAAGGCATGGCAAATCTATAAGATGACCTTAACTGTGGTATCAGTAGGTTTGGAGCCTCCACGGTGCTGGCAAATCTCATAGGATGCAGATTCTGTGGCACAGGGACCTACAGAGATCACGGAGAGGGAACAGAAAATTCCCAATGCCTGGGGATTCTGGGATGGAGAAGGAGGCCCAAGGTATCTGCAGCGATGGTGCAGGGAAAGAGGTATGGTTTGGGGAGTCCTAAGAGGTAGGTGTGTAGATGGGCAGCAGTCAGGCGTGCCAGGAGACAAGAAGTACCAGCAGGAGTACCCTCTGGGGAAGAGGTGGAGGGCAAGAGGGGGAAAGGTGAAGGTGGCTCTCAGCCATATGAAGATGTCAAAAAGTCAGATCACTCCTGGACTAGCCCATTTCTTCTCTATTTGTTCTATGATCTGASGTCAAGACAGCAATCCAGTTCCTACACATATGTGAGAATTGCTGTTTTGGACAGCAGGTATCCAAAACATGAGTCCAGAGCCAGCACAACACAACAGATGATAACCTATGGAAGATGGAGGTCCTTCTGGATTGGCACCTGATTGCCAGCTGGGAGGCTTCCAGCATGGCATCGATGCTCAGATTGTACTTATTCTTTGGCAACTGGTCCCAAATTTAAAAGAAAAAAAAAAAAAAGGCTTCTATGGTGACAACAGCTTCTACAGGGTGTGTGATCTGCAAATAGCCAGATCACTGGTGATATAAGCTCACCACTCACCTTCCCTGAACAATACCCTGTGAGTGCCTCTTGAGAGATCGCTAAAAATCAGTGAATATCGGCTAAAGTTCCTTAAACTGCACTTTATAAATAAGGGGTGGGAAAATAACAGTGGACAGAGTGCCGTGCCTGGTTTGAGCTGCACCCATGGCCAAGCAGCAGGTAAGTCAGGGGGGCTGGAGCCCCCCACATACTGCGTGTGCCACGCAGCACTGGCAGGGGAGGAGCAGCTCCTGGAGATGCTTTGGACGGTCGTGCTGGGGTGAGGGAAGCCACAGAAGAGGGTCAGGCAGACAGAGAGTAATACACCATAGTGTATTGAAGTAATCTTATTTACATATCCAAGTGAAATTTGGCTAGTTTCTAAGGAGTATCACTATAGGCAGTATGCACATATCACCTGGAGCATCATCTCCTTCCATTATAAACCTCTAATGATGGTTTATAAACAGAAATGTGGTCAAGCTAGAAATACGCTCTCACACAAAAYGCTGACATCTCTAAATACCAAGAGTATCCGAGAGATTTTTTTTTCTCATTAAAAATACTGCATTTGTTTTTCTCAGAGGAAGTAGAAGTCATAAGAAAAATCAACATTACATTACCTAATCTTTCTCATTTTTATTTTTAATTCCCCCAGCATGGGGCTGGGATAGCTCCACTCCTTCGTATCGAGTGCCATGACAACCAACAGACCCATCAGGTATCTGCATAGCCATCCTGCTTGTTACCTGGGGAAAAATGTACGCACCAAATGCTCAAACTCTTTTTAAAACTATTAAATATAAATAACTAATATGATTTGACCTAGATAGCTGACTGTAATGTATCATAACATCCCAATACAAAAAAAAACCCTAAGTGTAAAAATATTTATATATGTTATGGAGACTAAGTAAAGTTGCTACAATGAGTTCATCAGTTGCATTATGTTTTAAGAGAAGCTATCCTTAAATGAAATGCTTTCAAACTGAGAAATATGAGGAAGGTATTCAAGACTTCAGGTACTAATTCTATGCTATATATACAAATTTTCATGAACAGTGTAGTTAGAGCACTTAGAACATATGTATTTTTATAAATGAGATACATCTCAAATCTGGATAATTAGTATTCCCAAAGAAAAATGCATTTTAAGTTGCCCTTAGAGCTCTAGCTTTTGCACCTTATTGAAACCTAAAGTGCACAGGTAAAATACCAGAGCTTTTAACAGTATTAGTCTATGAAACAAGCTCTAGCTACAYGCATATTCAACCATAAATAAGCAAGATAAAGATATATCCATTTCTTGCCACTAGCCATTACACAAACACCACTTATGAACAGGTGTGTCCAACTCAACTGCCAGTCTTGCGTTTCTCTTTCATCTTGCAGTTAATATATGTTAGAAACTTTATGTGATACCAATGTCCATTTTGCTTTTGATGTGCAAACACCAACAATATATCCAGCTTTACTTCTTGTCCTTGTAAATTATGTTATCATTTTGATAGATAACCTATTTAAAAGTCCTAATGTTTTTCCTAAGAAGCACCATCATTCTGGCAGCTGGCCTTTGCAAGTGAACGTAAGATTCTCATCTGAAAAATTACAAAGGGCTGTAAGACCAAGCCTCACACTATTCAGTTGACTCAAGGCTTTCACTTAATTAGCGCATCTTTATCTCAGCCAAATTTAAATGAATGCATTTCTTGGTAACACGGGAAAAAGGCCCAGCACTTGCACCCTATGACCTAGGTAAAGAAATTGCTTTAAAGATTAAGGGTTTGGGATTCTCTGACTGATTTCAACTTTATTCAGTTTAATTCTCCTATTCTCTAACCAGTATTTCCCATTCTACTGCAGCTTCCTCCTCAAATACCTCTGCAGTCTTCTTCCCTCATCTCACTGAATTCCCAAAGCCTTTATTTTGTATTTGATTTTATTTTCTTCCCTTAAATGTCTCTCCAAGCACTTAATTGCTTTTTCAGTTTCCCAGATAACATCCAGAGATGTTCAAACATTAATGGCTTTGCTTCCAGCTACTGACTAGCCATATAAATCTGTTCACACACCACAACTCTCTTCATGAAAATTGGGTTCAACTCTGTCCCAAACTTCAATACAAAATCTGTTTGAAATCCCTGATTTAAACCAGTGTGCCACTAAAAACACAGTTGTCAATGCAAAGCGACCACCTTCGTGACCCTAATGTTTTGACACATTTGAATCTGTCAGGAAGTCCAAAACAAATGAATTTCGTTTGTAGCTGGGAGAGAAATAAAAGTCATTTGGGTGGAGGTTTCCCCGTAAACTAATTCCATTAGACTCACCGCTGCCTTTCATCTGGTACCACACTCATTCATCTTTTGCTCAGAAACAGGAAGAGGAGGCTGCTGCTTCTGCCATCTCTGATTCAGACCACATGAGCTCCAGCGAAGATGCACAAGTTGGCCTGAGGCCGGAAYTTGGCCCACAGGAGCTGGTGAAATCACTTTTTCTCTGCTGGAGACCAAACTACCCTCACAGCAGTGCAACAGAAAGGAGGACTGTAGGAAAACATAACTAAACTGCTTGTACATGTTGTCCTCTGTGGAATGTTTTATAATCTATTAACTTTTTATTCCTCTGCTACATGACAGTCTAAGTGAGGGAAAAAAAGATAAAAACATATAACTAACATGTGAGAATACTTCTCAAGGTCACCCCAATTATTTATTATTGCGCCTTTTTTTTTTTGTTTGCAGCTGTTGCTAGAGAATTCCTTTAACTGAAGTATCCCCTGGTTGCAGTTTCCAACAGCAAATCTATTAACTGGAATTGAATATCAAGACTACCAGGTATGCACAGCTGCACCATAGAAACGTATGTTATCTGGTCATCTCTTGCATGTTATTCCATTTTTTTAAAGATTAAGTGTTTGAAAGAGGAACATGAGCGTATAAGATTGAGAGGAAAAATAAAGCATCAACTAATCCCTGCTGAAGATATTTCTAAAAAAAGGGAACCAGAGAAATGAAGCCCCATACATGACCCAGGGTTAGCTGTACTCAACTATCTATGAAATATATGCACATTTCTATGGGAGGAAACAGAAGTGTGAGAAGTGTGTTTTCAGCAAATGAGGAAGACTGACTGAATGATGCACAAGCACCATTAGCCACAGCCCTTGGAGACCCAAACCAAACAGATCACTGCTCGTATGAGAAGCAGCAGGTAAACAGGATAGAAAAGGTAGAAGCTCGACGAACAACAGGACTATGGTCTGATCTTGCGGGGGGGTGATATGCAAAAGCAAACCAGGACAGTAAGTGATGTCAAGGATAGAGAAATCAGCTGCAATTCATGCATAGGTATGTTCCAGTTCTGGGAATGCTGCATTTTGGAACTAACTGGGAACTATTTTTGCTGAACCACTGCCTACCAGCTCTGGAATGGTGTTCTCTTTATAGGCTGGCAATATTGCTGGAAGTGGCGTGTTGGCAAAAACCAATGGAAAAACTGACACGTGGGTAACGTAGACAGTCCCCTTCTGGCCGTCAGTTACATGCAGGCAAACTCCTGCCAGTCCATACAGGTCCGGCTTTGCGTACAGTAGTAACTGCGGTATCTTACAACAAATTCCTTTCCAGTTCTTCGGCACGCGGCAGAATACTTGCTTCTCCTTCATGCGCACAGTGCTAAAGTTACAAACAGAAGTTACTGTAATTTATTCAATATGCTGTCCCCTCTCCTACATTGCTGTTGCACTGAATTGCCCTAAGCCAGGGGTCATTCTGCATTTCCCAACTTGTCAGTCATTAGAGTTAGGCCAGCCTCCGAGCCCTGTCTTACACCTGCTCCTTTAGATCAGACCACCAGGTGGGGATCATGTGAAAATAATTGAATGAGAAACTCCTCACCCTCCTTTGGCCACACAAAACTGGACTTTTGATGGGAACAATTCCAGGGAGAGGACACCTCATGGACAGCTTCAGCATGCGAGAAGTCCTGAGCCAGGCCCTCTGGAGCTCACGACGGGACAGACGTGCCAGCCAAGCTTCCCAAACCTTTCAGTCCCAGGTGGGCGTCATAGGAATCCAATGCACTGTTGTGCCATGTTTGCATTTCAAACACCAATAATGTGTATCCCACCCCCTTCTCCAGTGAATGCAGCCCACAGGAAACCAAGGTATCGACAGAGCTGTTTTCTTGCATCACAGCGGGCCAGTGTTACAGCTTCTCTGTCTCTTACCTTCAGCAAAAGTATTCAGTCTACCAGCGAGAACCCTCAGTTGGGGTTCAAATGAGGGAGAAAGGAGGCTTGATGCGGTATTTGCTATGTACAATGTATTTGTGAGAAAGAAAAGAGTCAGTTTCTGCTGCATTTAAGGATATACACTTTGGCATCTGAATTTTCCTCCTCCCTCTATCAGTCCATTTTAAACGTGTTATTTTCTGGCTGTCTTCATTTTCAGTGCACTATTCCTCTGTCATTCCCACTGTCACAAGAATCAATAGATACTAAGAGCATTACATGGGCGGGGGTGTTACCCTTGCAATAACTTCTGGAGACACGGACATGTGGTTTATGAATTTATCATATATCTTTTCCCCTTTGCCCTCTTACCTACCTTCCAGGGCCTCATGCTAAGACTGCACAGCACTGAGAGGCTATAATGCACATCTTTGTTTTACTTAGATCAAGTCATCAAGAAAAAGTTTTCTGTGCCTACAAATACAAAATCACCTTTGCTAAATMCTACCTTGTACACTAACTTGTACAAGGTCTAGGAATGATGAAACTTGCTCCCTGGTCTGAGAGACAGATATATATGTAAAAACATTCCTGCTCAAAAACTCAACAACTAAAACCACTGTGACAATGAGAGTTTTGCCACATGGAAAATGGAAGACTGCTAGTTTCCCAGTGAGTGTCAGTTCTTTCTCCTAGTCCTGGAAGAAGCCAACAAAAATACTGAGAACTATTTACAGTCACATTTACAGTATTTTATTCTGTCTTATAGCACAATGCAGCTAGAAGCAGGAGGACACACGACTCTATTACCTTCTTACATGATAAAACAGATGGACTGAGACGGCAAAAATCAAAGAAGATATGTTACTTGAGTTTCACATAATAATATTTCACAAGCAACAGTTTTTGACATTTAGAAGTACGAACACACTTCTATTCCTACCAYAAACATCTGTGTAAATGAAACCAGCTTATACCAGGAACCGCTGACCAAGAACACCTGCTGCTCCTAACAGCAACTGCCTGTTGTATATGCTGTTTACTGACCTATTCCATAAACTGCATTTATGTCTTGTTTATCAAGGTTGTTTATGTGAAACTAATTAAAAACATCAAGATCRTTGTTTCATAGTCACTAACACATAGACGACAGAAACGTCATTTTAAAGATGTGTTAAATAAAACACTGGTTTGCTTTTTCAGCCCTAGCTGCCTAAATCTGCGCTCACTGTAAGGGCACAGGATCAGGCAGGCTTGTCAGTTCTGCACACCAATGAGCAGGAATGCAGTCAACTTCTGAGCTGCCACCAGCAACAATAAAGGACACAGAATGACAACAATCCTTCCACATGAATACCGGTTTTATTTTTGCTGAAATCTAGACTTCTTGTTTCATGGTATTTTTATAGACTGCACTTTATATGCATTACATTACAGGAAGCAGTTACGATGCAAGAATACTGCTACACTCCCTTTTATAGTTATATGATGAAATAGTGCAAAATGAAAGGAGAAAACTGTTTCAGTAGACCACTGAGACAGCATTGCACTTCAGSAGAAAAAAAATAGTCCAGACCTCTGTTTGTAGCATTCAAAAATCTTTCCTCTGCASAGTTGTGGATTTTATTTAGATATTCAGAGTAAGGAATATTCCGCTGTAAGAGACATAGATGCCATTTGTTACTGGGAGAAAAGTCTTTTATGAATGCTTGTATAAGACAGCTTTATGTTCCTCCGACATATCATTCACCTGATTTGCCATAAATGTATTGCTTCTTCAACTACCTCGAAAACAGCAGCAAAAACCAGAGGCACAGTCAGTCGGTCACGAGAGTACACGCATGTTACTGCCTCACAAGTAGCTGGAAGGCTGAAGTTTCTGCTAGAAGAGAAAAAAAATTAAAGCAATAGATTGGAATTGCTAATTTTAGCTCTGCCTAGCCCATCCCAAATAATACAAAAAATCTCTTGTGATTTGGAAATCGCTACAGATTTTAAGTGAATGAAAAAGGTGATGAAACATTACAAGGAGACAGAGAGGCACATGTCTTTTTGTATGATAGGAGAGTATTTATATCATGTCATTATCATTTGAGAGAGAGTGAGCGCTATCTGATGCATTGGTTTTGACAAGGAGGTGATTCTTCCTTCAATGAATAGATAACATGCATAATAAACATTTTGCTTAATTTGCAGCTACAAATATACTTGCATGTCTTCTCCTGATAGTTTGTGATGCAATTTATAAGCCTCACTTCAGAAACAGCAAGTCTAATATTCCCAGTAAATGTTTAGGAATTTTGTAGTGCCGACAATGTAACATATCACTACAAACATGGCCTAGAGTCACTGCAGTGGCAGTATGTGAGATACAGTATGTGCACGGTCTCCAGCATGTACAGGTGCCAAAGAGGAGGAGAAGAACAAAAATCCTTTCCCTTTTGCAGGTTCACATTGTTCCCATTTCCTAAAAGACAGGATTAGGCATGTGCCAGTTACACCAGCTCCTGCAATGTAGGGAAACAAAAAGGATCCTTTAGCTGTGGCAATAATGGGAGATTCTTTAGATTTTCCTTTACTTAGAGAAACATTTTGAAAAGTTGTCTTGCAACTGAGGTCAAGGTTGTAAGTGAGCTTAATACAAGTTTCCACCTGTGTTAAGAAGTGAAGACTCATGGGAAATGGAAAAGAGTTTTCTTATTCTCTTCCAAAATAAAATTCATCTGGGAGACCCTCGGAGACTCTAGACAAGCACTTCACTCCTTTAACATGGCTAGAAGTATCCCAYCTTGTTTCTACAGCATGAAGAGGAATGGGTACCCCAGTAACATGCACAGATCCTTTATATTTTAAGTTATTTAGAACAGATGAATTTGAAGCTTCCTTATTCATCCTCARAGGAGCTGTCTAAGGAGTTCAATATTCACAGTTATGTATTTTTAAGCAAAACACTTAAAATGGTATCAGTAGCATAGCAGCTGATGGGTGTTTTATRCTCTGTTCATATGAAGGCCCATTCAACTAATGGTGTTTCAGCCTTTGGGGACAGTAGGCAGGGAGGCTTTACTTGATGAACCGTGCAGAGTTACCACTGAGGAATCCCTGCACACATTTCTAGCAATATAATTTTCATGTTCTTTCTTCAGCAGACAGCAGCATGGTCATTAGAGAATATATGAAAGAGTTCCCAAAGCTTAATAGGCTTCTCCTTTCTACATCTAGCAGTAACTTGTCCACAGTAAGCCTTTGTACTTGACTATGGACCCACCAGTATGGGCTTGGTCTACTTAGTTTAGACTTTCTCGTTTTTCTCACACTGGCTGTACTTCTGTCCTGAGAGGATGTTTTAAAAGCCCTACCCTGTACAACATCATCTGGAGTTCAAAACTC
Source organism: Oceanodroma leucorhoa (assembly GCA_030449065.1). Lineage (NCBI taxonomy): Eukaryota > Metazoa > Chordata > Aves > Procellariiformes > Oceanodroma > Oceanodroma leucorhoa. Next base: position 2,415,750 of record JASVER010000062.1, read on the forward strand.
AAGAGTTTTCACCTGGTGCTTAATATTTCCCTTTCTCTTTCGCCAGCCAGAATCTCCCTTCCCATCAGGCAAGGCTGGCAAGTCCATCATCATGCATATGTATTATTCTCAGCTGAATTGTGTCTTTGGCAATCAGATTAYGGTAAATAAAAGGTATGGCCTAGAGAGGGTTCTGCTTTGGTTCTTACTTGCTTGTGAAGCAGAGAAGGAAAGGGATGTTTCTYCTCTCTTTGTGAGACCCAGGGTACCCAAAGAAATAATTAAGTGTGGAAATTCTATACCTATCAATCTGATATTTTTTCTAAGAAAGACTATTCTGTAATACACTCATGAAACCCAATTATATGATTGGGTTTATCTTTTTACATGTATTTCCTTCTTCCTGATTGCAAGCTAATCATTCTGCTCTGCACTTATGCAAAGCAACCTCTTGGACAAATCTTGCTTGAGAATTTTACCAAATGATAGCTGTATTTTAATAAGCCTATGACACAACAGACAACAAAGTAAACAGGAAAAGCTCTGCTGGAGCCAGACTCTCTGGGTTTTTAAGCTGTTTCTGCATGTAAAGCAAATAGTACACGTGTACATATTCATGCATGGGAGAGAACAAGCTCAGATTTAACTGCCAATATGCATATGTGCGTACCACAGTACACAATTTGTTGTTAATAAAAAAAGCTAATCAACAAGGCTTTGTGAGTTTACTTTTCATTAGAAAAGCTCAATAAACACAAGTGCTGGCTTTCTCCTAATCTGYTCTCACTAAATAACCTCAACATAACTTATTCTACCCACTGAAAGTTTTCACTGTTTATCAGTTTAAAATTGATCACTCTTTTCTTGTTTACTGTTGCAATAACGGCTCTGCAGCKGAGAGAAAAGGGTTTTATTCTTATAAATAAAAGGAACAGTCATATTCATGTTAAGATATTTCCCTCATATTGCAGAGTTATAAAAATGGAGACGGAAACTTTTGGAGGGAGGGGGTTGCCACTCTGCAAATTTCTATTAAATGGAAGAAACACTTCCATAGAGTATGGCTCCCCAGTTCTGGCAGTTTCTGCCTGCTTTTATTCCACTTACATTTTACTGAATAAAACTGYTTTCTACTACACCTGCACCTCTGTTTGCCCTACTAAAGCAGTACCCTGCTCGTTGCAACATTAAGTTTCCCTGAGGTCATTGATAGCTCGAGGTGTTCAACGTCTCACTTAGATTCTGATCCAAAATATACTGAGATAACTCTTACCAGAGTACATTTCACATCACAGTTCCCTGGGCAGGCCCTTTTTCCACTAGGTGGTCTGTTATGCTCTACACCATTTGCACCTTTGGCTGTTCAGAAATTGTGGTGTTGACGTGGGTAGGAAATTCCCTTACACCTGAGGTGTACACAGCTGCACACTGCTGGCTAAGGCCAGGCTCCTTTAAAGTCAGAGATGACTCTTCCAGCAATATCAATGGGAGCTGGAATGGATCCTTTGGTCAGCACACCATGGCCCACAAAACCAACAGTATTTGTAAGCTGCTAAAGTTGAAAACTTCAGAGGGAAAAAAAGATATGTATGACGTGCTGGCACAGCCATAAATATTTTCACCTACTCAAGTGAGTTCCCTCCAGGTGTCCCTCTCCAAAAATATCTCTTCTACTCTTTGTGGACTTTTATAAATAWCTTGTAAAACGGCAGCAAATTTAAGACCAGCATTAGAAAGGGCACTCCCATAATGTGCAGCATTTGATGCTTATTTTCCACGAGTCCAGCAGGGGTCATATGAGGGACAGTGAYTTTTTTTTTATACTTTTTTCCCTCCATTCCCTCACTTCTCCAGGGGCCGCACAGCTACAGAAGGACAAGGTGGAAGTTGGAATAGCTCCAAGGAGCCTGGGTCATTCCCTGGGCTGCCATCCATGATGTAGAGTGGTAAAAAGTGCACTGTCCCTTCACCAGCATACAAGCCTTGCTGCAATTTGGCTCTAACGATGCCAGCCCAGGACCTCAGGGACATGCAATTCCACATGGCCATGTTGCTCTAGCAAAGTACCTTGTCTCCTGCTCCATCTGTGTAATATTTTCCCCACGGTGAAATACAATAGGGCTGAGCTTACTGCCTTACCCATTGGGAACTCCTGACTATTGAATGCTTGATCTCATAATCCTAAMACTGTGTGGAAAAGGGTTTTGATATTTAAAAAGCCTTCCCAAAAGTATTTGATTAAGTAGGTCAGTCTCTTACCTAGATGACATATTTCCTTTACTTTACTACAGAGCACTCATTAGGCTGCACTTTCAAGCACTGTTTTACCATTTAAGTGATTTGCCTGCATTCAGCTAACAGCATGTCTTTTAACTGTTTGTCTCTGGCCTTCTACGCCACTGGTTTGGCCTTGCAAGTGCAAGGTAGTACCCGGCCTCAACTCCCATGGAGTTCATCTGAGCCAAGGATCTCCAGCATCTTACAAGAGATGCACAGTGCAAATCATCCCTAGGCCTTCTGTATAACCCTTTTTCTTCTTTGTTGCCTACATCTTCTGGCCCCTCTGTTCTTACAGTGATACCTGAGAAGGGAAGTGAAAGTTTTCTGTTATATCTTGACCCATTCACAATGTAGTAGGGTGTAGTTCTACCTGATGCTTGTCTCTGCCCAGCTGTTGCTTTACTGCATAACCTCTATTTTGCTGCATTCTCCAGCAGTCCACAGTCCATCAAAGTTAGTTTAAAAAATGAAGTTCCTCTCTACAGTCCAGGTGGTTGACATTGGTTTTAATTCCCTTTCCCAGATCTTAGGATTTAATCATCAAATTTTTACAGAAGGTCTAYCCCATAGAATTTTATTCCCAAACACTGAGGCTTATGTTTGCTTTGAAACATCAAGTGCATTTATTTTATTTTACATTTATTTTGATATTATTTTGGGATAATTTCTTTTAATTCTAATAATCACTTGGTTTAATTTTCTGCACTGTATATATTTTCTTTTGTTCCCATCACCCAAGTAGTTCTTTAATGGTTAGCTATAAATTTGCATCTGTTTGATCTCAGGTGTCTTTCTGCCTAAAGAATTAATGGTGCTTTTGATAATATATACTCCAAAGGTATATTGTTTTGAACAACTCTTTTGACCTACTTGTTTCCATAATGTTTGAAGTTTCTGTCAATGTGATTTCTCTTTATCATTTTTCTTCCCTTCCCTTCACCAGAGGCTGATTTTCTTCTAACAATCTATTTCATTTCAGTTCAGTAAAACTCCCTTTATTTTTTAATTTTCTTGGGTTATTGAAGTCCCCAGATTCCAAAAACATTAATTTTACATTTTGTCAAATAGAAGGAAGTTCAGTAGATTCAAATAGAACCAGACTGAATAATCTTACCTATGTAACGTCCTTTCTCCTTCCCTTTGAAAAATTCAGCAACTGTGGATGAAATTCTTGTTCCTGTGATAGGTTGAAAAGAAAATTAAAGTAAGTCTTATTTCATTAGATCTGAAATATAAAAYTCTTTGTCACTTTTCAAAAAAATAAAGATTATTCAAATCTCTATATAAGTAACATGCAGACACTCCTGATCCATCTAGCAGGAATTTTATTTTACAAAGACCCCAATCTTGCAATCCAATCTGAACAGAAGAGCCCTTTCACTTCCACTGAAAGCCAGTGAATCTATTAGGCACTAGGCTTACAGAGGTGTTCTTGCACTTAAAAATACAGTCAGGAGCATAGTAAGATCTTAAAAAAAAATATAGAAAGTGAATTCCCATTGAAATAATTTCATTCCAGCTCATTTCAGTGTCTGTAACACAACCCATTATACTTTAAATGAAACAAGCCAACAAAAGGCGGGTGTTGGTCTCTTCTCSCAAGTAACAAGTGATAGGACGAGAGGAAATGGCCTCAAGTTGCACCAGGGGAGGTTTAGATTGGATATTAGGAAAAATTTCTTCACTGAAAGGGTAGTCAGGCATTGGAACAGGCTGCCCAGGGAAGTGGTGGAGTCACCATCMCTGSAGGYGTTCAAAAAACGTGYGGATGTGGCGCTTCGGGACATGGTTTAGTGGGCATGGGTACTGGGTTGATGGTTGGACACGATGATCTTAGAGGTCTTTTCCAACCTTAATGATTCTATGATTCTATGATTCTATGATTCTAAATTGAAACACGATTTTGTTTTACAAAAAAATCCAAGAATTGGGATTTCTGTCGTATGGAACAAGAAAAGGCCACTTTGGGCAAGGTTCGGGCCACATGTTCTAAAGGACCACTGAATCTGTGGGAAAATGATTCATCTCGATGAACTCTGTCACGCGTTCAGAGATGTGCTGAGCACTGTATCCTTGTTTCTGCTTCCTGACAATACCGAGTGCACATGCTCATGAAGCAGCAAAAGGCCTAATTTCACATCTGCACATCCAGCACATGCACCAATAGAGAATGAAGGTTGTGTTTCCTAATTTCAGTTTTGTAAAAAGAGACTATTTTGTTGATAGGCAGAATAGCTTCATGGTCAATATAACATGCTTTTAATAATTATACACTATTACAAATACACCAAAAAGGCAATGTTCAGATTCAGGTTATTACACTGGGGTAAAGTTTCAAGATTTGCTTTCCAGGTTATATCACAGAGACGACTGCATTTGGCTTCAAGAGTAACAACATTTTCAAACTGCTTTTCATAGAATATGAGAGCAGTTTCACTAAGTTTTAGTTGATATTGGATCCAACCCCAACCCAGAACTGGTACTTGCAGTACGAATGAACTGCTCCTTAGAATTAAAATATATTTGAAAAGTTTGGTTATATATGGTACTGTCTATTCTAAGTAGACAGACTATAAATGGTTATGTAATGATAAACTATTAAAAATTATCACTTACCATATATAGGAAGGTTTCTGTAAAAACCACAGTGATTTCATCTTGGAAAGAACAAATGTTTAGGAAATGACTGCAAACAAAACTGACAAGTGCAGACACAGAATAAGAACCCCGAGCTAYCTCAAGCTAATTTTGTAAATCACTGGGTAATTTACACAGCAAGTTTAGGAAGTTGCTAAATTAGCATTCTAGGATCTCACTGGAAATCTCCTTTCCTCTAAAATTAGCCTCAGCATTAGTGAAAATGCCTTTAACAAGAGGAAACCTACCCTGCAGACACAGGTGTACTGGCAGCAGCGACACCAGTCACGCAGCTGAGAACTGAGCAAGCATAGCAGCTCTTTGCTAAATCACAGCCGATATCTGTAATTGTTAATGTTTCAGAGGTGGCCACATTGGACAGGGTCTGGTTTATTTTATAAGTTCTGGTACCTACACTAAAATAAATAAAGAGGAACACTAAAATAAATACAGAGAAAAGCAAGCATTTTTATGGCATAACACCACCATGCTTCTACAACTACTTTGAACRTTTATCTTTTAACATTATGAGTTAAGGAGGAAAAACCATAGAAATTCTTATCGCAAACTGTCTTAGAGGGGAAACTGATTATAAATATTTCAGAATTGTTCTTTCTTAACAAGACAATTTTATCCACATAAGTTGTTGCAATTMGGTATTCATTCTCTCTCCTGCACCACTGACTAACAAGCTAAAACTGCAATGGTTAAGGCTATGAAGAATTGGACACTCCATGTTCATATAGTCTTTTACTATCTCTTTATAACTGACTGAGAATGTTTTCTGATTTGTATTTTTAAAAAAAGTTTAAACTGCTTGACAAATATTTCATTGTCCTCATACAGCTCACTGCTGCCACTTGTTTGGAAAAATGAAAGCTAAGTTGAAAAATGCACCTTTTCCATTTTCATCTCTAATTGAATTCTCTCTTGACCCCCTTATTCCCTATGGCTGTATTTCAGGTTTTGATGATAAGAAAAAGAATTTTGTATTTGGATAATACAATTTTCTCACTTGCCTTCAGCGACCTTCAGCTCAATTGCCTCTCCCCAGAGACACTGTATATTATAGAATTGAATCAAATTCCTTATTCATAGGAAAAAAGTTCCAATTTAATCTGAATATTCAGCATTTTACACTGGTCAGGGTGATGGATGGCAAATTGAAATGCTTTTGGTTCAGGTAATCAAATGGTAGAATTCAGACTTGTATTGAAAAAAATAATGAAGTCTATTCAATATTCTCATAAGGTGCAAAAAATGCACATTACACGGTAGAACTGGGGATTTTTCTTATTACCTAACCAATAACATGTCCATTGCAAAAAGTRTTGTAAAACATTAAGAATTTATGTAGGTTAGAACATGTGAAAAGCAGCCACCGTTGAGGGAAAACGCAGGCATCTTCCTAAGAGTGCTCAAATGAACAAGTACAAAACTGGGGGGAAAACAGATCTGTTCCTAGTATGTACCTGCAATGTTCAGTGCTGGTTTACAGCTGTTTTTAAATGCTTTTAGAGAAAGAAACACAGCCTTTTTAATCACTTCAAGTCATTTGATATACTAAACTACTGRAATGCTTCATTTCCACCCCCAAAAGTTTTGTCAAGTAACACTATCAGGTATCTCGTTATTTCCAAAGGACTACCGGATTCAGTTCGGAAAACTGTYGTGCTGCTTTTGAACAACAATTGATTTGAACAACTTCAGCTTGGCACCACCTTACTGATGCAGCATGCTTGGACACTTGGGCTTGGACAMGATGTCTCCAGGAAAACAAGAGGATAATGACGCTGCATAAATATGGTTTGGTTTAAAAACTCCATCAACAGTCCCTTTCTTGACTTGTAGAGGTGCATGGAATTACCCTGTTTGGGTTTTAAATACTGTATTAAAGTTATTTCTTTTCTATTTATTTGGAGTATTTAAACCACAAGGAATGTTTAACTGTAGGCATCACTAGCACTTAATTAAAATTGCAATGCAGCAACCTAAACGTTCAGGCACTGTGTTTTTTAACACAGTGTAAATGTAGTCCTAGGCTGCCTTTACTGACTATACTATAACTCGTGCAAAAGGGGAAGCCTCCTCCGTGTTTATGCTCTCACCTCACACATACGCACCTGGCGCAGAGCCATTATCCGGGCCAGGCTGATGAGGGGAACTCCCCTTCAGAGTCACTTCCCCATACCTGGCAGACGTGAGGTGGCCTTCACAACCAGGGGAGAACTTTTCTCCTTCCTCCACATCAGAAGCAGCTCACAGGGACAGTGCTCAGACTCTGGCTTCCTACACGGAAGCACAGAGCTCTGCATGCTGCTGGGCATGCTCACCGGGCATTTGCTGTCTGTAAGTCGTACTGATACCTGCAATTGACAGGGATACTTTGAACATGCCTGTGGATGCATCAGGTCTCCTCATCAGTCTATCTACTGAGGGATGTGTGTTTGTAGAGATATATGAGCCCAAACTTGGTAAAAAGTGCAAAAATACCTAAATTGAACCTCTTTGTTCAGATCTTCCACCAAGAACTGAAACTTGAAATTCCTTTTTGACCGCTATTTCCACGTTCTTGCTGGCATGGTAAGTACAGAAGTTGTACCTTTTCTATGTTGCTTTCAATGTATGGAAAATAGAAATCTGTTCTAGTGTGTTACAATTTATGTGAAATGTATCTATCTGGTTTAAGGATGAGCTCCTTTAAAAGTCCATTGAATGATTATTAAATATAAAAGTGCTGACTGTGCAATATCCAACTGGTATCTGAAAGTTAAAATGATGGCGTCACACAGCATTGTTGTAAAAGATGCAGACTACACTTCAGGTAAGGCAGGGGTCTGTTTAACAAGTGCAAAAGAGTAATGTATTGGTATAACTCATACCAACTAATAATAGGAGTGCTTGGGCCTAACTACACAGTGCAGTGGAGTTAGTACACCCACGCTAGTATCTCCACGTAGCGCAGCACCTCCCTCCATGTAGCGCATGGAGGTGCTAACCCCGGTGCAGAAACTGAAGAGTCACACTAACTTCCAGTTCTTGTTGGCTCCGTTGCGTACAGCTCGTTTCTGACGTTGTTCTACCGGTCTTGACACACAAGGTGATATTAGCAGTACTGCCAATATACACTAACGGCTAAATATCAAAGTCCTTCTTTGCCTTTATTTGTCACTGTTATAGTGACACAGGGCAGCGGTGTTCATTGGGAATATTCCCGTTCCCAATCAGCCTTTCGCAACAAGGGCTGGGCTTCTTCCCTGATAACCTTGGGTATGTACAACTTAGACTTCTGTGTATGAAAGAGTTGTCTCTACTCCCTCTGTACTTGGTGGGTGTAAAGCGGCATTTCTAAGACCTAATTAATGTTACCCTGAGGTAGACATCTAACCTGGGTCAGTTGTATCATGACTTAAAAGGGCCTGTTCCTCTCCACTAATTAATCAGAATCTCAATTAGTATCTGAGGTATACACAACCACATTTTAGAAGTCTAAAGTTAGGTAGGATAAATGTGTTCACAGTATTACATTTACCTGGTTGCACAGGGCTGTGTTAGCCGTAGTCTCACTCTGTCTCTAAAGTCGTCATTGTTCCACAGAGTGTGAAGTTGAGGTGCAACACGTGCTTGAGATCAAAATGCAGTTCACTGCAGCATCTTTATGAGTCCTTATGCTAGAGCTTTTCATATGCCTGTCATATGGGGAAGAGAACTACAGTACCTCTTTAGTATGTTGCTTTAAGGAGAATATTGCATTTTATACGGCTTCTTATAATGCTTTTGCTGACACATTTCACAAATTTCAAATTTAGGCATCTGAAGATTAGTTCTAACCTATATATAAGCACTAAAATAATTGTGTCCTAATGTGCTTAGTTGGAAGCAAGCGTGCTGAATATCTTTGACAAGCCGGTCACTTTTATTTAAGTCGCTGTAATTGAAAATTTTGACCAGAAGGGCTTATTGAGGTTGCGCTGCCAAGGTGATATGCCATGTAAACCTGCTTCAGGAGAGACTTCAGGAGAGTACAAACGTTGCTTTCCACTTAGTGAAAGATAAAGTCTAGCATTCTGTCACTCAAACAAGAATTGCTAGTCCTGGTACTATTTTGGAGGGGGAATGGAGAGGACTTTGGGTGCCTTATGCAGCCTCACTTAAACTGAAGGAAAAGGCTAAGAAAATGGTGATAACTGGGAATCCCTTAAACTATGCCCCCATACCAGCTAACCACGCCTCTTCATCCTTTCTTGCAGCAGCTTACCAAAAATAGAGCTAGGATGGTGAACTACAGATCGTATGGCCTCCACAAGTAGCATCATATGCAGACAAAAAAATGTCAGCAATGCTGACTTGGTGCGCATGTTCGGCAGCCAGTAATGCTCTCAGAAGAGCCTGATATTGAGACTTGAGGCTTGAATTTTCTCTGTCTCCTACCACTTTGAGGTGGAATACTGCAGTAATATAGGATCAGGTTAATAGCTTGCTGATGCACAACTCCTTAAGAGCAAATCAGAGGTATAATTACAAATTGCTTTGTAACTTGCCAGTTTGTCTCATGAGTACAGGCATTTAAACATTCTGTACTTGCAGGCACATTTTATTTCCTCCTTATCACACTGTGTAGTTAGACTAAGGCCTTGTCACTGGCTATCTCTTTACACGAGCAGTTGGTTTAATGTGGGAATGTTTACATTTCTGCAAGAAAAAAAGAATGCTATAAAATGTAGATACTGTAAGAGCAGGTGCATTACAAGCCAAAGAAGAAAATTGGTTCAGCAGTTGTTTGCCATCGTGGTTTTAGATTAATTCCTACTGCGTGTCACTGCAGGGCTAGCAATGAACAATTCTTGTACATTTTACTGAATTACTATTGGTGTGATGTTTTTTTTCCACAGGGGCCTTGGATTGGGCAATGTTTACAGCAGTCCAGATGTGAAGGCTGGTTCCTCATTAAGTCACCCTGATCTTCTAATCTCAGGTTCACATACTTCTAGTGCTGTATTTTGTCCGATGGTTTTATCTAGCATTGTATCCAGGTCACATGGAGTTTATGGAAAACTGCTTGAAATGCGGTCCCTAGGGTGGTGTTTAACAAGGTGTGCATGAGGATGTTTATGGGGTGTGAGAATGGGAGTCTATTCATTCTCCACGTTGAGTGTTACCGAGCCCAGTTCTCTTCCAACCTTGTCCTGGTGCAACCATTAGAGGGGAGAGGAGGCTCTGAGCTATTGTATTCAGCAGCCTGCAATGTCTGCCAGCTACCTGTCTGCTACCATACCATACACTGTGCCCGGGTGCTTGGCTCTTGCGTCTCCACCACCTGGCTAGGACACAGTCTGAAGAACTGAGATCTAAACTTGTTGTTTTGGGATAGAATACACATTTCTCTGTGTTGCATCAGAGCAGTCTTCATCAGATTGTCAAGGGGGCAGTGTAAAACAAGATAGTGCCCCTACTCATTTTCTACTTTGACAGTTCTAAGGAAATGTAAATCGTGGGATGGGCAAGTATATTTTTATCACTTGGCACCCAGAACTGTTTCTGAAATAATGTGTCTATTTCTAGGGCATGGTCTTTGAATATCTATATACATACATACATACATTAAATGGAAACTGCAGTAAAATATAGGATTATGCTAGCTACCAGTGCTCTAATTAGCTCAGTGAACTAAAAATAATTAACATAGTTAATCGTTGGATTACAACACAATGAGAAGCACACACCTAATAAATCACCATTTTTTTATTATTTTCTGTTAAGTGTCTGGCTGCTTGAGTAATATTTTACAACTTTGGTTCAATTCACCTTGTGCTGTTCAAAGCCAGTAGCAAAATTTCCAGTTTTCATAATGCTATGGGATCAGACACCTATGCTCAGGGGGTTTTAATTCACCACTGCATTACTCCAGTTACAAGATCTGATCTGTGATTTGACCGGTATTTTCATTCAGCAAAACTAAAAATTAACTATTTCTAAATTTATGAGCTAATTAGTACACTAATACAAACCACATTTATCATTTCCCTGAGTTTGCTTAATCCTGCTCCATTACAAAAGTCAGTTCAGATGTCCATAAAAGCTTACAGAAAAAAAAGAAGAAAAGTATTTGTTTTCATTTTCATTAGGGAAAAGTGAAAATTCCAAAAGATTCTGGGCAGACAGAGCCACATTCTTTTGCTCTCATTAAACTCCTCTTAGTTACAGAAGTTAGAGGAGGAAAACACTGTGCAGCTCTAGGCATATGTCTGCAAGGTTGCCAACACCAATAATTTTATCACAAGTTTAATAAGATTTAGTGTTTTTCTTATAAAGCTCCAGCTCCAGAGTCCCATGATTATGAAATAATATTATCTTCCATTAAATGTGTATGTTAAAAAGAGACCTTGTGGTTGCAAAGAAAGTCTTGGAAATATAAAATTAATGGCTCAAAATTTCTAATTAAAAAAAGTGTAAGAGCCCCAGATTAATTTCTTTAAAATCAAGATTTTAGAATCAATCTCAGATTTTGAGAAGTGTTTATTAATCTAAATATTGTGTCAGTAGCAGCACTAATTCCAGCAGTATTGCTCTTCAGGTATTCCTGTATAGGATCTGGTGCTGCATTCTTGATATTCTTTTCCTACTCCAGAAACTTAGTTTAAGAGACAGGAAACCTACACGTTTTTGTAATTTAAATGCATTAGAGCGCTGAGACTTAGGGTTAAGAGTTGGTTACATATTTCAGATATTGGAGCCAGACAGCAATTCGGTCTAATAATGTGCATGTCTACTATTTCCTGAAAATTTGCTGGTACATGACCCCTTATATGCATATATGTGACCCTACAACAAGCTCTCTTATGTGGTGCCAAAAAATGGCATTAGCTTCAGCTGCTTTATTAAATTGCAACCCAAGCTGGCTTACATTCACAGTGAACAAGACACAGCGTATCAGCAACTAACACGTGGTGTGCCAGCTAACATGGGAGCCTCTGCTCCCCTCCGCGTTCGCTGGAGTTAGCGTACGGAGGAAGAACAAAAGCCCTCTGAATGCTGGGCCAGAGTATTTTGCGCACTGTCACAACGTTGTTTGTCCTCTCTGAAGAAGGCAGTTGAGGTGTACTACCAAATGGCTACCTCTAGCCCAGTTACTCCTTTTAAGAGCCCCCGCCTCCCCCAGTCGTCAGTGAGACAGCATACCCCGCAGACAAGTAGTCTGGTTTTTAAGAAGCACTTATCAAATAGACTGCAGCTGTGATGGACTATACTGTTCCCAAGTACATACTCTGTCCCAGAGACAAGGTTAGAGAAATAGTCCCTGTAATTAATATTTAGTTTTTAATATGATCAGCTGAAAAGAGAAGTCAGTGTGACAAGCAGTCAGCAACTGCCAAGATATAGATCGAATATTTGAACTCATAAAAGATCTGGGTCATTAGAAGAATACTGGACTATTATGAAAATGCGAAAAGTGCAGGCGGAAAGAAGGCAAAGCTTGCATAATGTCCCACGTGGTCCTGGGGAAAATAATTGAGGCTAAAGAATATAATTTGAATGTATGAGGAGCATTCGCAGGGGCTAAATTTATCTGGGCGATGCAGACTTCTCTGGGCTTGAGCTGGGTTCCTGATCTGAACCGCCCTCCAGAAGAGCCTGTTGGTATCCCTTGGTTGTGAAAGTTGCCCCGTGGGCCTTAGTGTCCACAGGTTAATACAGCCTTTGGGAATAGTYCCCATGGCAACATGAAACCAGATTGTATTAGTATTTTAATGCTGCCATTTCCTGACTTTTAAGCGTCTCCTCATGTAGCCTTACTGTCCTGACTCCGTACGTAGCCCTTCTGTGAGGAAGGGTACTAAGAACTCTTCTGGAAGGATCAAGATCTGAATGCAACTTTTCAACAAAATGAAGACATTTTTCTAATTTCCTTTTGTACTATGTTGTACAAATTTCTTTCACATGTGTGTCTTACAGTTTTTATATTCCTCCAGAGGTGTTCAGAAAACAAGTTTCAAATAAATGTCAGCAGAAGTAAGTGCATGCAGCAAATGTCCTTAGTGTTCCGGACCTTGAAATGCAGCTAATAGATTAGTCAGAAATATGCGCTTATTTCCTGTCTTATTCAGGACAGAGTGCAAGCTTCTACTTGAAATACTTCAAAATCACATGCTTAAATCCTGTTCTATGACATCTTAAGTTCATTTTTGTGTTTCTGATTAAGTAAAACACCCCACACTTTATTCCTTCATGTATCTATTTGGTATCCCTTCACTTTAACCTGTAAAAGAATGCATTTTAATGACTTCTATTCCTGCTAGTCCTGAAGAGGTAAGGGGTCAAGGAACAGTAATTGGGCTCTATTTTCTTATTCATCAGTGCACCTGTTAGTGGCTTCCATTGCAGAACTGCCCTTACACCAATACGGTGATGCCATGTAATGTTTGGTTCTTAAATTGCTCTTGCAGGCCTAGGTTGGAAAAATGCAGTCTTTTTTTTTATCGTGGCTTGACTGAAATGAATATATTTGTGTGCGTCTCTAGGTTCAGCTCTTCTCCCATGACTGTGCTTGTGGATCACAAGTTACTGTTCTTGCTAGTATTCACCATTTCCTGCCAATGTTTCTTAATTTGGAAGAGTTAGTTCAATATTAAGAGCTTCTACTTGTAAATGTTTCTAATGTAGCGATTATCCTTGGTAGTCTGAGCACTTACCCTCTTCCTGAGGGTGCTTCTGTGCACGCTTTTTCCACAAGCCTCACACCCCATCTTTACCCTGTGGCTGTGAAACTGCACAAGCTGTTGTGATGCCCAAAGCACTTTCTGTTTAACAGAAGATGTGTGCAATTGATTCCTCTCTCACACCAATGTTAATCATGACAAACTCTAATAAAGTCAGAATTAGAATTGCTTTGAATATACACTAGCACGCACGAGAGAATACTGCGACTGTGTATATTTCTCAGAGGTGGGTTTTTTCATTTCTTTTTTCTTATTTCTCCTGTTCCTCTGGGAGATCTCATTGCCAGTTTCAACAAAGGGCATCATCTCTATGCAGATGATAACCAGCTCTACAACTCTGTCAGCTCACTCTCTGATCCCCTTCTTGCCACCTGTCTCCAACATGTCAATCAACAGATGGCTACACCATCACTAAGGAATGCTTCAAAGGCATTCAAAATGTTTTAAAAGTCCTCTTTGTTCCACGTCTGTGGCTCTGCTATCAGTCTTCTTAATTCAGCCCTTCAGTTCTCAGCCAAAAATCTTCCTGCTATCCATAACACAGGGTTTTCGTTTTCTTTTCCTCTACTTTAAATCTACTTCCATAATATTTACAGATTTAGCCATACTTTGACATCTGCTTCCTCTGTGTTGTGTTGAATGCTTTACTCCAGGTTAAAATAATGCCATTTTGTCCACTTTGGTTTTCTAAAAACATACTTTCTAAACTTCACCAACCAATGGGCAGGAAAAAGAGCAGTACTCTGCTTCGAAAAGTGGAGACTCCCTCAAAAACTTTCAACACTCTACAGGTTTTCTTGAATGCAGGCTCTCATTTTAAGACTTGTGAAAATATATTTCAGTGTCTACAGCAGGAAGYCAAAGCCCTCTGATACACTTACAACAGTACCACTGTTTTTGCTGGAAGGTAATAATATTTTGAATATTACAAAAATATAACTGTATTGATCTGTACTAGATCTCTCTTATGGCATCTAGCCTTTCTTATCTCTCTCTCTCCTCTCTCCAAGCCCCCAGAAATAAGAAAGTCCATTCCTTCACTTACCCTATTTTAATCTTCTCTGCATTTTTAGGCCTTCTCTTCAAACTACTGAAAGATGTAAATGGTATCATCTCTAGTACAGCCTCAGTTCCACAGTAGCAACATTTCAAGGATTTATGATAATAACCCATCATAAATCTTTGGAGCATCTGTCACAGTAAAGGAAGTGGAAGAATGTAAAAGGCATAAACCAAAGTGAAGTATGGCCACATAAGGAAAATAGAGTAGTGGAAGTAGGGATCTGATGTAAAAATACAGATGACTTGCTGATGTACAAAATACCAAGGAAAGAAGTCATATGGGGGCGAGGGTCTTGTATGTAAAATCCCATTGACATGTCTACCTAGAAAGCCTTGCAGGAGTGCCCATGAAGGCTGGCAACCACGGGTTTCCAGTGTCTGCTACCCAGTGCAAAAAGGGCTTGCAAACAGATTGGCACACACTGTTCTCTTAATAAGGGGATTATCTTTTTATTTGCTACTGCCTCCACTTCCTCTTTCATCCTCTCATTTGTAATCCCGTAACAGTAATTGCAGCTATGGCAATTATTTGTGTAGAMACAGTATTTTGTGTTCTCCTGCAACAGGATTTAGCAGCTGGAACAAAGGTAAGCTCACATATTTCGCCAGCTCCTCAGAAAACCAGTCAGCGAGCAGCYGAGCCGCAGGACAGAAGCTGAGGTCTCCTCACAGCTCCCTGTACATTCAGCGCAGGCGACAGCACCGAGGGGCCCCGGGACCAGGCCGACACGGGCAGGCAGCGCTGCGGCAACTCAGCAGCCGCACTCACCCCAACCGACCAGCCCGAGCGCTCCGGCCTCCCCGCCCTGCCCCCAGCGGCGCGGCGCAGCTGCCGCGGCCCCGGGGGGCCCCTACGCGGAGGCCGACCTGGGCGAGGCAGCTCCGCAGCGGCCGGGGGAAAAGGGGGCCGTGCCGGGCGCGGACGCTCGGCCCTGCGCGCCCCGGCTGAAGGGGGCACCGCCGCTGCTGCCCGCCGCCGGCTGCACSGCCCCCCTCCCCCCGAGGGCTGCTGGGAAGGCAGGGGGCGAGGGGGGGAACACCAAAACCCTCCGCTGTGACGCCACGACACACGCAGGAAGCGCCTCGTGCCCCTCCCGCGCCCCGCCCCCCTCGTTACCATAGTGACCATCCGCCGCGTCTCCGGCGGGGCGGGAGGGATGAGCTCTCGCGAGATGTCGGCGGGCGGGCAGGGCGGAGCGGAGCGCACCCCGGCGGCGCGGGGCGGGGCGGGCCGGAAGGAGGCGCGGATTTGAAGGCAGCGGCGGGAGGGGCGGCACGGTACGGCACGGCACGGGTGAGCGAGCGGCTACCGGCGTTCTCCTTGCGGGCCCCTCGCGGTGCGTGCCCCTCGCATCCCCCCTTGGGGTCGCTGACGCGGCGCGAAGCCCCGTCGCCTCTGGGCTGGGGGGTGCTTGCCCTGCTGCCCGCCAGCCGTCTCCAGGGGAAGCAGGTGCCAGCAGGTGCGTGGCGGTTCCGTTCCCTTCCCCTCCCTCCCCGCTCCCAGGGCGGTGCCGCCCTCCTCCCGCCCCGGCCCCTCCCCAGAGCTGCCCGCCCCGCGGGGAGGGAGGCGGCCGCGGTGCCCGGCGCGGTGGCGGTCGCTGCCACCCCGCGCCTGCGCTGGGACCGCGCCCGGCTCTGCGCCCGCCGCTTTTAAACGGCCCGCGGGAGGCCTTTCCGCTCCCCTCTGCCGCGGCAGGCGGTGCGGCCGCCCGCCTGCCGTTCCCGGCCGGCCTTCCTGCCAGCGGGGCGCCCGGGGAGGGGCCCGCCGGTGCTGGGCGGCACCGCTTTGCTGCCAGCCCGGGGGAGCGCTGCTCGAGGCTTGCTGACGAACGCTGTGAAAGTGTTGGTCTGAAAAACTAGTGAAGCAACATGACCTTCGGTTTCAGCAACGGAATAACTTAGCTATTAAGTTATTAAGCATAAAGGTTTAAAAAAAACCAACTGGTGCAGGATTATAGGGTTTGTGGTTCTGCCATAGGATGAAGACTGAGCTGTGATTTTAACAGTACCTTCATTTAGCTAGGTGTTGCTCGTTTCCAAATTCAAGTGCTCATTTTAAGGCTTCTTCAGCAAAGTATTTGCGTATCTTTGCTGCCTTCTGCATGTTCAAATATTGATCAAATATTGATAAAGGCTTTAAAAAATCAGGAAGAACCACAGGGTTTAGTTAAACTGTACCAGATCACTAAGTTATTTGATTGCGGAGGTGATGATAGTAACTTGGGTTCTATTCTCAGTATTTAGCTCCAGTCCTCTGACTCTCTAAAAAAACATATATTCTCTTTGTTTCGAGTGACTGAACCTGAAATTGTACTATCCCAGTTCTTGAATCACGTTGTGTTTCACGTTAGCTTTAAAAAAAMCTGTGAATGTCAAATAGATCAGTTCTTAAAATATCAAATGACTGTGTGGTACCAGGTGGGCAGTCAAATCAAATCCTGAGAAAGGATCTTTGGGAATTCAGCTGGGCATCACTCATATGGAAATGCATCTTGTGCTGCAATATGCAATGCAAGATTTTAAATCAGAAGCACAGACTTCAGAATGAAAACTGAGCCTTCGGTCTTAGCTCTAAATCTCTCGACTAAAGGCTTGCTTCTTAAATCTTAATTGTACTACCACCAAGGCTTTACATAAACTGCTTAGGCATTTAGTTCTTAGCAGGTTCAATTATAAGTCTTTTCAAGGCTATTTGTCCTAATAAATGTGTATTTTAATACATGTTCTTGGAGAACATTTGTCGCTCTTTGAGAAAATCTGAGTGCAGTTTGTTTCTCTCCAGTCTCCATCATTTACACCATATGATTTTAAAAGAAATTATCTTCTGGATTTGACTGGCTGATTAATGGCTTATACTTACAAAATGTTGTAGTCACATGTTAGCGTGTATTTCACAACACCTGTTGGTATCTTGAGGGAATAAATATCAAAACTTTGTTAAAACTGTGAGATTAAATAATAGTATTTTTCTTAACAGGAAGCCTGGAGTCTGTGAAACACTGAAAGTCAAGTGGAATAAGTAGATGATTGTCAAACCTTTATTTTGGATTTGATCCAACAAAAAGGGAAACTGGTAAAAAATGTCACCTGGGAAAGTTCTGCAACCTGTACTGAAAATGAAGGTGGATGAACTCTTTTTGTGTTGGTTGAGTCAGCCTGCAACTCAGCTGACACTAAAGGACTGCTTGAGAAGAATCAAGAATGAGGAGAAAATGGAGATTGGTAGTGGAGATTCAGGAAATAGTAAAAACGAGAGGTTCGCTAATAAAAATTCCAATTCCAAGCAATGCATATTAGGAGATACCAGATTGCCTTTGATGTCTTTCAGTCCTCCTCAACTTTCTACTACTCTTCCATTGGCAACTCCAGCCAGCCCAAGGAACATTTCTAATGTTAGAGCAACACGTCGGTCCTCAGGAACCAGAGTAGTAAGTTTGTTTCTTACTTATTAGAACTAGTTGTTTAAATGGAAGTGAGTTTTGTGTTTGTGGTATTGGCAAATTATGCAAGTAATTATTTTCCCCACAGGAGGTGTCGGGAGCGGAGTGAAGCAGCAGCACTGAACATGAAGTGTCAATGTTTGTGTGTCATTAGCGCTAACGGCTAGGTGGCCTAAACTTCCAAAAGACTGACTTGGCTCTTTCCAGCTCTGTTGCTTTTTATAAGCCATACAGACCTGACACAAAATGAAAAATGAATTGCTTTCTATTTCCAATAATTTTTCTGTCAAGAGCAATATTGCCCTTGTTGTTTAAAACTGCAGAGGGGAAGGTATCTTAAAAATTGCATATCTGGTACAGCTGATTAGGTTTGATATATCTACCCTGGTTTTGAGCTATAATTTCAAACATCATACAGTACTGATCTGTGTTGCAACTAATTTTTACTTCAGTGGGTGCAGCATAGCTAAGGAAAAGTCAAAAGTGATTCTTGCTTTCTGAAGTATTGCCTCTCCTATGTAATAAGGTCAGGGCTAGCATCTGTATTTCTCAAGAGGCATGAACAAACTGAAAGTTGTGGAAAAGCTAGAAATAGCTTTATAATAAAAAAGTAGTTTTCGATAATGTCCTTGTGTCCACTGAGCAGTGTCCAGTGTGGGGGATGTTTAGAGTTGGAGAATGAAAGAGAAATAATTGTAAAAGCCAAAACTTGGTTAGATAGGCCAGATAGCCATGACTAACCAGGTGTCATTCATGAAATAGATCTCAYGCTTCATATTAAAAGAAAAATCTAGCATTCTGTCAGATGTGGTAGCTTACAAAGGCTATTTAGTTTACTAAATGGATCGCAGTTGCTGGTTACCTCTTGTTTAACTAACTTCTGCCAGAAGTAACCCAAACCAGGTGTTGATGCTTCAGATGCCACGCTTCCAATAACAGGCCCTTCCACTGTTAAATGCAATCTAATTGTGGATAAATGTAAGTCCCTGTGTTTGTTTGCAGTGTTATTTTTATAACATACTGCCTTGACTGCAAATATTCCTTTGTCTAACGATACCAGGCACTATTGTTAGTACAAGACTCAGGCTCCACTGAATCTGCATATTAACAAAGTAATTGTTTTTGTACTGCATGGTACACTCAATGCTTCCTTTCTAAGAAGGTCTTGATTTATAATAGACAATGTCCTCTATGCAAGAATGGCATCCCTGCCCCCAACCTGAGGTGTTTTTTTTTTAAACTTGCATTTCAGTTCAATCTAATTTCTAGCCCTTTTCATAAATTATAAAAACAAAACTGGATAGAAAATGATGTGGTGAATGACAAAACTAAGCATTGCATATATGATCTGCCTTATATCAAAGGAGTTGTTAAGAGGCATGCCGCTTCTGCTATAGGACTATAAATTCATATCATTTAATACTGAGAAGTTGTAAGTGATCATCACTCCCAATCATTCTACATACTTTGGTATCTAAGTCGGTACACTGGCCAAACCTCCTGGTGTCCCAGGGAAGCCGCCTCAGGTTGGTAAGGGAAGAGAGGTTAGAGCTGAGGATGTTTAAGAGTATCAGTTACTTCTTGTCTGTTATTGGTGTCTATTGAATGTATATACTTACCTTTCGACCCACAGGAGTAACAACGTGACTACTGTTTTGCACTAAAACATTGTCTGAAGTGTTGTCTTGATTTCATAAATATTAATTTTCAAATCTAGCTTGACAGCTTGGAGTCCCCACTTCTTAGTTTCAAGGCATCACGCTTCTGGTCTAAAGTTTGTCTAGATTGACTTTAAAATAGTAGGTACTTGTATTTTATGTGTAATCACTAGCCAGACAGCCGGACATGACAATTGATTAACTTATTTTATTTTTTCTTTATATTCACACCATTATATTTCTTGTTCTAGTGAACTGTAGAAAGTTCACAGATGCTCACTTCGTTCTTGTATCGGATAAAAGCAAGCAAAGGGAATGTTTCCATTAAAAGCCACTGTTACTTGATGTACTTGATTGCTAACTTGTGTACCGTAATTTCTCTTTGTGTGTCTTGGTTGATTGCTTTAAGTAGATCCCATAAAGAAGAACTAGAGGAGATTAATGAAGTAACATTCTTTACTTAATTGGAGTTGTTTGTATAATGCTGAGAGAGAACCTAGAGGGGTAGGTTGTTGGGTTTTTGGGGTTTTTTTTTCCCAAGAAGTTGGGCAGGGGAAGGTTTCCAAGCAATAAGAAATTTATTTGTGGCTTTATTATTCAGCTGAACTGAAGCTTCATCCAAAGGTTTCCTAATCGTTAAGAAGCGTAAATTACATTTGGAGCAGGCATCAGGTCTTAAAATACGACCAAGAGTTGCATAATTGCATGTTCTGCCATGACAGTGTGTTTTCTCATAGAAAGAAAAATATACCCCTTTTCCTTCTTGTACATTTGTAAACTACCCACTACAGTGTCAAAAGTAATGCATCTGGTTTTGTGCACTTAATCATGGTTCACAAATTGAGTCACAACGGTTTCACCTACCTCATTTGAGTTTAAGTAAGTTTGAAGTCCTTGTCTCTTTTCTATAAATGGAAGAAAATGTTTCAGATAGCTTTTAAAAAAGAAAGCTTGTACTGTAGGTCCAGTAATACAGATTTAAATTCTAAACAGCAGTCCTAGAAAATGGTAACAGTTAATATGCTTAACTCTATGTCCCTGAGGGTGACATTACAAAAGGGATTTTACATCCAGCCATAAAGAGCTGGAGAATTATTTCTTTCAGGACTACATAAATCAACCTAGGCATCTTCTTATTAAACTTACTGTATACAGGAATTCTCATAATGCAGTGTACAAGCAGTAAACTCATTATGGCAGGATACATTTTCAGTATCACTGAGCTGAATCACTACATTTGATTATGGGAAAGGTTGCTGTACATCTCTTCCTGTTTCTTAAAATGTTCCTGCAACTTTTTTGAAGGACACCAAACAATAAAGCTGTTAACAGAAAACTGTCATTCTCAGGTTATTACTAGGTAGTAAGTATGAATGTGTAGGAAACCACATTTTGATGCTACAGGTTTCTGTATATGTTAGGAAAACATGCTTTGCACAATGGGAAGCATTCTTGGAAGACCAGTCTTAAAACTGATTAGATATTTAATCTTTAACACCTCAAACAGTAGCATATGAGCAAAACTGGTTGGTGTTCTGATGGCAACTGTTAAACAGCATTAAGAGTACTGTATCTGGCAGCTATTGTATTCAAGGAGATCTCTTCTCTTTTTCAGAGGTTAGCTTGTAATTGAAGTTTGAGGGTTATATTTTTATCCAAAATTCAGAAGTTGCCACGTGTTTTTGCTGAAACACTAATGTCAGAGGAGAATTTGCTGTCTTTCAAGATAGTTGAAGCTCTCCACTGATTAGCAAGTCCAAAGTACTTTCTCAGATAATGAAAGCACCTACATGGTCTTTATGTTAAAGATGAACAAAAAACTGAGGCACTTCAAACAGGAATTTGTTCATCTGGACAGGGCACTTAAAGCCAGGTTCTGGAAAAAAAATAATTCAGGATAAACTGTTGGCTTAATCCACATGCACACTTTGAAATCTAGACAGAACTCTACCATGAAAATTCCTCTTATGGTGTGTTTTAGTGCAAGTGAAAATTGTTTAGGGTATGGGTTTTTTTCCTTTAGGGGAAGTACTTCCCCTTCACTTGCATGGTGTCATTCAGAGTGAGGTTTGTACAATGCATCCATTGTACAAACACTGTAATTGCAAAGTTCTGGTCATCTTTGTTATGTGGTGCAAAGTGCTTGCTAGCACTCAGTATTCTGCAAGTAGGCTTGCGATTTGTATATACTAGATGTATTAAAATAACAGAAAATCAGAGGCATAGAAAAATCTCAACATTGAAGTCTTGAATATTTTATGAATATATTCTTGTAAAGAAAGGAAATTCTAGAGCTGTAACTTTCAAACTTCAGGAATAGCTGTCATAGCTTTCTTCTAACCCTTATCACTACTGTACATGGATTTAACAGTGTTTCTGGCACTCTAGATTATCTTAAACATATGGGGTATACACAATTGTACACTGTTCATCACATTGTCAAAAATGCCAGGCCTCAAGGCCTAAAAGATGCCGCAGGCAAGATGTTTAATCCTAACCAGCTGGTGTGCAAGGCATCTGGGGAAACAATTCACAGAATTCCCTATGGGCATTTTGGGGGGTGGTGGTGCAGAGAGAATGTGATACGATCTGAAGTGCTTAAAAGTTATTTTCGGTTTCTCTGCAGGGTCAACCTTTGATATAAAGGTACTTCTTGGATTGGTTTCTGTATATCTTTTGCTTGTTGAGCATGCTGTTCCTGCTTGTTATCCCGTGACAATTATTAAAGCTCATTGTTTTGTATTTCTGAAATTTGTAATTTTTTTAGTGCTTTACTCCATTGCTGCATAGCTTTTTTCATCGCTACTATTCTTGCCAAATTTTTGTTACCAGTTAGTCGATTCAAATGCAGTGGTACTACTAGAATCCAGTTTAGTTTAAAGGGAGACTAGAATGAAACCTTTTAACATTGACAGAAGTTTGGCATAATAACGCTTAACAGTTACTTATTGCAACAAATGACTACTTCTGATGACTTGAATTAAAGGGTAGCTAGGCTTAGACCTGCATCCTTTAGACCAGTGGTGGACTATCTCCATGTTCTGCAGGTCTGCTATAAGGTTTTTTTGGGGACCACCTTCTACCAGCAAGGAGAGAAATGACGTCCGTAAAACGTCAGAAAAGTAAGAGGAATGACGGTGTTTGAATCCTGCCAGCTTTTCACTGAAGTAGTTATTAAGCTTTGATGTCGGCCTTGACGTTTCAAGTGTCTAGTCTTATAYGTTGCCTGCGTCTGAGTTGCTACCTAGTATACGTTAACACCAGAAGCAGTGCTCACGGCTCAGTCTGGGTCAGGTAAGCTGTGGTAGCACTGCCCTGCGCACCAGGTGACGCTGCCTGCGCCCCACTGCGCGTGGTCTAGCGCCTACGCTCCCTAACTCTGTCTTATGCAAAGCTGGTGTTAATAGCTCCTCTCCCAAGCGGGGAGGATGGCGGACTTGGCTTCCAACTGGAGCCCGTGACTTAAAGGGAGACTGTAAATAACCTGGTATCAAACTGATGTACTTTTATGATGATAACAGGGTACTCTGACAGATGTCAGCACTAATGTGTTCACAGTAAAGGTCCTTCTATGGTGCCAACAGAGGAAGGACAGCCAGAAGTTCATATCAAGGTCTGGGAGAGTGCAGCTATAGGTGTTCCTAGAAAATCATTATTAGTTTCAAGTGTGGTTAAATAATAGTAGTCAGCATAAGCAGCCCTGGTAGTATGTTGTGTTATTCTTAAGCTTTGCTGTACTGAATAGCTTGGAATAGAAGAATCATTATCCTGACCAGAGAACCAACTATTCATTTTATGTATAAATGAGAAAGTGAAAGTTATTCGCTGTTGTAGCTTTTTGGTAGTGCTTTTTATTCTAACTGCATCTTGTACCCTGGGACATAAACATTACACTTTTCTTAGCAGTAGTATTAATTCTGTTTACACATTGTGCTTTTTTAGAAGAAATAGTGATCTTTTGTCCTCTTTCAAAGTTGCACTTGAAAGAGAAGATATTTCTGTACTACTGGAAACTCATAAATATTTCTTACATGCTGCATCCAGTCTTAAATGGTTTTGGCATTTCTAGTGCTGAAAAATTGAATTCAGAATTATACGTGGCTTTCTTTAAATTTAAAATTCACCTGAATCCTGACACAGGACAAATTCAAATATTTGGATGAAGTTTATTAATCACAGGCACTCTCTCCTGTGTAACTGTCACTTAAAAGCAAACAAACAAAAAAAAGTTCATAGCTGTAGGAGATCATTACTTACTTCCAGTTGCTTCTCTCTGCACAGTCTTTCAAAACATTTAAGCTTAATTATAGCTTTACATCAGTCATTTAAACAGTTCATTCTTTTAACAGGTGGTCAGTCTAGGAGGAAATTAGATATTGATATAGAGGAGATAGCTTTCTTCTTTTCCTTCATTGATGTTTGAGAACCTGTCTTTTATTTTTGAAAACCTCTCATTATGCCCTACACTTACTCTGTCAGCAAGAAATAAGCTAGAGGCCAAAAGTATGTATGGGCTTACTTCAGTACAAAACAATTAATGCAGTTCATCCAGGGAGCTAGTTTGCCCATTGATAGACCTAGTCAATGACTGCACAGAATTTTTCAGCAAGCAATGTTATGAGAAAAATCTACAAAATACCAATGGTAATATCATATGGCTGAGTCTTGCAAATTTAGGGGCTTTGCACACACAACTGTCTTGAAAAATTCAATGAAAGTTAGGCAACTTAAGTAGTTGCATTGATTCGAGAGGATACCAGTTAAGTGCTCTCATTGTTTTCGGCAATCCACAACAAATGGTTACTAAATTTAATGTTCTAACTGTGGCATAATACATAAATAACTCCTTTGTGTTGGGTTGGATTAGCGTGGTGTTCTTGTCTTCAAGTTAACCAGATGGTACTAATGTCTCAGTAGATAAGATTAGTTTGTATTCTGTGAACAACAGGTACAACTTAAAAGGGGTCCATAGAAAGCTAATCAGTGATCAAGAGATGTTTTTAAAAGTGCGTTCTGGTACTTCATGTTAGATGTGCCCCTTCTGCATAACAATCACTGTTCTGTATAAAAAGTAGCTAGAAACTGTTCAGCCACCCATGTACCATTTCTAGACCACAGGTACTTGCAGGGATAATGGGCTCTTAGGGCTGTTGGGATATGTGCTTAAATAACCTTGTGCATACTGCTTAGTTTCATTCCATATGGAACTAGCCTTACATACTTGTTCTATGCAGATCTTACTAGAAACTTTGGCTGATTTCAGGCAACAAATGAGATTAGTTGGAAGACTACAAGGAGACTTTCACAACATTTGTAGAAATCTATGTGCAAGGAGAATGCAGGGAAAGACCTTATGAGTGGGTGATGAGAGAAACATTGCAAAATATCTGTAAAATGGGGCTGTAAATGTACCCACCATGAACAAAGTTCAATTGGACCTTGTTGACATTATCTTGACAAAACAAAGCTTGTAGAGCTTATGAAATGGCTTGACTTGACCCATTTTTAGAATTCAGCAGAACCAGGAAAACAGTTTCAAAACAGTTTTGTTCCTTTAGAAGCTAGATTTGTATTGATAAACGGTTAATATTCAAGGTTTTGTAAACATTTCTACTAGATATGATCATCACTGATATATCGTAAATAATCTTCATCCTTGTGGCACACTTCATTGACTAAGAAATAAAGCAAACTGTTTGAAATTAAGTAATGTTGAAAGCACTTAATGGGCTAGATTTGTCTTCTCTCTACTACTAGTCTTCATGAATAGTCACCATTTACAGCAAATACTTTTTAAAAGTCTGCTGTTGTTTACTTAAGATTTTAAACAAAAGAGCACCAATTTTGCTGACTTACTTGCTGTAAACACACTAAAGAATACCTCGTAAAATTTTGACTTCTTGCTTATTTATCAAGTAAATTTGAGCTTAGTATTTTAGAACGATCTTCTAGAATGTTTGAAAAATACTTAGATTTCACATCAAGACTTCCAGTGATGGAGAATGGAGGAAATTGCTAGTCAAGAGTACTGTTGCTGTTCCGGCAGTGTATTTGTGTTGTTGTACCTCCGTAAGTTGTCTTACTAAGTCTTATTTCTTCATGTGTAATGGTTGCCCCTTTAGCTATCGTACTGGAAGCTAAAGTTCAGTTGGTTACCAGTGACCAGCTTCTTCGCTCTGCCTTCTTTCTTCTTTGTCCTTTACCACTGTACCCTGCTTGCAAGTTTGGAAGTGCATGACTTTTCATTTAGCTCTGTAGAAGCCAGTATAGTTTCTGTTGCCTCTCTGTTTCCTGTATCAGCGCAATGATTTCATACTGATCCATGATCAACACAGTAGTGTTAGTTCAAGAGTAAACCTCTGCAGGAGTTCTACCAGAAATCCCATTGTTGGTTGGTAAATTACAATTTGCGATCTTACTGACTGACTTGTAGAACAAGGTCTGTATCTTAATCTTCCTGATTTTTTTGGTTTTGCTTTAAGATCTTTGGGGAGGGAAATCTCAAGTGAAAGCATAAGCAAGGAGATGTCCTGCAGCTGTCACTGACTCAAAATTAATGTCTTGTGATTTCAGGGACTAAATTACATGTCATGTTAGCCTGTGATGCTGGAATTAAAGTAGTGGTTGTAATTTCATACGCCAATCATTATAGTTTTGGAAATTTGAAATTCCAAGATATAACTGTTTTTGAAAGCATTAATTGAAAATTCAGTTTATGGCAAAATGAAGAAGTACTGAACAGCTGGTGCAATGTTTAAGTAAGTTGCTGGACAGTTATAAAACATTGTCATTCATGTTCTTTATACCAGATTACTCTGTCAACTTCTAAAATTAAGGTGACACAAGGTAAATAATACCAATCTAGAAATGACTAAATATCCAGAATGGCCTGTGTGACTTTGAAAAGTTGCATAATGCATAACATTAGACTCCATTATAAAAGCTGCTGTCTCTTGTAGGAGAATCTCAGTGGCATTCTGAATCAGCCTGAACTGATTCTTCATTTAAACCTATCCTGCTCTTTGGAGGCTTACCTTGGTAAAGTTACAAATGTGTATGTTGTGGACTGTAGCTTCCTCTGTGGATCGTCTCTGTAGCATCATGGTTCGTCTAAAATGTAAAAACCCAGCATCTTATTAGAGCAAGTGTGACTTTAATTTGTGTAATCCATACTATATATTTTGCTTATTTCTTTCTCTGTTTAATAGCCACCTCAGCAGCATCAATTCGGGTGTACCTGGTTCTCATGATCTGATGAATAGAGCCATCTGCAGATCATGAATAGTAAATAGATTCCATCTGTAGAGCACCATTCCAACAACCTGTTTCTATTAAAACTCTGTTTATGCTATACATGGATAAATAAAATGTAAACTGATAATGTTTTCTGAAGATGGCAGGGAACATGAGAATTGTCCTGAAAGGAATATAAACTGTCCATTAACTGTCAGGCTTCAGTTTTATAGTGTCTGGTGTTGATGCTTGCTGAAGTTAGTCTGCCAGATGCAGTTAGCAATCTAAAAAGGCCCATGCTATGTCTTTGGAGTCCAGGCAGTGTAATCATAGCAAGGTGACATGTATCTTATCTTGCTTATAATCTGATAACAGCCCATGGCGTGGTGTACATACATGGCATTCTTTTGGTAATGCGCAGATAATCTGATCAGCCCATCCTTCCTGGGCTACCAACAGGACCATATATCTCATATCTAATTGGTGTCTTTTTATTCACTGTCTTGCCTCCTAAAAATTCTGGATTCCCCCAGCAACTGTGGAAGGAACCTCCAGGCATTGCTCTGACTAATCCAAGAGTACTGGAAAATTTAAATATCATTAGAGAAGGCATGCACGTGCAAGACTTCCATGTTTTTTAATTGTCTGCATGTTCTGTGGGGCAGGCATTGCATCCTCCAAGAAAAAATACATGCGTCTAGACCCAGATTTACATGAACTTCCTTCCAAGGCCAAAGGATCAGTTTCCCCCTGTGAAGGTAGATTTCTTACCTACAGAGTGACAACATCTAGCAGTTCATCAGTGTAGCACATCATACTCAAAACATTATCAGTAACTTTAAAGCAATCAGTTTGGGTAGCTGATAGCTGGGTATGAGCATAACTTGATTCCTTCTGTGATCTAGGCATCTAGACTTCGTCTCCCCTGGGTTTTGTCAGTCTACTGCTGAAAAGGGGTGATTCTAATCCAAAGGAGAGTTAGGGATGGATAGTAATACTTTGTTATTCTATTCAGCTCACAAGTGCATTGTCCTCTTGTTTTCTTCCCATACAGAGCAGTTAGAAATGGGAAGTTACTAGCAAGAAGCAAGTTAGATAAGTGCCTGAAGAACTGGGAAAACTGATTATTTGGGATCTCATTTAATGCCTTTCCTTACCCATCAGTATAAGGATGGATAGGTTTCAACCTTGTGCATCCTTATTTCAGGACAGAGTCCGGGATTTGGGGAAATTAAAATAAAAATCAATATTTGTGAATTCACTATTGAAAAATCAGTATCAGTGGGTTCCCCTTCACCCCCAAGTGGGTCACCTTGTCAATAGATGTTAATATTCTTGATTGCTTAGGCAGTTATATGGATGAAAAGCAGAATTTGCTTTGCTACTTCCCATTTATTCTTGTATTTTCCCATTCTCTAGACATTTCAGTTTTACAGTACCTGCTTTACTAAAATTCAAGGTCAGTAAATCTTGCTATGTACTGTTGTCTCCTGAGAAGGGAATATTTTGTTTATTGCTCATAATACAGTAAAATAACACACTTGGACAACTGAGACTTTAGTCCATTTCTATGAAGAGTTTTTCCTCTGCAAGAGCCTTTTTGAAGACTTGAGCGGGAGTTTTAGAATTCTTTCCAAAGAGAAGCACTATCATTCTTCATTCATTTATTTAGATTGTCAACACTGGACATTGCTATATATAGTGGTAAGCAGAAAGGTACTGCAGATGCTACCAAGCCTGCCTAAGTTGTGTTTTCTCACATTGTAGGTCATAAAACCAAATCTGACCGACATGGACATTGCCTTCTAATCTTTCCCCTTGGTTTTTACTCAATACCTTGAGAATTGCTGTTACAAGAATGATCCACAGGCTACCACTGACCTGCAAACTAATGTAAATAATGCATCTACTCAATGAGCATTATGTTTACTGAAGTGTGATGTTGTTTGCATCTACTACTAAGCAATATGTTTTGCAGAAATTGGGTTAGATTTGTTAGAAGTTCAGTCTGACTGTGGAGCTTTGGTCTGAGTTGGAAACCGAATAATTACCAATCAAATGTCTAATCATTATGCAAACAGTGGGGCATATCTAGTTCCAGCATATTTCAGTAGATCAAAGGCTAGGTATGGACTATCTGGTCTACAAATAACTCTTGATAATATTAAATAATGGTGACAGTCTAGTCACAATCTTTTGTGAAGACTGAGGGGGGGAAAAAATGAACCCAGCATTTCAGGGCTTTTTGTATTGTTTGCTTGTTTTCCTAGTCTCGCAAAGAATTGCTGCTTTCATTTGTCTGTCTTCTGGTATACTTATGTAATTTCTTGTCTTCCCTGCCTCATAGTAGCTGTGTTTAATTTAGCATCGTTAGCTGCTTGACTTATTTTTTTCTATATAGATATCTTCCTGAACTATTTGCTTGTACTTAATAGTGCCTTTTTTCCACTTTAAACATCTGAAATATATCTTTAGTACTCTTAGTCATGCTGTTTCATCTTTTTTCTATATTGATAAAGGTGCTACCTTGCCTTAGTTATCTTCTCTTAACTGCTCTTTTCTGCCCTTCACTAACCTTCTTTTGGAAAGGGTTATTCTAGTTGCATAACCCTTTAATTGACTGTTGTGGAGATATGACAGTTCTCTTTCCACAGTTAACCGCAGAGCCAGACTAATTTCTGCAGCATCACAGGCTGAGGGATTCTATTAGGTTGCACACTGTTGCCATTGGACTTGCTTATTCAGCCTTATTTAAACTGTCTCCAAAGGCCAAACATCTTTGTCATCTTGGTTCGCATGTTACTGGGTTGAAGACTGGACCCCAGCAACTAAAGGTTTTGTATGGCTGAATACATCGTATTACATGTTTAACTTAATGCTTGGATGCTTTTTTTCAAGGACTTGAGGTTGGTTCCCCATAATTTCTGAAGACTTTAAATCTACTGTCAGTGTATGCTTCTGACAAGAAATTACATTTTTGTAGGCAAATGCTTAAGGTTTTCTTGAGGTTTCTATTTCCTCCACATTACCCAAAATATTAGTGATCCTCATCTTTGTCTCACTTGAATATTTTTGTGTTAAAACCACATAAATATTACACTACTATTGTGTGTGTTCAGATCTCTGTTAAAGTGCTAAACTCTTTAGCCACAGTCCCTTGAGTCAGATCCATTCATAGTGTGTATCTTTAGCTTTGGAAGGAAGCTGTGAGCATGCATCTTCCTCTCTGTTTATCTAGCTAATAATAAGCTGCCAGGATACTTGAACAGCTTCATGGCTGGCATCCAGCCCTTCACCCAGGAAAGGATTTTGCCATAGCTTTCACTGGAGAGAATTCAGATTTAGAATAAATGTAACACTATACCTGAACACTCCTAGTTCAGTCTGGATGGAAGCTGACTTTCCCTTTTCCCTGTGGCTAATTCATGACTGAAGAGGTTAAAACAGATCTTAGGGGGTTCTTGACCACATTGCTTTACAAATGCTTCTATCTCCTTAAATGTGGCAATACAAAACCCTTTTCTGTTCAGATGGTGAAAAGGAGGTGATTAATAGCTGCCAGTGTACTTACCTCTCACAATGTGTTGCAACTAAATGCTCAGTTGCATGTAGATTCTTCATATATTGCAACCTGTGGACTTTTGACAACTATACTGCATACAGGTATGTAAACCACCACTAAGTTTGAAACCAGACAAGTGGCAGTAGTGCTGAAACAGTATTAGGCTAACAGTGGGGTTGACTTAACATCTACCTCAGGCAGTGAAGTAATATTATGACAACGAAATACAGAATATTCAAAATAGTGAACATAATATGCTGGTTAAGTGGTGACGAGCTCTGAGCTCCATTTGAAAAAAGGAGGGAAATCTGCAGCTCTTTCCAAAATGGAGTTAAGCACACTGATTTCTTACTGAGGCTCCTTCAGCAGGTTCAGGTGAACTGGAGCTCCAGTCTTTTAGCTTAGCTCTCCATGTGGCCGTCAGTCATCTTAATGACATACTACAGCCACCTCAAACAAGACTGTGAATGTAGTAGTGAATGGGAGCGCATCACCTGGTGGAAAGGGGTGAAAATAGAAAGCCATTTAGGTGACTTTAAGTAAGGCCTAATTTCCCTAACCCGAAATGCAGTCTGCCTTGCAATACAACCTTCCTGACCTTCTCCCCAAACATCTTGGTCTGGAACCAACCTAATCTGTTGCCAGAATAGGATTCTTCTCCTACTCTAACACCTTAGTCCTTCGTCTCAAGTTCCAGGCATGCTGCTGTTGTGTGCTGCATGCCCAGCGCCCCGCTGGCTTCCCTGTGGCCCAAGGGTTATCACAGGTTAGTTGATTTGATCTTTCTAAAAGACAGTGAGTGATAGCCAGTTTTGCTTGATGCAGTTTGATAGTCTGGTCACGCAAACGACAACATGTCTGACTCTTGCCTCGTCAATTCCTTTCTTGTTCTTCCACTTCCGAAAGAAATAAATATCTTCGTAACAAGTTGCAATAAAGAAGCAGGTGGGGAAAACTGGATACCAAATTAAAAACAAGAAAACAAGCTTTTTGTCATCATTTATTTTCTAACAGTGTATGATAAACTAAAAAGGATCCAATTAAGACAAATCATGTTTCACTAATACTTTTTCATAGTATCCTTTTCTTAATGTTATGAGGATATTTACTGTGGGTTTTAATGTAGTGTTACATGACAGCATGGGGATGAATAGGGATAAAGACTATAGATAACACAGCGTGGGGATAAAATAATGCAGTCCAGTAAGAGAAATCTTGGGACTTAGTGGTGAAAGAGTTGTTTTAGTGTTTCTTGGGCTCTGTACATCTTTGTGTAATCAAGAAAGTGGCCTTATTTAAAGCATGAGGGATGAAAACAGAGTAAGACTAGCCAAATCTTTCCTTTTATGCTGTTAGTAACTAAACTTGTGCATGACAAGGTACAGATAATAAATGGGCAACATACCAACATCTTACAGAATTTGGGGGTGCTAAGACTGTTCACAGCTTGAACTGGAATAGCAAGAGTTGCCATACCCATAGCTGTAATGGTGATATTTGAAAAAAAACTTCATCAAAATAGTGGCATTTCGTAAAGATTGCTATGGTAAAGGTATACCCACTCAAAATGTGAAAACTTCGCCAGTTATCAATTAAGGTACCTAAAACCATAAAGGAGGAAGGGCAGAAGTTCACTTTAATTTCCACAAAAGCTTATCAGATTTCTGTTTCTGGGAAGAAGGTTGCTGTGGACTAAAACATGGCCTCATCCCCCCCCCTAAAATGTATTTGAGATTCAATAAACTGAAAATAGAGTGGTAGCTGATTCTAACTTCAGTGCTATTGAAATGTGACGGGTATGCAATCTAGTATGTCAATGTTAATGTTTATAAAACTCCTATTTAAGCAAAGAAAAAAAGTATCCTGTCAACTTTTTTCAGATTTTGTTACATCATTGATATTTCTAATGTAGCTTTTCTGTAAAACATGATTTTAAAGCAGCATTTCATTGTGGTAACATTTGCCTCATTTCTGCTACTGCTTTCTGCCTTAGCATTTGAATGATTAGATTCTTGCGATACAGTAACTTAGATCTAGATGAATGTAAAAAGATTTATTTCATGAAACTGTGTGAGCCACTCTGGAAGTCTGTCTGCAGCTTTTTCTGTCATTGCCTTCATTTTCCCAGTGTAATAGTGTTCCTGCTAAAGGACTGAAGACTTAAAAGGAATTTAATTGCTGTGTAATAAGCCTTATCCTTTGGTGAGGTACTTCACTGAAGCTAGACAGTGAGTGTTTTGTGACAGGAGGAAAAGCTGAGGGGGATGGGAGGAGGAGGAAGCTACAAAATGACCACGGCTGGCCTCTCTGCATTCCTCTAAGGCTTGCTTTTTTAAAATTGGAAGCTGCTTTTATAGATGCTCCTCCAAACAGGTTTGTTTTTTTCCATACTGTCCCATTTAGACTTTGGAATGCATGTGCGAAAGGGCAGGCCCCCAAAGTGACTTTCCAATCTGTTTTTGTGATTCCAGCCAAGTTCCCTTTAATGTATGGAGCAGGCGAAGTTGAGCTGACTCTCTTATAATATCACAGAACTTGGGCGCAGCTGCTGCTTTAAGTGGCACTGTGTGATAATACAACAGCTCTGCTATTTACTGGGACTCAAGTGCCTGGACTGGCACACAGAGACATTATATGAAATCCGAAAGTATGAGGATAAAGGAGATTTCTTTGCGGCAAGATCCTGATCTAAGAAAGGAGTTGGCATTGCTAGCTCGAGGATGTGATTTTGTTTTACCTTCTAGATTCAAGAAGAGACTGAAAGCTTTTCAGCAGGTCCAGGTTTGTCTTTCAGTTCATATGTAATTAAGTTATTATTGTCAGTTGTACCTTCACAACCATGCAAATTGCAGGAAATGCATGCAAGTTCTTCCTCGGCAGGAACTTCCTAGCAGGATTTCTGTAGTCTGTTCCATATATGATGATTTTTCTGTGTTTTAGAAGACTGTGCAGGTAGTTTTCTGCAAACAAAAAATGAGGAGAGTTTACTGAAGCATGTAGCATAGATAAAGTACGATGTTTGCACAGCAGCATATGCCGTGGAAAGTTGGTGCGCTTAATGCTATTAGACTTTTAAAGACTGTTTTCCTTGATCTGCATAATCATAATCTGCCTGCATTTTCCCAGGGGTTTTAATTTACCTTTTACTGAAACTGGGCGTATAAAATACACTGAAATAGGCTGTAACTTTACTAAGTCAAACATAATATGGTAAAAAGGGCTTGCTTTCTTACATAATGATCCTGAATTCCTTTAGATATGTTTATTTTGGACTTTGCATTTGGATGAGATCAGTTGTTGCTACATGGTTCACACATGTGCCTCTGCTGTTTTGCAGCAGTGAGTTAAATCCACCATTTTAAAGTGAGCTCATAATTAGAAGGAAAACCACTTACAGTATAAATATTCAAAGAATACTATCTTTTGGGGGGGGGAAGTGTACAGCTGTTTTACTGGAGAAACTCAAAGTTGGTATTTCCTCAAATACACTTAACCTTAAGGCTTTTGGTGGTATGTGAAAGCATTCACTTTGTCCTTACCTCACCCTCACTTCTAATTCATCTACTAAAGGTATATCAGTGATGGTATGTGTGACTTTTTTTACCCTTTTTTAATTAAGGAAAGTTTAGCAGTTGAATAAAAATTATATTATCTTAGGATTTCTGGCTTTTAAAAACATTCTAAATATAGCCTGCTACTTAATTTTGAATTCAGAGCACTAATGTCCCTTTCAGGTGACCTTCAAGAGAGGGCCACAGGGCCCTATGACCCTAAAAATGCGTTAGCCTTCTGTCTTCTACATTATTATTTTAAATCTGTTTCAGCTGAGCTATATAAGCAATGTTTATTCCTTTGTGCAAAGCAGAATGCAAGTGCTGACCCTGCTGTTTATCGCATACAGCATAAACTTGTGAATGAAAGGATTTTACGACTTGACTCTTTCATGCTGAACCGGAGACAGAGAAGGAAACTTGTTGACTAGAGACAGCAGGAAAAGAAAATACTATCTTAATTACCTAAAAGTAGCAGTATCAGTTAATATTTAGGCACCTCAGAGCATGAGGCGAGTTTAGTCTAGTCATGGCATCCTGTTGTAAACAAACACACTATTACCTTGTGTGGTGCCCCTCAACTTGATCTGTCTTTCATCGGATGATAGTTGGATCCCTTGCTCTTTTACAGGGCTTTTTTATGTTGAGCTAGAAAACATCTCAATGTAATATGGTAATGCGTATCTACTAGCAACTAAGTACTTTAGAAAACAGCTTGTCTAATCTGTAAGGTTTTTTCTGTTTTAGCATGCTGCCAGCTATAAACCTACAATACAGACAATGAACAAATATTTTTCATTTTTAACCAGACTTGCACTTCTTGAGTAAATGGCAAATGTAGAATAATATATGTTAAACGACTTCATTATATTACAGACAAAATTCTGTGGGCAGAACAGACTCAATAGGAACATAAAAGTAAAATCTGATGTCTGTGCTTGCTCAATTTGATATAAAGTATTTTATCCGAGGTTCCTTTTTTAAATGATGCTTCACTTCATGATTTTAAGGAGACCTTTTTGAAAGTACTTTAAAAAAAAAAAAAAAAAAACAAACCAAAAAAACCCAAAAAAAACCCCACAAAATATGAGTGCTGATAACTGTTGGTATAGAAGAAGATGGACATTTTTTACCTGACAATTCATGTTAATGTTAATTTCAAGGTGCATTTCAAAGCGTAGCTATTCATCATCTACATAATCATTGAAGAAACTTCATGTTGAAATTAAAAACTGCTTAGAGCTTTTGTAGAATAACTTGAAAAATTTTTCTTATTTCAGTTGCTAAGCTTCATTGCTGTTGGAGTTTATAACCTCTTATACCACTGTAATATTGGCTTTCAGACAGAACAGTTCATGAATATGATGTAAAATTAGAATGCTAAAATCAAGCAGAAATGGAAGCCAATCTGTTTTTCTATACTTTTACTACACTCTTACAATTTTTCATATCCACACAGTTTCTATAACTTGTGAAACAAATGGCAGATTCTCCTTAAGAGGTTTAGTGCTATTAAAGCTAGCCTCTTAAAATAAAAAATGAGTAATGGTGGTGGATGAGAACATGTGGGTCAACGTCTGCCCTGAGGTGGGTTGGAGTGACTGGGTCTTCCACAGGTTCTAGGAGTTCTAAGGCAGTGGCTTTTTTCATAGAGCCATGTAAGTAATCTGTGTAGGTAATCCCCTGTGTTTTGGAAGGCGTGGTCATTGGCGCATAGCAAATCAAGTTTCATGAAAATCTTTAAATAGACAACCAGTAGTGAGGTGGGTGGCTCTGGAAAGTGGTGGAGCAGGCTGTTTCTCACTGGTTGCATTTACTAATGAAAATTTATAAAACTGAGCAAAATAGGGCTTTCTGGAAAGATCAGTTTCTCAAAAGGAAGATAAAACAATACACAACTGTTGAAATGTTCTCTATTACTTTGGGGAACTGAATTTTTGAATAGATGACTCTGCAGAAAACTCAGTAGAACTTCAGTTTATCTTCTCCTGATCTTGCTTGTAAGAAAGACCTTTCTTAGGTAATTTAACACCTACAGAATATAGTGAACTGGAAATGCAGCACTTGGAGAGGCACCGTGTCCATCTTGCTCATCAATTTCTCTGAAACTTTGGAGGAAGAAGAAACTATCGCCATGTCAAATGTACTGGCAACTTAAAGATGTGAACTGAAAGGCTTATTACCTGCTGATGGCTGAGCAGAGTGTTTTAGCCAACAGCTGACATCCCTACCTGTCAGAGCTGGAATATAAGCAGCATCATTACCCAGGCGATGTGAGGAAAACATGTCTGAAGTTGGAAACAAAATGATAACAGAATAAAATGCATCTGTGTACAGTGACACGCTTGTACCCATGTAACTTAGTGTTAGCTAAACTAGGAAAATAGGTATTTTTTGCTACTTAGAGGCCACATCACCTTGTAGAACAGTTGAGTTTTAACTTTAAAACTCGACTTTTTTAAAGTCAAATAAATTTGTGCTGAATGGGATGATTTACAAAAAGAAAATAGAAAAAAAAGAAAAGCTGGTCTGAATCTTGGGTTAATCCTCCGAATGTCAGTGCCAGAACTGAGTGCTAGCATATTTTCTGATACTCTTAATGCACCATGCTTTTATCTGCTGTTACTACTTGGTGATTCCTGTAGCTGTATGTGTCGCACCTCAGCGTGGAAATGGAGAACTGCTAGTTCCATGACCACCTGTTAATGATACTAAACACTGGTTACGCATGCTATTTATGTCAGCTGTATGAGAACTATTTCTTCAACTTCTGCAGTGCCTCACAAGATTGGCTTTCCTTCTGAGTGAAGTAAGTTTAGACATTAGTGCCTCTTGATCACTTTTGCACTCCTCTGCTACCAGAATGCTTCATACGTGCTCGAGGCACGTTCAAGACAGCAATGAATACAGAGCCTGTAGGTGCTAATGTGTGCTGGGCTGGTGTGTGGTTGTGCTGTAGTGCACTGATTCTTCCAGGCATGAAGATAACATTCCCATTTCTGAGGTAAAATGAATGTCAAAGTTTGTGAGGCGACTATAGTCGCAGAAGTAGACTGTGTAATGATTAGAGGTCTCTGGCAGGCTAGCTTTCCTGTTAGCACCAATTTTCTAATTTAACATCATTTGGAGACCTTTTAACACCACGGAGGGAGGACCCAATATCCATTTTTACATAATAGTTTTACATCAGGCACACAAATGCTTTTTTTTTAAAGAACAAAACTCAAGTGTTTGCAGGGGTGGGGGTGGATAGAAATCTCCTTACAGCTGTAGCTAATAGTTATGCTTGATGCTAGTTTGCTGACAGAATGACAATTTTCTGGAGCAGATGCCAACATTTAAGATAGAATGAAAATATCTAAGCTACCTGTTGAGACTGGCTAGTTAACATGAGAGGTTTTCCATAAATGGTCCATTGCTAATGGTTTGCTGGGACTTGAGCTCTAACCTCTTAAAGGAAGCTGTAAGCAAACAGATAGTTTTTTACCACTTCTGCAGTGGAGACTCCTGGTTTGAGCTTAAAATGTATTGGCTGCCCTGTGGTAGCAGCTTCTTTACCTGCTCGTGGCTGGTAATAAATTTATGCAAATGTGTACTGTTTCTGTAGAAAAGCCAATATGGTGCAGGTTTGTTACAGTTTGCTTTACTTGCATGCATGATTTAAGAGTCTAGATGTCAGTTCCCTTTGACGCTGTTTTTTGACCCAACAATTCAGACATTGAAGAATTCTGATTTATTTATTTTTCCCTTGGAATATAAATTTCACTAGCCTTTTCTCCATTTTAACATACCTCCCATACCTTTGTAATCACTAACGCTACCAATAGTAGATATTCTATGACTGTTGACGGTACTACTTTGTATGCTAGAAAGCCTGAAACAGTTTGGCACATCTTCATATAAAACATCCTTCAACTTTTATAGGGTAAGAGGGATATGAGATTGTTTTCGCAATTGTCCAAATCAGAATTTGTTTTCGCAA
The DNA here is from genome assembly GCA_030449065.1 of Oceanodroma leucorhoa. Taxonomy (NCBI): domain Eukaryota; kingdom Metazoa; phylum Chordata; class Aves; order Procellariiformes; genus Oceanodroma; species Oceanodroma leucorhoa. Next base: position 2,453,851 of record JASVER010000062.1, read on the forward strand.
TTGTCCAAATCAGAATTTGTTTTCGCAATTGTCCAAATCAGAATTTGTTTTCGCAATTGTCCAAATCAGAATTTGTTGGGGCATCACCAGACAAGAAGTTGACAGAATACCTGCTCCAACTGTTGCCTTTGCAGCTCAGTAACAAGGCTGAGCTTGTTGATATTTTTCTTGTTTGAGTGTATTTTTCCTAAGCTCAATTGCATTGAGTGATTGAAACTTGTTTTGTTGTAAACATGRAAGGATGAGAAGCTATTGGAGAGTTTAAGAATTAAGTGGATGTCTGTCTTAGCCCTGTTTGTTACTTTTGATGTTGAACTGATGGCCTATCCTGACAAGGGCTGTTTTCTATAGACAAATGTTGGGATTGSCTCAGGTGTAACTGACTGTCAGTTTTCCCCTATTATAAATGATGTTTAGGCAGTCATGACTCCTTTGCAGGTAGTGAGTCCCAGTGTGGTCCATTGGCTGTGTACAATAAAAATGATCTTGTATTAGGAAGATCTTACCAGCTTGTCTCCTGAAAACAGTTGGGGTAACAGAATATACTGGTAAAGAATAGGAGTACTGATTTAACCTACGATCAGAGTATTTTCCAAGAAAGCTGCAGCTATATGACAAACTGGATATACTACTGACTGGGATACTTGATTTGACATAATTCATAAAATGGAAGCTGTTTGACAACAACTCACAGCTAGTGACTAGTATTTTTGCACCACTTCTTTCTTACCACAAAGTGTAGAAGAAGTTGCCTTTCACAGGGTAGATTTTTTTTTTCTGAAGAATTTTGCTTTTTTTCCATTTTATAATCTGTACCTTTTCCATTTTGTAAATTAGCAGGGCATGTGGAGGAGACAAAAAGTATCTTCGCTGGTCAGCCACAGCAAACTGTTAGAGGATGCTACCTCTAAAGCCTTTGGTAAAAGTTTTGTCAGCAAATAAAGCAAGTTACTGATGGACATGCATGTAATATGCAAAGGTCTCTTGTGCTCATGGCTTTGGGGGGGAGGTAACTACTTCTTCCTCTTTCCGTTCCATCCCCAGCCTAGGGCATTTCTGAATAAATCATTAAACTCTTTCTAACTGCATAACTGGAACTTTTTTGATGCTGAAGCTCTATGTGACTGTATAAAACAAGAAGCATAAGCAGCCGTGTTTGGAGGTGTTTCTACAGCAATAATGCATTTGCAATAGTGTCCTCCAGTTCCCAGCAGGACTGCATGATTTGTCTATGTCAGCTATACCAAACTGCAAATCAGAAAATTCCTGGTATTTYCAAAATCAGAATTGTAGAACTTGGGTAAGAGATCTGTTAATGCAGCATATATATTACTGGAAGTGAGGAGATTGGGAAGTGCGTGCTATAATGGTTAGGTATCATGCAGAAAAGTGATGTTAACTTAGATGGAGAGTTTAGTCTTCAGTGAACTAGTGAAAATCAGTTTTTGACCATTTGAAAGTTTTCCAGTGTTTGCTTGTTTATTGCACGCTACTTTTGTATGTGTGCATGTAATACGACTTGTCTGTGATGACTGTTTACACATGCTTTTAGTTGAATGTGTTTTTAATTTTAATACATAAGATGGTGTGTATGGAATATATTTAATAGTTTTGGGTAGAAGCTTTTCCTGGATGCCACTACCTACCGTTTCTTCCTACATGAGAATTAACACATTATCCCACATAAGTTAGTGTAGATGGTCCCAAGTCTGCATGCTCTGCTGAAATACTGACGCTTCAGTGGCTTCCTTTTCAGGCTTATCTTGGCTGTTTAAATATGACTTGGTTAAGTTAAAGGGGAAAAGAGTTACTGATAGTTGTGCCACTATCAAAAATTTTTGAAAGAATTCTTTAAGCTTTAGTAAGACTTTCAAGACTATCCAGTGATGGCTCTTACCACAGCAATTTCACTCAAACCGGGTGGGGTGCTTCTTTCCCTAGCTGTCATGCAATTAAGAGTAACTAGGTGAACTACTTCTTACTATGCTGTTTTGAGACTTAAAAGAAGGGGAGAAGATAGCTTCAGGTAGCAAACAACTAACAGAACTTTATTTTTACCTCAAAATCAGAGGTTACTGTACCAACAGTATTTCAGTGACAAAATAAGACCTGAACTGTAGTTTGTTATTAAGCTGAATTTTCCAACATTGAATTGTAAAATGAATTTGGATTCTTATCCCTGCCACTTGGTAGCCAGGGATACTCTAGAAGGATTGATATTTTGCTGTTGAAGTTGATGTTTGCTCTCAACATGGACCACGTTACTAGTGAGTTACTGCACTAAAGGTACAGTAGAATTTTATACAGAGTGATTTAAAAAAMCAAAAATCACATAAATCAACTGACTCTTCTGAGCTTTCTATTTGTAGTTTGGCTACCAGTTGCCAAACCAGAAATGGATTTGCCTGACTCAGGTTGTCAGTGGACAGAATAGGGAACAGATCGGTTAGATCTGCCGTTTGCTTTATGTCAGCTGACAGTAACATTGTCTGCACTGTCAACTTCTGAACACAATGAGCTTGACATATAGTTAAACCAAATATACAAAAGGTTTCCATCCTCAGAGCTGGTTTTATATGCTTATAGTAAATAAGAAACTGAATATATTTTTAGGCCATGGAACTCTGGTTCTAACTCCATCATATTCCTCTGAGTACTTCTGCAAGTTGTAGTGCAAGTCTACTAGGGTCTTCCTTAGACTTCATTTTTACTGTTGTAACATGAAGAAGGATCCTGGACTCCTGGCTGCTCTAAACCTCACTGAATCTCTTTTGATTTGCTCATGGAATTGCTACTTGCTGGAACATGTCAATCCCAGAAACTCAGGGCACTTTAATTCTGCCAAAATGGGACAGGGCAGTGTATGGCTCCATCTCTAGAGTAAAGCTGGTTTAGCATTGAGGATTATCATTTGCATTGAATCACAAGACCAAATGACCATAGACTTTTGTACAGAAATAGGCTTGAGAGTAAACTGCCAAGAACATGCATAAATGAGATGAGAATGATAGCAGTCAATCTGTGTAAAACTGAGATGAGAGCACAACCTGGTGCGCAGGCAGGAGACTCCCAACGTGTTTGTCTGGTCAGAATTTGAAGGTGAGCACGGAATGGCTGACTGGAACACAGACTGCATTGGGAAGGTTGCTGAACCCTGCTGCCTTGTGTTAATTCAGGTGACCAGTATGTGTAAAATCAGAAACAGTGCAGTTTGAAGTACTTTTTTTTTTTTTTTCTTCTAATGGTATGTGGCTAGAACTTTATGGAAAACTGTATTAATTTTTCTATTTCCTTCCCCTCATTGTAGCACAAATTTTAAGTGACTACAGGCCAAACTGGACCAGAGAACTGATCTGAGTTAAGGGTAACAGCAAAAGTAAGCTAGTCTAAAACTGCATCAGGGTTAAAATTAATAGATGTTTATCTCTTACTGTGGAAAGAGGAGCATGTATGATAAAATTAGTCTCTAGCACATCCAAAAACAGCTGCCAGACAGTGATTGAAGGATAGCAAACTGAAGGCTGGGATAGGAAGAAGCAACTGGGACTAAAATGTTTGTTGCCAGAGGAAAGACTTATGCATGTATACCCTGACGCCTGTTTTTTAGCATAGGTTCATTCTCTGTAGGTATCTCTCTGAGCTTGATYGTTCACATATATCTTAACTTTCTGACTAAGTTAAGCAAGATGAATCACGATCTTAGCATGGTTTTAAGCCTAATGTAAGCTTATTTCAAACAATACTGCCACAGTATTCCTCTAATCTTCCTTATGTTAGCATCAGAACCATGTTGCTTCTAAGTGGAATCAACTGTGTGAGATTGGATGAGGACAAAAGGGTTTTTTTAACTTTGCTTTTTAGCTGTCTTGGTGACCTGAGGCAATTCACCATACTGCTTCACTATCACTAGTACCGACACACGGGTCAGTAAACTCTCTATGTGGGAGTGGGGGAAGGTGCAGGTATACTGTGGTGCAGCTTGCCTTATGCCATGCTGTGAAACTTCATTATTAAGTGTTCAGATTCAAYTACCGCTTTCAAGCTATTTTTCAGGGCAGTGGCTAGATTTTAGAGAAACCTAGCTTGGAAAAAAACAAATGTTGAAAGCTTTAAGTTGTCAAAGGATCATCTTTCACAGAGGAAAAAATACTATTAAGCATATCGAGCTAAATGGGAAGTGGTACAATCAGTGAACTCATGCAGTAATAAATCTGTCTTTTTAGTTTGGCTAGAAAGAGCTAATGAAAAGGATACTGAGAACAAGGASAAAACATCACTTCTTTAGCTTAGATAATTGGAAATCTGAATGTTCACCACAAGGTCAAGAGAACTGGTGTTACAGAAGAGATGTTTCTCTGGGCTGGTCCTGAGGGAAGTTCTGGTAGTAAGCTTACTTTACCTATCCTGAAGCAGATTTTTGAAGGCACTTTAACATGCCAAAATATTTGAGGTGTTGGAACACATTTTTCTAAATTAATGTCGTCTTCTAAATGAGACTGAASCCTTTTCTAGATAATAATAGCATAAATCTTTTACCTGGTGTTTTCAAGACTTAAATTCCATAAAASTAGTGATCATGTCACTTGCTTATCAAGAGGGAAATATTGAGTTTCACAACGCAATCRAATAGATAATAAGTTAGAGCAGAAATATTCCTGGGACTTTATTGGTCAGACTTGGACTGATGGCTATAAAAAGAACAGAGAGACGGGAAGGCTGGTCAGGTACTCCTTTTGAGCCCGCTTACTGATAACATTTTCTTACATTCACAATTACCATTTAACTTTGATAGACTGAAGGACACCTTGTATTCTGTAAGAACTTACTGAGTTTAATAAAGGAGAGACTTTTCATTTAAAAAAAAATAGTGTGGCATAAGCGTAGAATTTTCAAGTTCATATGCTAAACAGCATTTGGGTCTCACCACTACCATCCTATAGCCCTTCGGGTCTCCGTGTTGACTTCCATTTTCTATTGTATATCAGGGAACTTCATGCAGCATCTGCTTTTGTTGTTGGGTGGTTTATAAGCATTGTATATGGCTGATTGCAGGGATATTAGGATTTAAAAGGCTGAATAGCATACCCCTGCAGAAAATCCTCTTAACTTATTATGTACTTTGTTTTAGCCAGGTAACACTAGCATAAAGTGTCATATATAAGAATAGAAGACCCAGTCTACTGAAGAACTAGATTAATCTATGCATTGCACATTTGAAAAGTATTGCAACATTCCTTTTTTTTTTTTAATTCCCTAGTTAAAAATACTAAGGATTTGAACCAAAAATTTACCTATTTGGTAGGTAAAAATCTCTTTATAGTATTTTCAGTATTTTAATGCCATTTTTTGTTTGGGATTATGGTGTACCACTTCGTAGTAAAAACTTAATGTGAAGTTGGCCGTAAATGTGAGGTAGAATTTTTTTGGGTCCTATTGTCTTGACCCTGTTGTATGTWTTCCATTGACTTTTTTCTAATATGGACGTCCTTATGGAAATTCATGTCAAATAATACAGCAAGAGTTGGATGCTAACTCTGCAAATATGTTTTAAATTTTTATTTTTTTTTTCAGAGACACAGGCATAACAAACGTTGGTGCCTGTCAGATACTAGAAAGCATCAGCGTTTCTGAATGAAGTTATATTTTTCTGTGGTCATGTCAAAACAATGCAAATATCAAATCAGTTCAGTGAGCTTGTGTCTTAATCAGTAAGCTGATGAAGAAATACTACATTGATAAACATATTTACCATGTTTCCTTTTCAGCAAGTCCTTTTTAAGTGAGGTTTCACTCACTTGCATTTGAATCCACATATTCAACCCCTTTGGTGGGGTTCAGTACTTCTGGGCGATAGTCTCTATGTGCAGATGTAGATCTAGACTTAACTGAGTATACAGTCTTAAAATTCCTGGGAACAAGCACCCCCTTCCTTTTTATTTCAGAAATACATCCTGTCATTGAATGACTCCATCATAGTGTCAGCTCTTACTTTCACCTAAGAGAGAGGGAAAAGGGCACCTCATTTTAAAATCCCCGCTGTCTTCATTTTTGCTTAGAACCAAGTTAACTGCCAAGTGCAACTCATCTGTTGGTAGGTATAAGAAGACTATCTAGCAAGAAGACTACACTTCTCTTTGGAGTGAGGTGTATCCATGTTCTGTGGTATTTACTAACATATTACTACATTGTAATTATAATAATGGTTTTATTTTCCATTCACTGGTAACAGCTGGAAAAGTATCTGGAGAGTTGCAAAATAAAATGGGAAATTTTCCCTTTGAACAGTGACCCCATTTGGATATGAATTTCCACTTCCTCYTTTGTAAAAGTCAAGGCAAATAAGTGCTGGATAACTGTGGACCGTCCTTATGGTTGTATATGTCAGGAATAAAAACTGGTTATGTATTAAAGGTTTTCTTGAATTCTCTTATAGGCATTATTACAAACAAGTAAGTTTGTAATACGTAAGTTCATTTACATTATTACAAACAAGGAATTTTTAAGGAATCCTCACTTCCCATCTTTTATACAAAACTTAAACTGCAGTGGCAACTTTACAATACAGTTACGGATTCTGGACTTTACATATACTTATTGCAAAAGTTAATGTGCCATTCAGTCCTGACGCTGCAGGGCACATCTGCTTGTATGAGTTATTTACAAGCTGATACAGCTGTTACCCTTACTTCCAAGCATGTTATTTTTCGTGTTCTTTCTTGGCAAGTTACAGTGAAAATCTTCACATACCAAACCGGTCTCTCTTGTCAGTTTAGCTTACTGGTACCAGAATTAGAGGTTTTAACTTAAAGCTATAAGAAAATGTAGATCACTTTCTAAATGTTAAATTGACGACTGGAGTGGAATAGTTGTGTAAAAAGAATAACGGACTGTTGCTGGGGGTTTTCAATTCAAAGATTCAATGTTAGCAGACTAAGAGCAGTTCTTGTTACTGAAGAAATTCCCTGGTTAAAGTTATAATTAGAATTYTATATAATCATAATTTTAGAACAGCTTAATCTCACACAACTAGTGCATTTTAATTGCCCTGAAATAACAGAACTGACTCTCTTCGTCAGCTACAGAAGTAACTAGCTGAAATCATAAAAGCAGTGGAGCTTTCCGAGCCCTTCTAGTATCACGCGTTCCTTCATTAGAGCGCATACAGCAGAGCAACCTCAGTTGTACAAGGAGCCTTTCAGTTGTTGGATGGGATTTAGGCTTGAGAAGAGGAGAATCCCTGGCCCTGCTGGGGAAGGTGAGGAGAGAGAGGAGGTGTAATACTAATGTTATAGTGCATTAACTGGAGCTGATAGTTTTGGATGATCTGTTTCTTTCTTTGGTCCAGGCTCTTATCCCTGTGTTGACTGATATTAACAGTACAATTCAGTTGTCCAATTGCAAGTTGCTAGTGGCATTTAAGAAGCATTAGTGTGCTCAGAACATCCGCGCGGCAGATGCAGAGTGAGAGCTGTGCTCTCAGCTGGCTGCTGGATACCACGTGGAATATTCAAGGGCATTTTGGGTTGTGCCCTAGATGGTATTCTCACTCGATGCTTATATGTAGGCACCAAATAAATCTATCGGAAATGACTGTGAAGTGATCGTGCATTTTCTAATGCAAATGAAGCATGTTTATAATTTCTTCTTTCATGGACTTTGAGAAACCAGCATGTAGAAATAGGCAACATTTTTCAATATAGGGAGAGCTATTTTGTCTTGCAGTGAGAGGTTTGTATCCTATATTTGGTTTCAGAGTTTAATAAAGATACTGTCTTACAGATTAAATATTATATATTTTTACACTAAGCATGCCGAATTCAAAGTCATGTTTAACATTCAACATTTTTATCTTAGAAAAATCAAGTAGTTTTCACCTATATGTCTCTCTTCAGTTCTGAATCTGTTGCTTAACTTCTTCCTCATAATCATGGTCTGGAATATGTTTAAAACAGATAAAAAGATAAATAAATAAAACCCCTTTATTGTATAACTCTTAAGTAACACCCAAGGAAGTTACACGTATTAGGATAGGTCTTACTACAAATCCTGAACTGACTTTTCCACATGCATTTAAGAACAGCTTTTAACCTGGGCTAATGGAAATCATTTATTGTGTACTCTGAGGTATCTGAAGTGTATTAGTAGTTTCTGAGAAAATATAAAGYTTCTTATGAACAAATAGTTCTGTTGATAGCCTTTCTTCTTCTCCTGGGACCTTTTCCAATGTAGTCTTCCCTCTGCCCCTACCTTTCATTTTAAAAGAAACTTTTTTTTTTTAAATCTGAGGCTCTAAATTTTCCTAGCTGTGGATTTTAAAAATGCCTTGTCTGTCTGTACTAGGTTTTCTTGAAGTACTGATTTACATCATGTTACCTGAGAGTTCAGGGGACGGTAGTAGTCCATAACTGACACCTACCCTTCTCTCAGCTGAGGCACACCTCATCGGGCATCCCTGGAGAACTGGAACAGCTGCCGCTGCCGTGGCAATGTGAGCAGCTCCTGTGGGAGTGGCTGTCCAGGCAGATCKTGTAAATGGGGAAAAAGGGAAATAAAATAAAATAACCTTACTGTTTGGAATGAATATAAGACTCTGATTCTGTTCAGTAAAAGATGGTTTGATTGCCAGTGCTCAAAAGCACACCAGCTATCAGACTGTGTGGTACCAGTCCAAGGCACAGGTCTTTAGTCTGGTTTTGCACAGGGTAACTGCCAGGGCCCTGCTAAAGTGCTGATGCTGGGTTTCTAAAATGAAACAAGGTGTTAATCCTATTATATACATTATTTGTAGTGCTGGTGGTAATGTTACTTAGAGAAGAAAATGTTGCTATCTTTATTCTTCCCAAAAGTTTGGAAGTTTACAGTTGGAAGGGATTTTTGATGCCTGGTGGCACTTTTGTTTTAGGCTCATGCCTCATTAGCTGGACCACGAAACTAATGACAAGATATCCAAAGTTGTAATTTACAGGATTCTTAGAAAATTACAGACATTGACTTTAGGTATCACAGTTTCAAGGTAACTTTTTCCTCTATGAAATAAAACTTGTAACTTAGTTGAGGTAATTCTGCAGCTGTGAACAGGAATGCTGGCTCAAATGCAGAGGAGGGGAAAGAAAGGTTAATTCAGGCTTTTTTTAGCATGTGTAGCATTCCAGTGAAGGCTCCTGGGTTGGAACCCTGCAAATTAAAATCTGCTGTCCATAAGCACCTAGTTCTTTCACTGACTTAAGGAAGGATTTCAATTGTGGTAGGAAAGCTGGGTATCTTTACAGGCACTTTGACCAAGGTGATAAAGAGTAAAATGAGGGTTGGAGTGGTTTGGGGGTTTTTTGGGGTTTTTGGTTTTTTTCCCCCAATTCTGGTTCGAAATGAGAGATGGAATTCAGGATCTCAAACCTATTTAACAGAAGGATGAGCCACCTTATAGCATTAACCATTGTTCTTACATTTGAACAGTGACCTTGGGATGAAAGACTTCATGTTTAGTTGCTAATTTTGAGTTGCCGCATAACTCTGTTGTTACTTTACTTGTTATCTTTGTTTCTCTGTGTTATTGGACTCTCTTTTTGGAAACTAAGTACGAGGTAAATTCTTCTTTACTGAAGCTAAATGCATTTAAATAAATAGTCTTGTTACTGGTCATTGGTTTTTTTTTTAGTAGTACAGTATATCACAAATTCTTGAGAAACAGAGTGCTAAGCTCTCATGCCATAATTGTGTATAGTTTACCAAAAAAAATCCCTCTGCAGGAATCATTTACTACCTTTATAAAATCAAGCATTTTTTAGRATTAAAAAAACCCCAAACCATCTTCACTGTAACTAAATTAAACAGTTTGGTCGTTTGTAATGAAGTTGTCATGCTTATTTCAAAAGTTTGAAGCTGCAAAACTAGAAATATTTCAAAAGCGAATTCTTTCATGACCTGTCTGTTAAGCTAGAAGTTGAAGTTTTTTCTTCTGAAACTGATAATATAACCTGAGTTATTTCAGATGTCTCCAAAAAGCTGTCTAGCGTATTAATCTTGAAACTTGATATGTTGAAGACTGAAGTTGTTTTTATTAAATTTTTAACATCCTAGAAATCTTTCTAAATGACAGKTTTTGGAAATACTCATGATTTTTTCCACTGTGCTCCCATTCTTAAATAGCTTATTCAGCCTATCATCAAAAATCTTTTTGAAGGTGTGTTGTAACATATAATACCAAGAGATTCAAGTCATCTGAAGATGACTATGATACATGATTTCATTGTACCTGACAGTCAAATGTGTATTTATCTATTTAGGTTCAGACAAAGAAGGAAGAAACTTTGCCACCATCACTTAGTCAAAACATTCCAACTTTCTATTTTCCTCGAGGATGTCCTAAGGAAAAAGTGAATATAGATGCTGTGATTGCCAAAATTGAGAGAACTTTCTCTGAGTTTCCAAATGAGAGGGCAACATTAGAAGACATGGGRAAGGTCGCAAAGGTGAGAACTTGCTGGCTGTCTGCTTTTAGTACTGTACACCTATGGAAAGGAAACACGAGTTCTGTGTGCTTTGTTTTCTTGCATTATGTGTGTTTATCTCCTACAAGGTAGTACCAGTAACACATCACATTCAACATTGTTGATAGCACAGTTGTATGTGGAAATCTTTGTGTTAACTATGTCTCAAATGGCCCTACGTTTTGCTTACAACAAGAAACAAACATTAAAACAAAACTTGAACTATTTTTTTTTTAGTTGCATAAACAACCAAATACTGAAGGGCACATTSTATGGTGTTCTGTGTTCTGTATTGACCAACAGACTTAAGGCAAAAGCACTGCTAATATGCATTTTGTTTTCAGGCATCCACAGTGTTTTTTCTCATTTGACAGTGTCATGAACCTCCATTGTAAAGACATTGAAAGAGGAATGGTTTGGTAACTTGAGATGATAGCCCTCTAGTTATTATTGAAGAGCTAATTTAGAGTTATGGTAGAGTGACAAAATACTGAGCTTAGAAAGCAGCAAATATTTTTTAACTTCTGTGTAATGGACAATGAGCTAGTTAATTKAAACTTAAATTTCCATTTTGTTATATTGAATCAGTGCTTGAAATATCACTGCAAATCATGGTCTTGGTAATGAGGGTCAAGTTCTCATCCTTGTTCCTGTCACTTTGCATTTAAAGTCCAGGGTCTAGAAAATAGAAACAAAGACTTTTCACAAGAGCAGAAAGTCCATGTTTGCCTCGCCAGAAGTGTGTAACTCTAAGCTGAATCATAGGATTCCCGCCTTACACAGYTCCTTTCCAGGTAGAAGTGGGGAGGGGTGGAAGAGACCCTTCCCTCTCAGCAAGAAAGGTGGAAGTGTCCAGTCACCTACAATTCAGTGATGAAAAGCACCTTCCTGAAGCATAGGGAAAAGCCTCTGTCTGAGGACAGTATTCGTCAAACTCGCTTTTTCTTATTTCTTAAAGTACTGGTTAAACTATTGCATGAGAAGTAAATGTGCTTTTGCTCCAGTGACCTTATACATCTTGCAGCGTTCAGAGTCTTATTTAAGATCCACATGAGATTCTCAGAGGTGCTRGCATGTCTGACTACTCCAAGCTGTAGTCAGTTTTAGGCAAGAGACAGGTACTTAGGTGTTAGGACTGATGAAGCTTGGAGCAGACCCAGAAGCAGCACTGTAGGTCTATGTGGGAGCATTGGAGTTGTGAAGGTGTAACTGCTGGGTATTCTGAAGCAAGATGCTGCTGCTCAGTGCAGGCTAGCCTATTACTTAAAATTGGATAGAAGATGTGCATTCATATGCAAGGATGCAGATGAGCTGAGCCATCCTCTGAGCCAGACAAATGTAAACTTGCTCCAGTTCAGAAGTTGTGTGACTGTTTGTGCTGTCTTGAGCTCAGCTTAAAGATATCAGCCCTTTAGCGGAGCTTATTAGCATGGACTCTGTTCCGCTGCGTGGAGCGTGGACRGAGCAGGCACGTGACTGCATTCATCTATTAAGAATGCTGCACGTTGCCCTATGTTTTGCTTTCCACTTCTGGATTTCAGCCTAAAGCAGTTGCTTAAAACTAATTATTTTGGAAGCTGCAGTTGGTTTCAAAAACAGTTTAAAAAGATCTGTGCCTTAATGTTTTCTTCTTAACACTTGTAAAATTTAATTTTTGCAAGATTTATAAGTGAGGGAGTAACCCTTAGATAAGCAATCAATGAAATGACTTGATGTATACTTTAATTCTAGGCTTGTGAATGCCCACTTTATTGGAAAGGTCCTTTGTTTTATTGTGCTGGAGGTGAACGAACAGGATACGTGTCAGTTCATAAATTTGTTGCAATGTGGCGGAAGTAAGTAGATTACTTTTTTTGGAAGTACTGCATTTTTTTAATTGAAATGTGATATTTTAAGCTCTGAATGAGATCCAATCTGTAAAGGGGAATAAAACACTTTCCCATAATCAACCATTGACAGCAAACTTGTACCTGGGAAAATGTAAGTAAATCATCACTTTAACAACAAACAAACTTTGTAACAAACAAACAAATCTTTATTTACAGTGTTTATAGATTTTYAAAGTGTTTGGTAAATGACTGGCTGTTTATGAGAAAAGTGAAAACCATGGCCCTAACTTGTAGATGCCAATTCTGGACAAAATACTTTTTCTTCTTTCTAGTTCTCCTTCCAGTTCTAACTGAAAAATGTCCTTTCATGTAATCAATAACATGGTGTACCCACCTCCTTTAATGTAAATGTATGAGACAGTACTGCTTTGATAAGTTCACTTGGAGTGTACTTTGACATTTGTAATTAGCTTTTGAATTAAATGTCATAGTTGCAGTTTCATAGGCCTTGCTCTAGGATGCCTGTACAATGTAGCGTGAGCAATTTTCAGTGTAGAGTATTAAATGGAAATATTTACATTTCAGAATACTTCAGACCTGCTATGATGATGCTGCAAAGTTTGTTCACCTTCTAATGAACCCTGGATGCAACTACTTGGTGCAAGAAGACTTCATTCCTTTTTTACAAGTAAATTGCAACTGAAACTAGTTCTGGAAACACAACAAAATGATGAGCTGGCAAAGCCCTTATTAATTTTTTGAGCTAAACATACCTTTTCACAGTCTTTGTTAAAGTTTATTGATAATATTTAGTGTAACTCACTTTGTATGGTCCAGTGAGATGCTAGTGAGTGACTTATTTTACAGTTAATCATTTTATATAAGGTGAGGTCTTTGTTAAGAGCTACAGTAAGATGCATGGATTTAAAATTGCCTGCAGGAGTAGCACATGTATCGGAGAATCCTTATGGTTTAGAAAAGCAGTTGAAGTTACTTAAGTCAAGGAGGCCCTTTGGCAGACAAAGGAGAAGTGGCGTATGAATTCAAGACCTAATAGTGTTTCTGTCAAAGAGCGGCAAACAACACCTTTACTAATGAATGAATAAAACCTAAATTGGCTTTTATTGAATCATAGTCAGCCACAGAATTACAAGCTACAATGGTCAGCAGTGTTCAAAATCTTCATCCCATCAAAAATACAGGAAAGCTTTTGTTTATCTGGCTTATTGAAAAGATAATTTTATTTTTAAAAAGTCAGCAGTTTTATTTACATGAGGCATGTTCTAAATKACGTTAATTTGAACTGTTTTGGTTAAGGAAGCAGATGTGCTTTTTGTTTTATATAGTCACTAATGAATACTGTTTGGGATATTGTTATTCCTTTTTTTTGTAGGATGTGGTGAATAGTCATCCTGGCCTATCATTTTTAAAAGAAGCATCTGAATTTCATTCTCGGTACATTACCACAGTAAGTGATTTTTATTTCGAAAAGCTATTTTTTGTTAACTAAGTARGAAAATCAAAATTATTAAGATTAGTCAATATGTATAAGCACCCTTGAGAAAAGTTGAGTATGCTGTCAGTCTTCATTTCTACATAACTAGAAATCTTGTGAAGAAAGACTCCATTTCTTAAGCATCATGRTTTTTCTTAACATTTATAAGAAATTGCTGAACTTAATACTAATAAGAGAAATACTGAATTGTAATAGCATAGGATAAGTTAATGAACATTAAACAAAGGGTGTTATCTTAAACACTTGATTGTGGCTGTAGACTTCATTAGAACCTTGACCTTACTCTGGGTTTAATTAAATGGAATTTTGAATGAAAGGACTATGTTAACATGATTATGTTCAGTATTAAGTAAAATAATGGTAATATTGAAGCTGCTTGCCACTTTCCTCTCTGGGGATTYTTCTTTCTGAGCAGGTTTTATACATGTAAAGTTCAATTTCTCTCTTCCTAGGGTTATGTGACTGAAGTATCCTTTCTGTACCCAATGGAAAAATCAGTGACATTAAATTTTCTCAACTGTAGACTAGACAGCCGATTCCACTGTAGTCTCAAAAGATTAAAATTCTTCAAAATTGCATTCGGTTCACCTTGTGTGTGTGAAAAATAGCTTAATGAATATTCTCCAACAAAAAACATGCAGAGTTGATCATCTTTTATCCAGCTTATACTCTGAACAGACCAAAACTGTGGAAGCTTTTCTGAAAGTGTTTGGTTTTGGTTCCTCTTACCCTTCTTAGAGAGACTGCCAGCCTATCAAATACGTCCTGCTGCATTAGGTTTTGCTTCTTGTTATAATGATTCTATGAGCTCCCAGAACTTTCTTGTCAGATGCAACTAAAGGAAATGTTCTGCYTGTGAGTAGTTTTCTTTCTTAATGGATTCTGAGTTGTATCAAAGCCTGCTCTGCTTAAAACTGTGAAAGCTTGCTGCCTGTCCCGAAGGACTGTAAGAGGGAAAAGGTCCTTCCATTTCCAGTTACTTTTCTTTGGAGGAACAGGTTATTTGAGTAGGCCTGAGTCTAGCAATATTGAATAAATTAGTGCTGGCAATACTTTCACTAACCAAATTTTGTGTAGTCTCCAACAGAAATCAGTGCTTAATCAAAAATCCCAAAAGTAAACTAGTATTGCTATGAATGTAGCAACAATATTTGCAATACTATTCTGCAGGTAACTTTTGCCCTATACAGTCTTCTAAAATTCTGTCTTGCAAATTATTACTAATAATTATAGATTATTTTCTCTAAGATGAAATAGGGCATTTCATACCTGTATTCAATTAGCTTTACCTAGCTACACGAAGCTTTATCTAAAGGATTTTGTAAGCACTGCAGTTAAGATTTAATGTCTGTTCACGTTAACTTCCAGTTACAAATTAAATGATCCATCCTTCTGCTGTGTTTGTTTGTATATACATACATGTATATATATATGTGTGTGTGTGKGTATGCATACATACATTACATAAATGTCTTCAGCGAAGCAAGTGTCTTTTAAGTGTTGTTCAACCATGGAAGCAATCAGTGCTGTCTGCTAGACTATAGTATAGGTTCGTTGGTCAGTCTAGTGGTAAGGTTAGGTACAAATGTCCAAGATAAAGCTGAAATATATTGAAAACGTTTGCCCTGACAAATGAGATACTACATTTAATCTGCAAGTATGTTATGTATATACCTGAACTATGAATGCTTGAAATTGTAATCTCTGTATTGCGCCATTTCCTCTCCCTTCTGACAAACCACTGTGCAGCATAGTAAAGAAGGCAATTCTCTGACAATTTGCTTATACTCTGCTTCAATTCACTTYAGAAAACCATTTTTTAAGTCTGTTCCCAGTTGTCTTTAGCAAACATTCAATTTTGTTTTTATTTTTAGACCAGTTAAATGTGTAACAGATGAGATAATGACATACAGATGGATTAAGTTGCAAGGCTAAGGCAAAACCTTTTTAGAAAAAATTGCTTTGTAGTATAAGCCAAAAATGGGCCTTCCCTAAACTCGCAATTAGAATTGAGCTAATTAAGTTTCAGAAGTAGGCTAGTCTATTCTCCTTTCTGGATTTATCGAACCAGCTGTTCTTGTTCAAAGTAGGAGTTGCAGAGCTTGCTGCATGCTACAGTTTAAGCTTTTTTTTTTTAAAAAACTTTATGAATAAATTATTATTCTATTTGTAATTTAGAAATGATTGGTTTGTGTAAACTATTGATTTACTGCAATTAGTCTGAAGTGATCAAAACTTAAATAATCAAGTCTTTAGTTTGGAAGAGGTTTTATTTGGGGGAAAAGGATTCCTAAAGAGATGGTCATCTTAGCTAGTAACTTCTGTGTTGCAACTGAAACGCTAGACATGAAATATTTGGTCTTGCTAATTAGCAGGTATAATCAATCTCCAATTAAGCAGTTATAGTTCATAATATGTTTAGATTTTTTTTTTGTCTGGTTTTGTTAGTGGTGAATGACTGACTTGAAATGTATATCTGGTTGACTTAMGTCAAACTAATTGAGGTGAATACTGAATTCAGTTAAGAAACAGAAAAAACGTATTTTAAAGTCTCATGTTTGTAAACTAAAACTAAGCAAATAATGCTGAATGTATGAGTTTACCAAAACAACATACGTGTAAAACTGATTTGAACAAAGTGTTGCATACTCAGCTGAATGGATTTGTTTCTGGTTCCAGGATCAGTCATGGCACAAGAACTAGTCATCTTTCTTGCATAGGTTTTTTTGTTCTTCAGTTAGAAAACATTTATGTACTTCTTTGAATACTGTTAACAGKTTTTTTTCAAGTAACTTTGAATAGAATAAAATTAAATGGGGAAAAACGTATTCACTCKGCACCTGCAGGAAGTATTTCTGTTAAATGTTGATTTGTTGTATTTGTGGACTTCAGAACTAGCAACATCCTCCTGTACTCTCATCCTTAAACAGTCCCAATTCTATTTCTGTAGCTTCATTTATGAAGTAAAATATTCTTATAGTAAATCTAGTCTTTAAATTTGAAGTAGTGAGATATATTAATAGGTTTATTAGATGATATCCTGTAGATCTGGAAGACTGGGAGGTAGTGGGATTGCCAATAGACATAATCTGGATAGCATATAAGTATTTGGCAACTTTACTACGTGAGGTATGGGTACTGCAGCATTGAAATAAGACTTAGCAAGATGAGTTTAAATATAGATTTAGAAATGGTTTGGTAATATGACACAAGAGAAGCATCAACCTGCTAAGTAATGAGAAGAATAGAAATAGGGGAAAGATGGAGTTCTGTAATACAACTGAGCTAAGACTTATCTTTGACAAATGTTTGGGAGGGTATCTACTTAGTGTACCTAAGATTACCTTTCCATTTTTTGTTTCTTGCAGGTTATACAGAGAATATTTTACACAGTAAATAGGTCCTGGTCTGGGAAAATAACTTGTAACGAGCTCAGGAAAAGCAACTTTTTGCAGGTACATAATACCTAAAATATTGCAAGACAGATGTTTCTACAAGTTTAAAAACTGCATTAACTAAATGCTTAAGGGAGTAACATAAGTAGCATTTTTTCCTTTTCCAAAAACTAGTGAAGGCTCAATTGCATTAATTCTCATACACTAGAATATGTTTAAATGTCATCTTTCATCTAGAGCTGTAGAAGTCTGGATGATCTCCTCATTCTTCTATGGACACACTAGTTTTCTACCTTGTGTGTTGAGTCTTTGCTGTCATGCTGCATGGTGTGCACTGTCTCTGAAGATAAAAATTGTTCCACTGAAATAGCGTTAGATATTAACTTGGTTATGAGAACTCAGATCATTCAACAAATGTCTTACAAATTCTTTAATGTGTTCTATTTATCCTTCTGATAATAGAATGTGGCATTATTGGAAGAGGAGGCTGATATTAACCAGCTGACAGAGTACTTCTCATACGAACATTTTTATGTTATCTATTGCAAATTTTGGGAGCTGGATACAGACCATGACCTCTATATTGATCGGAAGGATTTAGCTCGACATAATGATCATGGTATGACAAATGACGCACCTTTGTTTACATGTATTAAATGACCTGTAAACCTTCACCCAAGGAAGGGGTTAACTGCCAAGGCCAGTGTTCATGAGTCTGTTGGTATAGCTGATCCTGCTGACTCAGTGAAATAAAGCAGGACAAGTAATCTGTGATGCTGCTTTGTGTCTAGCAATACCAAATTTGAGGAAAAWTCTGAATTTTAATTCTGATCTTGGCAAAGAAGTAGAGGAGGAAATAAGTTTGTGCAGGCTTGATCTAAAACGAAAAAATCTTTTGAGTCTTGGTATATTATAAATGGCTGTATTTGGCCGTTTGGGGTTGTTACCTTGGAAACAATCCATTTTACTGATCATATTCAAGTAGCATGGCTCTTATGGCAAGGTATGGAAAGAGTAGAAAAGAAAGGCAAACATACATTCAGGTACTTTGCTTATTTTAAAGTTTTGTTAMCTCAGCTGCAGTACATTTTGTTTTAATACTATAGCAGCTTTACATTTTCTGCATTCACAGTATACGACTGTGATTCTGTAGTCTTGCACACTTGCACACTATTCTAAATATTCTTGTATCTTGTACGGAACTGTTGGGGTTTTTTTGGATGCTTTGTGTCCATGTCATCTTAAAAGTATTCCYTTCAAGGCTGGAGAGCTTACTTAAGCACAAAGTGATTATGGTATATTATCCCACATTAAAAAGAATAAACACAATTCTGATTGATTGCTTCTGAAAACTTGCCTACTGAAGTCTGACTACGTTTTAGGGCACTGAGGAAGGAAAGCTTCTTTCATTTGAGTGGTTGCTTTACTGAGTTAGTACACTGTAGAAAGCAAGCAGAGCTGATACGATACCACTTGCAATTTAGTATTGCATCCTTTAAACCATGGAATATTGATTAAAGCTTAACAGCTGCTGCTTAATGAGCACTACACTAAATAAGAGCATAAAATGRATATGATAACCCAACTTTAGTCTTAAACTTCTATTTTTTGCATGTCAAAATTAGATAATCTGGTTTCATGAATCCCTCCCTTTTGTACTGTCACTGGTCTACAATTAGGCTAGATCAAACACTTACATGTAGTAAGAAAATATTAAGTATGTAGCTGCTGTTGAGAAGGTTGAATAACTTCAGTGTTTCAAAAGTAGATAAGAAGAAGCAGCAGCACGTATGTCTGAAACAAACTGGCTATCCTGCATTGCTGGGGATAAATATTAAGTAGGGACTAGTGTCCTTACTAGAATTATACGCTGATAGTATCACTGTAAGTATATAAAACAGATGAACTATTTGAATGGTTAACCACCTGGTTTAATTATCAGTATTTCTACAATGCTGAAAAAATATTTCAGAGCTAGAATAAAGAGAAGTAATTCTTCTGTGAGAATAGTATCATGTGCTGCTTTGAGTACCATCCACAAATTCTTCAGGATAAATTGAATATCCTTTACAGAGGTAGTGCTCAGTTAAGACATGTCTCTAAAATCTCTGAAATGGTTTCAAAATAGAAGCATGGATCAGAACCATGTCAGAAATAGACCCATGTCAGAATCAGTTAGGCATGCTCATTATGTATGATTGTGCCAATTCTATTTTGGCTCTTTGCCAAAACCAAGGTCATATAAAATGTAATGGCACTTGAAAACATGATTTACTTGTCAAAGAACTGGTAAATGCTGTCTTATTAATCAGCCAATTTTATTACTTTTATTACACTACTATTTCTGTATCAAGTCTGAATTCAAAGCTGGTTGATTCTAGCTTTGCTTTGGAGACTTTGTGTTAAGTGATCCTCTCCAAGAGGACTCAAAGGGATTAATGAGCACTACACTTGATCTTTCTCACAGATGTGTATTTATAAGAGGGTTCCAGTAAACTCTTCAAMTAGACAATACAAAGCAAAAATAACTTGTATATAATTGACACTATTTTAAACCTTTTTTCACAGCAATTTCAAATAGGATGATAGAGCGGATC
The DNA here is from genome assembly GCA_030449065.1 of Oceanodroma leucorhoa. Classification (NCBI taxonomy): domain Eukaryota; kingdom Metazoa; phylum Chordata; class Aves; order Procellariiformes; genus Oceanodroma; species Oceanodroma leucorhoa. The sequence continues at coordinate 2,473,675 of JASVER010000062.1, forward strand.
TTCTCAGGAGCAGTAACAAGGTACTTATTTTGTATGCTGATCTAAATCCCATTTAATATTTACTTGTTAAATTGTGTGACATTCCCAGAAAAAATGCCTTCCCCTTGAAATGGAGCAGTGAATGTCAAGATTTAGTATTGTAGTTTAAACTCTAGTAGTAGTAGAGTGCTCTTGGAAACCTTTGGCTCAGTTCAAGTTCTTCATTCTCCTTTCTTTACCCATATGAACACTTGCCACTGGGTATTGTATGGCTTAGCAGGGATGGAATGAGGAAGGGAAGAAATGTTGGCATTGTTGGTTTTCCATCCCTCAAACCTGTAAAATTTTCAAAGGGAATTGGGCTTTTCAGTACTAGTTGTAAAATCAGTGCTTACTGCATCAACAAATCTACAAGAATGCCTCCARTGGAGTTAATTCACATTTTTGACAGTCATTCTTCATTTTTCCCACTTGGATTGACTTCCTCTTGTGTATTTATGGCATTTTACTCATTTTTGAAACGTTTTGCTAGCACAATATCTGCAGCTAGAAAGCGACTGATAAACAGAAATAACAAAAGCTGAAATGAGTGAAATGACACTTGGCAGGCATATGTCTAGAGCTTACTCCTTTATGTGATTTTTTTTTTKGGGCAAGACAAAACACATACCGTATTTTTCTAGACATCTTGAGGATAAAACAGCAAAAAATGGATTTTAGGAATGAAATGTAATATGTCTCAGAACTGCCTACCTGACTTTTTTCTAAATGGGTTGACCATGTGTCTTCAGAACGTATTTGGATGCTGTGTTCTGTGGTATGAGAGCAGAAACAGACAATTATGTTCTTGCCACAAACATTTACTTCCTGAGTGTTTTTATTTCATTAGTATCTTCATATTTCCATTCCAACACTTTTAGCTAGTGGAGTTCTGTACAGTTTTAAGTTCTCATCACTTCTACCTGAATAGAAATTCAAAAAGCATGTGTATTTGTATATATTTTTTAAAATGAATTGAGGTATCTYTTCTGTTAACAATTAAGTAGCGGTATTGCTGCCCAGGAAGGAAAGCTGTAAGTCCTTCTGGACAGAGTGCTACCTTCCTCTTCCAGCTGCTCCCTTCCTCTTTACCCCTTGCAGTAGAAACAGAACAGAGCACACAAGCTCCTTATCCTGAATGATCAAAGTAGTCTGTGACAAGTCACCTTACAAACACATCATCGTTTAGGAGTAAATAGCACCAAGGAAAATAATCCTTAATTTTGGTTAGTAAAAGCTAGGTGGTTTAAAATAATTTTTCTATCTTTTTCCTCATTGGCCTTCAAGAGGTAGAAAAGCACAAAAAGATGGGAAGATTAGCTACGCTGATTTTGTCTGGTTTTTGATATCTGAAGAGGACAAGAAGACACCAACTAGGTAAGAGTGAATGTATGTTTTAACAGAAATAAAGACTGACTTTATTGGTTTTCCAACCCTTAAATGGGGACCACTGATGCTCAGCTGGAACTCTGGTGGAAGAAGCTAAACTATAAAAACATGAGTGGAAAACTGGCCCAGTTCRTTGCATCATTCTTATTTCTCAGCGTCTCCTATTGTTGCTGCTATAAAGTCTGTTTTAATGATTTTTAAGAGGCTAATTAAATGTTATTGTTCCATATGCTCTGTGTGGCCTACTTACAGACAGGGTCATTGATAAAGGAAACTGCAGTTGTTTCATGCCAGTGACTTTGGGAAACTATACAGCTAGCATTAGCTGTAGGATGTTGATGATAACCTGTTGCGTGACATGTCACTGGCTTGTTCAATATGAAAAAAGAACTTGGGTTTTGATGCACAACTCAATTTTTCATTGGCTCCACTGAGTTTTTATGTAAAGCCACAAGTTTTAGTCATCTCCTCCCTCACCCACCCACAACAAGCAAGTGTGCTTTCAAATACAGTAATGTATGGCATAGCAAATACCAGAAACTCTACATAGAGTAGACCACAGTAGGTGTTGTTTAATGACTTCCTATGGCGTTATGGAATGTAGTCTTAAGTCTAGTTTTGCATCTGTAAGTAGCTTAGCCTTTAAAACAGGCAATATAAAATCATAAAATTCTGTAATAGGTTTGTGTAAACAGTTCTTTGCTATTAATTACTGAATTTCAGCATTGAATACTGGTTTCGCTGCATGGATCTTGATGGGGATGGTGCTTTGTCTATGTATGAATTGGAGTATTTTTATGAAGAACAGTGCCAAAAATTAGATAATATGGCCATAGAACCTTTGCCATTTGAAGACTGTTTGTGCCAGATGCTTGATCTTGTGAAGCCACAGTGTGAAGGTAATAAAATCCTTTTCCTTCTCTAACTTCTGTTTCTCTGGATTAGGAGTTAGTGTACCCTGAAGAGCACTCAGTTGGTCATACAAAGAAAATGCCTTTAGGTTGTCTTGTCTCTAAAGTCTGTTAGAGCTTATTAATTGAATGGCCTTCCAAYGGCAGGCAGGCATTCATTTTCATACTAAAATTTAATATGCTGCTTTAAAATTCTTTCTAGGCTTTTATTTTGGGCTTGTAGCCATGTTTAGTCTTAAATGAAATATGGTCACTATCTGCCTGAGGTGATGCTCTCAAGAAAAGCTCTTGACTGTGCTGTTCACTTGCCTCTTACCTGTTCCAGTACTCATTTAATTAAGATTTCTTCAGAGGGAACAGTTTCCAAACAGTATTTGTCTCTGTAGATCAGTAATGACTACTTTTAGGTTAGAAGCCTCAGCTGCCCTTAGGAAATTCATGTCAATGTCAAAGGGCTTAAAAATAACTGAATACTAAACTGTTCTTAGTTTTTGGCTATTTTCTGCATTCATTTGAACCTTCACAGACCTGTATTCTACCCTCCTGCATTTGACATATATGGTCTTTAGCTGATGAAAATTGAGTTTACATTTTACGCCTGAAAGAAACTTATGACGTGAACATGATGCTTACTTCATATTTGCCCTTCTGTGTGGCTCAATACTAAAAATATTTTTGTGTGCCTTGGTAAACATATTACTGTGGTGTTGAAGAGCGATACCTTGCATGTTCATGGCCTCGACTTCTGTTTCTGATATTTGTCTCACAAGTTGATAAAACTGTTGCAGCCATGATGGATTAGTCTTCAGGGATTTGTTGAACTTAATACAACTGAGGTCAACCTGTATCTAAATGTCTCAACACTTGACCACAGTTAGCACTAATAACCCTTATTATGGCTATACTTTTCAACATGAATTTCAATGTGTAAAAGGACTTGGCATACAGTCTGGYTGCTATTATTGTACAGACTCTGCATTGCAATAAATTTAGAACTTGCCTATTTGCTCTTGAAGTGTTGGATAGAAGTAGCAACCTCTGTTGCATATACTAATATTTGCTATTTTCTATGGCAAAAGAAAACCGTTGACCATCTTATTTAATGCTTTTGTTTAGCAAGTGTAATGTTGTGCTAGTGTTTCACATTTAGACACTTCTAGATGAAGCACTCTAGATGAGTTTTTCCTGCTTGAATTTCAAATATCACTTTGAGTGTGTCAGAGGGTGGTTCTGTTCACTGTCTGTAAAATTATGGTTAGAGGATCAATTAATAATAAATAGTCTTGCTTATGGCCCACCTTCTTTCTGGTATGAAGACTATTTAAATTACAAGAAATTTAATTTCATTTTTAAAAGGCTGTTGTCTTTTATTGAGACATAATTTTTTTGCATGCTAAGGGAATTGAAATAGCTCAAAACTAGAACTTAAAGCTTCATATTCTTATTTAAACCAAGTTAATATGGATTTGCTAGGTGAAAACACATTTCTAAAGGCAGGTGAAAAAAATTGCAAATGAAAAAGAACTGTTAAATATGTTTTGGCTGGAGGCTCAATCCTAGGTATCAGTGGGATGAAGTGTTAGACCAACATTGTGTAACACATGTGGGGTGGGCAGCATTTTAAGATGAGGTGAAGTAAGCTCTGAGGAAAGCATTCGTTATATGGTTGCCTATGATAGCCTCCCAAACGTGGGGCTTCCCTTCCAGCCTGGTACATTATGCTTCTGAAAGGCAGACATTTGCAATAATGTTTCTGTTCTGCATTTCAAATGAAACAAGATTGATGTATCTGTTCCATATCATGAAGATGATGAAAGGAAACTGAAGCACAACCAAGACAAGAGTTATTTAGGGGAATGAAAATGAAAGCCAATTGTGAAGGGTTGATGGTTTTTTATAAATACTGGGTGATGTTGAAAGGTGGATTAAGAAATTCCTATACAAAAACTAGTGGCATAAAATGACATTTCACTTGATAGATTTGAAACAAAAGAAGGCACTTTCATCCATTTATGGCTAAACTGTGATAGTTTGCTACAGGATGCTCTGTGTACCAAAAAGCAAATTCTTTAATCTGCGGAGACCTGAATTTAGTTTTCTCAATTTCATTCTTTTTTTGTTGGTCTTTGAGAGACAACGTAGGCATCTACATGAATGTTAGGTGTCTAAGCTCCCGTGGCAGTAAATGGAAACTGGAGAGCAAGTCAACGAACCAAATATAGGTGTCTAACTTAAATTGGGAGCTTATATAACTAGGACTCAAATCAGTTGGTTGTGGAGAGTTGCTGCCACTTGAGATGKCCCAATACATCAGACATCTGTGTGGGTCTGACAGATATGACACAGGTGCCATGAGGGGGATTTGTGTCGTTCTGGAGCATCAGCTATAAGCCAGGCAGAATACATTAAGGCACTTCAAATGGTGACACACACAAGCGTGGCAACAATTTCCAAATGGGATTCAGATTTTGCTTCCCTCTGTCCTTGAGTTATACTTTGTTAGAGGCCAGACTGTTCTAAGTCTGGCTTTTACTGAACTCTTCCATAACATCTGCAGTTAGCCCCTCTTTGATTGACAGCAGAAGGCTGGCCATATTTAAGGTGAATCAATACAGGGGAGTTTTAAGGACAGCCATCTGTCTGTCCCTGTATGTCTGGTATTTTTCAGTCTTTCTGCAGAAGCTTAATATTCAACTTTGAAATAAGGTAACATTTCTGAGTGACCTGACAAATACTTCTAACACTTAATGGATCCATTGATTTGAGTCATTAAAGTATCACTTTATAAAAAACAAACAAAACGCCTCTGAGCATTTAGCTTTCCTCTCAAGCAGTAAATATTTATCAGGCTGGACAAGCGTGGTAAACTAGTCTCTATGAAAAATTCGTTTGTATGAAGCACAGTCACACACTGTCATCTCTGTCATATGTTTGTCTTTTCAAGTCCGGGAAGAGAAAGGGCCACTGCCAGAGGAGATTCCTACCTGCTACCCAAGCACTTCTTTGGAAGGAATAGCTAGCTCACTGGAGACTTCTGTCTCTTGAGGAAGCTTAGACAGTTAGCTTAAATGATTTTTAATAGCTAAGCGAGGTAGACTGCATCTCACTCCAACATAACAAAGGACAGTAGGATGACAGCTAAAGCAAAAAACAAATAACAAACAAAAACATTTGAAAGTTTTGTTCACTTTAAAGGACACTTCTCTAGGTGTGTATGTCGTCGAGCATCAGTGACAAATGTTCTTGAGCATAATGATGACTTAACTTTTGAATAATATTCCTCCTTTTTGGAGAAAGGATAATTTCAGCTCTAAATATCTTATCYTGTAATCTTCTTTACAGGAAAAATTACTCTGCATGATTTAAAGCGATGTAAGTTGACAAATGTGTTTTTTGATACTTTTTTCAACATTGAAAAATACCTTGACCATGAACAGAAGGATCAGTTTTCTGTGTTGCGGGTGAGTATGAAGCTTTAAAAGTCTCTTTAGCTATGTGCTCAACAATTAATACGTGTTTGTATAACTTGCAATGTGATTGTTTAGGATGGTGAAGGTGAAAGCCAAGAGGTCTCTGACTGGGAGAAGTATGCTGCTGAAGAGTATGATATCTTGGTGGCAGAAGAGGCAGCAAGTGACCAGTGGAATGACGGGTAAGAAATGTAGCAGCGGAGTTGGTACGAATCCTCTCTAGTAATGTAGAGCCTCACTATCGCTATCACCCTTAATGCTATTTTTGTAGAATGTTGCTGTTTGTTGTGTTTGACCGTGTGCTCGGTGAGGGAGGAATAACCTTGCTTGTATCTTGAACAAAATATTCCTTGACAGTTTGTGATCACATTGGCTTTGTCAAAGAAAAGGTCCTACTCCAAATTTTGGGAGGAAAGAAGATTTGAAAAAGCTTCAACTCTAAACAAAATAAAACATTTAATTTTTGTAGCTTCTTGTTAAATGAATGAAGAGCTTCATTAAGAGCTTTTGGGGGGGGAAATTTTCACTTCTGAACTCAAAATTTATCAGCTTACAAGTGTATTTTCACAGTTCTGTAAGAGTAAATAAGAAATCTTGCTGTTTCAAAATCACTCCTTTACTTTTGCTATGTAGCTTCCAGAACCTCTTGGAATCCAAAGTCCCAAATTTGCCATTCATTGTTTTCGTTATTTAAAAAGGTAAAGAAAACAAGTATAAATTTAACTTGGTTTAGGCCTTAAATCGATAGACCTGTTTAGAGAAAACACATTTTCCTCATTTCCTACATCAATATTCATTCCTGCATTTCCCACATCAAAGCTGTTCTCTACAGCTTCCTGAGGAGGGGATGTGGAGAGGGAGGTGCTGAGCTCTTCTCCCTGGGATCCAGTGACAGGATGTGTTGGAATGGCTCAAAGCTGCGCCAGGGGAGGTTTAGACTGGACATTAGGAGGCATTTCTTTACTGAGAGGGTGGTCAAACACTGGAACAGGCTTCCTAGAGAGGTGATCGATGCCCCAAGCCTGTCAGTGCTTAASAGGCATTTGGACAATGCCCTTAATAACACACTTTATCTTTTGGTCAGCCCTGAAGTGGTCAGACAGTTGGACTAGAAGATCATTGTAGGTCCCCTCCAACTGAAATAGTCTAGTCTATTCTAATATTCTCTGATCTAGGAGCATCACTGTGATTATTGTTTAGACTAAACTATTTTATTTTTATGTATTTCTCACTCCCCCCCCAAGATGTTTGCTCRTGGTGAAGATAAAAGCTGTAAATTCACAGCCAATATTCTTGGGATCAGATCACTTCTGTTCTTTTCCACAAAACATGTATTCGAGGTGTACCTGAAACCATGGTTCTACGGCTTTACACAGAAAGTGGACAAAATAGAAACTAAAATACAAAATGTTTCTCAAGTTAAACTTTCAGATTATATTTAAAAATTTATCTTAAATTTTCACTCTTCAGTAAACTTCTAACAGGTCTTGGACACTTAGTTTTTCAGGTACTTCCATGAAGTTTGTTCTGGCTATGGTATAGGCACAGTCRTCTTTATATGTCCATGCAATTATAGCTTAAGTAATACAGAGTACTGTGGAACTTATGGTATGTAAAGCAGAATCCTAATAAGYCTAAAACTTGAAAAAATGCACCTTCACTGTGTAAATACACTCCTTAAGGAAAACCAGTGTGTTATTTTAAGAATAGTGTAGCGGAGTACGCTGAGATATGGAGGAGAGAAGATGTATGATGCTAAAACATCCAGTTTCTCATTTCTTTTGAGCCTGGTGTTTGTAAACTCAAGTAACCCTCTGGTTGTAGGTTGCATCTGCTTCTGGCATTAGCAGATTTGCCACAGATCTTGTAGAAAAAAAMCTGACAATTAAAGAAAAATATTGCATCCTATAGAAGCACAGCCTACAAAATCACATATTTAATTACTTTCTGTATCCCTAGCTGGGTTTGATGCATAGGCCATAGCTTAACTGTTGGCCCTCCACACAGATGGATAAAAGCTTTTATCCAAGTGTTCCTGAAGTTTTGGTGCTTTGTTTCCCTGGAGTATAGATTGTAATGCTCCTTGTCTCCATTAACTACCACGTTGTAATTTGTCAAAGTGTTTCAAGTATCATATACACAACCATATGTAAGATGTATTTGGATTGACTAAATAGAAGCAAACAAGTATTACGCATCGTCTTACTGATTTTTGCCTACCCTTGTATCAGAAGCTTGTGGAGACTGTTGCATTTAAACTGCTGAATTGAGATTTTTTATTTTTTTTAATAAAGAGCAAAGTTAGGATGCCTTCCAAATTGTTTATCAAATAAGCAACTGAATCTAAGTTGTGAGCAACTAAATGAAAATCTAAAGAGAAGTATTCTGATCTGGCTCAGGGAGGCATTGTCAAATGTGACTTAAAGTTTGAATGCATTCTAAAAGTGAAGGTCAGCAAGTGTCTTCAAAACTTAATACTGAAGTAGGACTGTCCGAACCTTTTTTTTTTTCCCCTACAATTGTCCTGAAAAATGAAGCTTATTTTCTATTGCTGAAGCTGAGAGAAACACAAGACTACTAAAAGTTTCCTGGCTGCTGTTAGGAGAGTCTAATGAACAAAAACATTAACAAAACTTATTATGAGCATTTTAAGTTACTGTGTTGTACAAAAACCTTCCTTAAGATCACTTACTGTACTTAACGGGTTGTAATGCCTGCCTGAACTGAAGTGACGGTTTGACAATCCAGTATGGATTTTATTTGATTACCTCTATGGTGAATATTTTCCTGACATTCCTATTAAACAGTTGATCTGAAACTTGGGAGTTGTATACAGAAATCTAGAAAAGGCTGATTTCTTTACATTTACATGAGCTTTAGAAATGCCAGGAAAGGAAAAAAAAAAAAAAAAAAGTACTTTTGAGAGGTGTTGTAGCTGTATGGTTATATTTTCATAAAAACCCCTGTGCTGGGAAGTAGCAATAGACTTTCTAATACTGTGAGAAGTAACTTAAATTATCTTAGAGCCTAGATGTGTACTGGGAGAGCATTTCTAAATTTCCTTTACTTAAATATCTTGGAAAGGAATAAAAGTGATACTCCATAAGGCCACCAGAGCTTTGGAAGAGAGTGGGATTTTCATTTGGTCCAATAATGTACAAATAGTACATTATGAATGCTACAAATAGTATCTGAGATATCCTCATGCTGCTATTCTTAATGACTGGAAAAGCTACTGTCACCTCTCTGTATCACTACGCAACAAACAAATCCAAAAGGTGCACTCAAGATATTTCCGTTTAAAAAAGAAAAAAAAAATCCTTCTCAAAAACATGGAATTAATGCTGTAGAAGACTCTGAATTACAGGTGTTTGAGCCAAAACTGTTGTTATGGTAGACTATGCATCTTTCTTCCAAATCCTTGTTTCCAAATGTGTAATTCAGTAAAGCAACTCTTAGGATGACTTCTGTTTCCTGTTCAAATCAGTGGTGAACTTGTGGGAGAAACCCAAGGTATTCTGTTCACTGCCTAAGCACTGATTGATGCTTACATAATTGAGGCTTTAATACCCCTGGGAAGGATGAAATAACAAAAAAAGGAAAGAAAACCAGGAACTATTTTTTATTCACTGCTTAGTCTTCACCTGATGTTATCAAAGTGTATTTTGTTAGATTTCTTTTACTCAAAATTGTGGTGAAGCTGGCTTAATATGTTTGATAGTTTATCTCTGAAGTGTTTCAATAGAATTGCATTCACAACTTGAAAATGTTGCTCTTCCTCCCAYCTCTGCTATTAATGCCACTCTATTTTAGTGTTCGTAGTGGATTCTTAGTATTTAACTCTTCTCTGCCCTATGTTTTTCTCTGAAAGAATACTTCTAATCACTACATAATGCCATTATAAAGTCACATTTGAAGAACAGATACTGCAGTGTCCAAAGCTCGTCCTTTGCCTAGTCTTGTTAAGTACATGGAAGTAATCACRTGCTGAGATGAGATTCAGTAGCACTTGGGAAGATGTGCATGAACCTGAGCCAACCCAGCCCAGGAAATGGTCAGTTCTTTAGTCTGACATCATAAGTCTCTACAGAGATTTATGTTTCACGTTTTTAAACAGCTATCAATTATAGATTGATCTCACCTAAACAGTGCTGAAGCAGACCTTTTCTAAATATCAGCCTTCGCTGACCTGAGTTAGTTAAGCATTACATTTCATTATCCATCTGTTCATTTTCATAATCAGCAGGAGGTTATCAGTAATTTCTCATTAAACAATTGCCTTTTGCTTTCTAGCATCTGCTTTAATACCCAGTTGGTTGCTATCACTTCTTTGTGCTCATGTGCATTTTAGTAACACTTTCAGTATTCCTTCTCTGTTGTACCTACTGCAGCTGTAGTTTGTTCTTCCTAACTCAGCCTAATTTCAGCTTTCTTGAAAAGAACTGGAAGGGTTCCTGTCAAGCACTTAAGTCTTGCATTTGACCATTTCTAACTTACGAGTAGTCCACGAGAGCAGWCAGTATGTGCTTTGAATCCTTTCAGTAAAGCTGCGCAGCTTGCTTATCAGTTCCGCACGTGATGGGAGAGTAAGCTAGCTTAAATTTAAGGAATTATTCCAGAAACCTAGTGCTGCTCCTGGTTACGTGTTTCTTTACAGTAAATATAAAATATTGGAAATTATGTTCTTCCTGCAGGTGCCTTGTTAGTGTTCTAACACTTGGGCACTTCCCAACGTAGCACGACTCCCTCATTTTCTTTTTTTTGCCCGCTTCTAGGTATGAAGCAGAACTGAGTCCTGTAGACCATCAGAAGGCCAGCGTCCTAAAGTATCAAATGGAAAAAAGACCGTTTTTTGAAATGCCTTCCCATCTGGCTGATGTAGACTTGGATGAATACGACTATGAAGAGGACTTTGAGTAGTCGTTACTTACGGTCAACATTTGCAGAAGAGAAGGGACAGTCTGCAGCAGGTCTGCTACACACCTATACATTTCAGTGGGTTTTGTATCCAGGAAGTCAGCTTAGTTTTGTGCTAAAAATATTTAATCACTACACTACCTTTTAAATAAAAGAAACGCATTTGTATGGAATGATGAAACTTTTTGTATTTATTCAATAGTTTATAGTTTGTAAAATAGATTAAAATATTTATTTACAGATGTTGTGTAATTCCTTTTTGGAAGAATAACAATATTTGACTTTAGAGAAAAGTAATCTACTGTTTTTAAGGTAACTGTGTAATTCTCTCTGAGTTGACGTGTGGTGCACTGACCATCTCCGTCCCATACGTGAACAGGTGTTCCTGTCCGGGTACGGGAGGTAAGGAGGCAACTTATACCTGCCCTGCGATGCTTACATGCTCATAGCCAGCCCCAGGGTTTGTATGCCTTGGCAAGGAAGAGGCATGACTGTGAGTGCATGATTCAGCTCTCACTTACAAATAGTTTCATTTGACAAGCTGAGCATATTAGTGCACAAGGAAAGCAAACGCCTGAGACAAGTTGCTTCTCTTCTCTGTGTAGTCCTTGTTTGCCCCAACTTTAATTCTGCTTGCCCTTTTAAACTTCAGTCTTTTCATTGATGTTCATTATAAAAAGATTATTTAATAATGAAGTCTGTTGTAGTGTTCATACTTGATCCAAAATGAGTGTGTTAATTCATGTAGAAGGAACCAATTTTTATAAAATCCTTTGTATAAGTGGTACTTGATCAGTGATGTGCACTAATTTGTTGCGGGCATTCAGTGCTTTTGTCTGTCCCCCCTTCAGTTGTTTGCTATTGACACATTCCATGGATATTCATCAGTGTCACAGCAGCTTGAAATTGTTGCCTCACTCTTACTGTTAAACCGATTTTGTTGGGAAAAAAAAAAAATGTACAAAAAGATGTAAGTTATTTTTTTGGTTGCAGTGTAGATCTGTTAAAATGTTTTAAAATCATGTTTGTATTTTCAAATAAAGATTTTCATACATGTAATTTAACAGTTCTAATTATGTTATGTACTGCATACAATTAACTTCCTACTATTAAAGAACCATTTAAGATATGATGGGTTACACATGTATGCAGTCTGGTTGGATAATTACACCAAGCTGCATATTCAAAGCAATCAAGCTCCAGCAGGTTCTTCTTTATCCAAAAGATGGTGTTGCTGAACAGCTGGAAGTGGCACAGAGAAATCCATCCCACTCAACTCATCACACCACCTCATGTAGAGACTTACAAACCTGTGTATCTTAAGCAATGAAACTCATCACTAACATCTGTTAGTGAGCCTTACCAAGGCAAACTCAAGTCATTCTAATACTGTTCAAAGGATTTTAAAAATAAAATCAGAGTTGATTATTCCAATTTTAATGGAAACTCATCAATGTCAAATTTCTCTAGTGTTGTTCAGATACCTTTCACTACTTGCCCATGGTTTGGGATTTTTAAACAGTAAAGATACACAGAGGAGTTATGTTGAGCTCTGTTCCCTAAGGTGCTGTGGGAAAGGATGACCAACTGGCTTTCTAGAAGATGATCCTGAACTTCTGCTGTTGTAGGGCTAGTGACTTTTCCCTACCTGAAACCCTTCAGCTGGAAGCCCCCCTCTTAAAATGGGGCTTGTAAATGGGCATGTACAGCCAAGGASTTTCCCATCAGAGTGACGTTTCTCCATCAAACAAACAGAGCTATGGTGCAGGGCAGATCTTTTCTGCAGAGCCTGTAGCTGTTGTTGCCGCTTTGGGTTTAATGAAGTACCTCTTAAATCCTGCTCCCTATTAGACTTTTGATAACGAAGTCCCTTTTTTCCTAAAGGATTTGCACAGCTCTAGTAGAGCAAATTATGGTGTTATTGTGGAAGTGACTTTTCTTGCAATACATGAACTATAATGATTACTGTACCTTTGCCTAGAAGGATAGTCACCCAGCCCTAGTCCTTCATTACAAGAATTAAAGCATCTGTGTGTCTGATGTGGTCCCAGGGCTAACTGTGTTCTTAGTCCAAGTCCAGCTGTATGCTGCCTACCTGGTAAGTGTTTAGGCCTAGAGCCACAAATCTAGATGGATGAGGGAAACATCACTATCACAGTCCAAGTACAGGGGGATTCACAGGGGAACTGAGAACAAGCTGATCTGGGTGAGAATCAGCGTTATCTTGTGGAGTGCTACCTCTCCCCTTGCRTTAGCCTACTGCATACTTAACTACGCAAAATGAAACATAATGGGTTTCCTCTTGCCTGGGAGGCATTCCTGGCTTTCACTTCCATGTTCACGGGAGCTCACTTCTCAGTCTATTTAATAACGGGGCAAACTACAAGGCCAGTGGCACTGCTGCTCTTCTTTCTCCAGACTTAGTGTGGCAATATCACTTGCACTTTCAGTACTAACAGCTAGCAATGGTTATGTAGGTTATTCTACACAGTTACAATTCAAAAAATATATATATAAAAAAAAAAAAGCTGATGGGATTAATGCAATGTACAATTCCATGGAGCAGTGACAMAGGGTCAGCGAAAGCAGCCAGCATGCCCCTGCCTACTGCCTCTGAAACRCTCCTGAGTGAAGACCATTTCCAAATTCTTAACGGAAAAACTTATTCTGAAGGGCCATATTTACAGTCTATTTACATTGTCTTTTCAAGCTTTATATTTTCCAAGTAAATGTCACATGATCACTGTGCATTGAAGGATTTCTTCCAGAGGAAAATACTCAGCCAGCTGGTCCGCCATTTCCTCCTTTGTCACTTAGAAGCCTTGATGCAAGTCTCCTGGGAACATGTCCTGATCCCCGCAGACCACTAACCACATCTCTGTAAGCATGGGAATTTAGAAATACTTTCAGACRATTTGATCCAGGTTTTCCATCTTACAACCAGGAAATGGCACTACCAAGTCACCTGCCGTCACCCACCAGGTCACGGCATTCACAGCTGGGCCAGGCTCCTTTCTCCCCGGGGTYGGGTACAAGGAAACAAGTAGATCTCCATCTTGGTTATCTCAAATGGTAAAGAATACACCCAGCAGAAGGCTGCCCCCGYGCTGATTTGAGCAAGCTTGTCTCATCTAGTTTAAAGAGTCTTTGACTCAATATTTGTCAATGCCCTGATTCCAAGGTTGGGAATTGTTCCAAGGCAGCATGAAGGACCAGGATGCAGTTGAGCAATGATGTTCGTAACGCCCACCACCTTAGAAGTGCAACAGCCAAATCAGTAACACCACGAGCAGCAATGTGGAGAAATCAACCGCAGTGCTAGGAACTGGTTCTGGGTGGATGCCTACAGGCAGAGATTTGACTTGATCCGTATCTCCTGCTGTCTTGGTTGATGCCATCACAACCCCATTTTCAGTTAAACAATCTGCAGAAAAAACTGGTAGCATGTTTTTCACTTCCATTTATCCTCTCAGCTTCTTAACTGTCCTATACCAGAAGAAAAAAAAGATTAAGTCAGTCTCATACTGTCAAGAAAACATCATATAAGAGCACATAAGGAATCAGAATAAAAGCATAGCCTCCAACCATTTAGGAGCCTGGCCACAGCTGGCTCTTGGAAAGCACTATATTTAGCTTCCACAAAAAGAAAGCAGCATTTCTATACCACAAGGAGCCCAGAAAAGGCACCACAGGGAAAGGCCACATACTAGATAAGTAGTGCATTTTCTGTATGGCTTTGATCTTGGTCCACAGATTTAAATTCTTTTATTATCTATCATCTTCAACAGGAGCTGCTCCAAGCATATGGCCCAAACAAAYAGTCTGCATTTTAAAAGGTATATGACTGGAAGAAAAGGAAGAAGTCCCTTTTTCCTTCTAGTCCTCTTCAAAAAAACCCCACCACTCAAATATGAAAAGAAACCATTTGTTCAACTTTACARGAAAAACTCATTTAAAAAGTCAAAAATCAGACAAGGTCTTTGAACATGGCTCTTTTAGATCCCAGATAACCAGAGCCACTGGAAATCAAGGGGTTGCCTAAATCACTGCAAAAACCTGTGTGCCAAACACTGGTTTACATTCTATTAGAAGTTGAGGGAGCAGGGGGAAATACAGGAGGAACACCTGAAGGAACCGCTCAGCCCCTTGCAATGGCTGACACAGCAAACCCTTACAGGACGGGAGGGATGTGAAAGGCTGCAGCACAGGAAACCTCATGGCCTCTTTTTATTTTTTTCCCCCTTTGAGTACAGTCACTGCTGCAAGACGCCCCATGTGCAACAGCCTATTTGAGTCCTTGCACTCCACCATCCCAAAGGGCTAAAAGTCCTTCCCTGCTGCAAGTATCCATTCCAGGGCTGAGCTGAGACCCAGGCAGACAGCTGCAGTTTTGCCAATCTATTATCTGATCCCAAAGGCAATCGGTGCCCACAAGACAACCCCCAGGCTACGCTGGCTGCCACTCCAAGCCCGCAGCGTTCGCATGCTTCCTTTCAAATCCCCAGCTGGTTTGGGGACAATTTAATCTCCCCAACAGCCTTGACTGGAAAAGGGCAAGAAACAATGGATGCTCCAGCGAGAGCCCTGGGCTGACCAGTCATCAGACACATTCAGAGTCTTTCAATCTAAAGAGCATAATGCAAACTCCATTTTCGAAGCAGACATTCCCTGCAGGCCATGCAGCAGTGCCATCTATGCAATGTSTCAGTAACATGAAGCAACTGTAGCAAATGGCTCTTAATCAAGGAGCTTCACAGTATGGGAAAAAAGGAAACTGTATCCTCCTCTTAATGCATCCTAGTCGCAGTTCAATGGACCTAAGGATGTCTAGATGCTGCAGTAAGAATTGCCTTAAAAATGCAGATCAAGCTGAAGAAGGAGACTACAGCTGCAGCTGGAAAGGGAAGAGGGGAGAACCCCTTTTCTCAGCCTGAAWGGGGCCACAAAAGAGCAGCCCCTTTGCTGCTAGAAGGGTACTCATGAGATTCTGAACTCACATTCACCCACCTCAACTACAGCTGTCCTCAGAGCTGGAAAACCCGAGCTGGAATTACCTGATCTGCACCAACCACATCAACATCGACATCTTCAATTGCATCTTCTGTTTGACCCTCCTCCGAGACATCTTCTGTCTTAATCTCATCTTTGCTGGAAAAAAAAAGCTAAGTCTTGAAAAACTTTGTAACAGAGGTTGCACATTGCACAGGTGTGCTTAAGGCAGAGTAACTCACATATTAAGATCTGCTGCTGAGATATCCACGTAAGGTAGCCCGAAGTTTCTGGCCCTGTATTTCCCRGGTATGAAAAAGGTTATGCTCTGAGGAATTTCCAATAAAGCAGTTCAGAAACAAAACATTCATTTGAACAGAGACTACCTTCATGTTTAATAAATTTTTGTTCTATTTTACTTGTATTCACCAGGTCCATTCAACAAGCGTCCCAAAACCTGGAAAAGCATGCGTCTTTCTGGGATTTGTGTCTCATCTTCTAACCTACCAACATGAGAAATGGCAACTAACACCTCAATAAATGAACTGTATTAAAGGAAAATATCCCAACTGAGAACTTTGAGTGCTTTACAGAGCTCAAAAGTAGACTCCAGACTCCCTGTTTCTGCAATACCTCTCTTACATCCAARTTCTGCAGGGTTTCACTCAGGCATGTGTGCATGCTGCACACAGACACGCACCTCTCTAAAAGAAAGTCACCAGTTACACAGTAGCTAATAGCAGATCTGCAGAGACAAGAATCCTCTTTCATTTCCAGAGATGCAGAAAACACTCATCGACCGGCTGCAGCAAACAGCCAGGGAATAACAAACACAACAGTCCTCTAATCAGGACCAGAGWCAAGAGAAGTGGGAACCCTCCTCCTTCCTTGCCTTTTTCTCTGCACACTCGATATTAGTCCAAGAAGGGCATGGAAGCCCTGTGACAGTGGGGGACAATCAGGCTAAAGCAGTAAATGTAGATATTGGACTGAGGAAAACAAAAAGCACAACCTGTCCTTGGGACACAGCCCATAAGAAAGACAGGAGGAGCACGGACCCTRTGCCCTTTGCCCATGGAAGCATTACAAAAAGCAGAAGCAGAGGTGGATAGAGAGACCCCAACCGTTAATACCAGGACAAGTGAAGGAGCTTGTAAGACATAAAACTCTCACCAGTATCTTCTCCGCAACCCTCTTGGACAAAGGAAMGGCAAATGTTCCTGCAAGTGCACCTCTTGAGATTTCAGCCTCTTTCTGCTTTTCCCTGCCGCAGAGGCAAGCTGGGGAGCACACTGCAGGTCTGGAGCTTTGCTTGCTGCTTCAGTCTGGCTGGTTTCAGGCAAAGACCCTGTAACAGACAGTGAATAGACTCGTTCTTCAGCCTCACCCTCAGAGGTCTTGAGATGGACATTTCCAACATGTTTCCCACAGCGGTGAAGCAACGGGGCCAAGCTCAAACAGAGATTTGGAGCAAAGCATCCATTTATTGAAGGAACCAGCTAAAAGTCACATAAAAGAAAATCAATTTCATTTGCCCACTGGTCATTTTTGCAATCTAGATTTATGATCTTGGCCCCGCTCCACAAGTGCTATCAGTACTGCTGAGTCTATATAACCCTCAAGAAAGGAGAGCCTTTGGGACACAAAGGAACAAAGTTTCTCAAGGCAGGTCACTAAAAAGAGAACTTCTGAGAAAGGATGAGAGAGAAACTAACGTACACTCTAGAAAAAATTCCCTTTCCTCCACATACAACTGCACATGTCCACAGCACTTAGCATTTTTACTGTCAGTTGTTTTCATCATGGCTTTATTACATTTAATTAAGTCCCATCATATCCATGCAGTGAATACCTCATTATGGATTAGAAGTCCATAAGAGCTGCTAAAGCCTCGAGGCAGCCCACCTAACTATAATTCTTTAAGTTAGGAGTATAGTCTTACAGGCTCCCTAGAAATTCAACAGAGAGAAAGACCCCAAAAGATGATTTGGCCCAGATCATCTGGGCTGAAGATCTGAATCAACTTCTGGAAATACCTCTCATCTCAATTATCTACAAGGCCTAAAGCAACAACGCCCTTAATTTAAAGCAATAAACCAAGTCTCAATGGCACAGACAAATGCCAGAGCTCAATACAGAGCAGAATTCAAGATTATCTGAATTCAGCTCACACAGTCTCCAGACCAACCTTCCTGCTATTGAGTGATGAAGAGGCCTTTAACAACAACAAAGCTGAAGGCAAAAGCCACAGTTCAAACTGGAAAGTCCACAACATCTGACATACTGTGGTATTGCTAATACAAAGCATGAAGTGCATTTTTGCTGGGACAAAGCAAATACAGCTGATCCAGAACAGGGAAGTTGTCATACCATTAGACAATTTCCTTTTAAAAGAAGACGTCTTAGATGTGCCAACGGGGGACCACTCTCCTGAACCGCCGAGGACAGAGCTCTCCTCATCTTCATTTGCCAGTAAAGAGTTTCTGTACCAAATCAACGGCTGCCATTCGTCTGCTCTGCAAGGCAGTGGTTCTGTTATATACCTCTGTAAGTAAGCATACCTGGAGAAAACCAAAAGCAAGCATAAGAAAACTCAGTATCTTTCCCCTCAATACCTAGGGAAGCTATTGGTAGAAAGGCATTTTCCCTTTACTCTCCAAAGGTGCAGACAGAACTGTCAAAGAAAAAGAAAGGGCATCCCTTTTCTCAGAAATATCTGACATCTCTGAAATATATGAATATTTAAAACGTAAATGTCTCCAAAGCTAAAAGAGTGCTTGAATTTTAGCATCAGAAACAATACTTGATTCACAGGAATTATGGAATTACATCAGTCTCTAGAAAGAATTTCCTGTGCAGGAAAAGTCACTGCCAGCAGCAGTGTGAACCGAGCAGAACTCTGTGAGGACGCACCCCACCAGGAGGTGGACCTTTTCTGCCTCATGGACTGCAAGGCAAAGGAGATCCCAGGCGAGAGATGCTCCCTGCTATTCAACAGTACAGCAGGTCAGGAAATGGGGTATTTACACCATGAGTGCCTGTTTTGTCAAAATTTAAAAAAAGAACAACCAATAAAACCGCTTTTCTATAATATCATCTCAAACTCAATCCAATTCTCTCAGATTCCCAATAAAATTTCAAGTGTCTGCAAGAAGCAGCTAACAGCTCTGCCATTATGACACCACACAGGATGCGGGAAACATCGGTTCAAATTCCTGTTCTGCCTGATTCAATCCAGAGACTTGACATGGGCCCCCCTGAATCCCAGGTGAAGCTATCACCTTTTCTGGAGCAGAGAGGTCTCCTTCAAACATTCTTTTTGAAAACAGGACATTTCTGACAAAGTCTTTCTGACTCATTCCTACTTCATAACAACAAGAAAAGAAAACCAAAGTTTGATTCAGGATTAGAAACTGGATATTCACTACATTTCAGCTACAGCTCATCACTTTACAATCAAGCCCGGTGTTGTTAAAACAGACCCCAGCTTAGCAAATACCAGAAGTGACAGTTTTAACGCCAGCCTGTACAGTGTATTATTCTTTCTTTGATTAGGAGTGTGGCCTGGAAAATATCAGACATTTCATTTGCTTTGCAAAACAAGAAAACTGGCGCTGGGAGGACGTTAGGGTAAGCACTGACTCCGAAACAATTAGAGTCTTGGACTCTGGGGGCCCCAGGGATCAAGAAACCCTGGTAATGGAATTTGTTGGTTTCAAACAAGCATGTATTGTAACTACTGTTTTAGGGTCTAATCCAACTGCTATCAATGTCAGTGGAAAGACTCCTACTGATTCAGGAATCAAGCCCTTCAAGCAGCTTGTTATTCAATAATTCATTTCTGGTGTGCATTTTGTGGCACAGAACAATTGACAAGTCAGGTATTTTACTGCTACAGCCTGGGCAATTACAGGGGAGGAGGTTAAAATCCACATACTTTGATGGTGTTGAAATATACTCCTTTCTAACAAATGCCCATATTCTGTATCTCATCTGTTACAGGTACATTCACATATGTTAACATACAAACCTGGACATCAATCCTATGATTAATAATAAAAATGAAAATAACCAGATGTTTATTTCTAAAAGTTCATGTTGACCTAAAACATTCCATCCAGTAATTTATGATGGCGCTAAACCTAAATATTTCTACGAGGAAATATAATCTCCAGCCCCTGCAAGGCATTTTAGGCCTCCCAGAATAGAAACTGTTACTCTAGAAACATAGTCTGAATGTAGTTGTGGATAAAATTGCTATTTCCCCCCTTGTGAATTTTATTGTTTCCCATTTGTTCCCAGCAGCAGTGGGAAGGTCCAAAGCAGCAAGTCAAAGAGCATTCTCTGTATTTTCCACAAAAGTTTTCAATGAATAAACCTACCTGAATGTATCTAATACATTCAGGAATATACTTCTGTAATGTATCCTCTGGTCAGGAAGTTAAACATAGCCCTAGGAAAAAAATTACCGGGATTTAGCTTTAAATCTGCCCACATCAATGATGAAATATTTTCCTCTTGTTTAATTAAAAATTACTCCTTGGAGGTAAATGAAATGACAAAGTTTTTCAAGGATGGATTAACAGAAATCTACTTATTGCACAAGTGTCACCACACAGATGATAACAGCTCTTTAAAATCCAGACAACATGGACAGAGTTGTACAGAAACTGTACAAAAAAGGGGCTGGAGCACCTCCCCTGTGAGGACAGGCTGAGGGAGCTGGGGTTGTTCAGCCTGGAGAAGAGAAGGCTCCGGGGAGACCTTATTGCGACCTTCCAGTACTTAAAGGGGGCCTACAGGAAAAATGGGGGGGGACTCTTCATCAGGGAGTGTAGCGATAGGATGACAGGTAACAGTTTTAAACTGAAAGAGGGTACATTTAGATGAGGTATTAGAAAGAAATTCTTTACTGTGGGGGTGGTGAGACACAGGAAYAGGTTGCCCAGAGAAGTTGTGGACGCCACATGCCTGGAAGTGTTCAAGGCCAGGTTGGACGGGGCTTTGAGCAACCTGGCCTAGTGGAAGGTGTCCCTGCCCATGGCAGGGGGGTTGGAACTAGGTGATCTTTAAGGCCCCTTCCAACCCAAACCATTCTGTGATTCTATGGTTATATGAAAACCAATTCTAGTTGTAGATCTCAAAGATTCTCTCTGAGAAAAACGCAAGAATAGAAAGGGAAGTTATCACTATCCCTGGATTATCCACTTTAGATTTACCAGGGGTTGTAATCAGTATATGGCAAATATTTTCCTTCTGTATTTTGCATTTTTCATTTTCATTTTTTAAAATACGTTGTCTGGGTAGCTGGCAATCATTAATAAATTGTTTGTCATGTAAAGTAACAGGAAAGTAGACATTTTACCACTCTTGACCCTTGTTATATAAAAACTGGTTGATGATYCCCATGGAAGTTAACCTCCAATTTAAGACAAAGTGACACAGGAGCAAACAAGTTACACAGGGCTCAGCAAGATGTGATGCTTGGCTTTTTTTTTCCATTTCTGCTGACTTCCTCTCCAAAGTGGAACTTTTCTTGTCAAGTACTGGAGTGATTTGCTCAGAAATTCAAAAAGGCAGATGTGTCTTAATGTTTCATCTTACATTCCCATGTCTTCAAATATGCTCTCAGGAAAATGGAAATACCTGTTATATATTTTGCAATATTTTTTACAGTACTTGTAAACAGAAGACTGAAGTGCAGAGATCCAGATTCAAAATAAGCAGCACTGACTAGGGAAGTAATGAC
The DNA here is from genome assembly GCA_030449065.1 of Oceanodroma leucorhoa. NCBI lineage: Eukaryota > Metazoa > Chordata > Aves > Procellariiformes > Oceanodroma > Oceanodroma leucorhoa. The sequence continues at coordinate 2,495,118 of JASVER010000062.1, forward strand.
AAAGGTCAAACAGAAGGAAGAACATTACTTCCTTCTCAAAAATGACTGGAGTTGAGGCAGGTGAAGAAGGGAATAAGAGACATAATCATACGTCTCTCTGTTCAGAAGCGTAATGCCCCACGATGTCAAAACACAGCTATCATTCTTATATTATTAAATGTAAATATTTAAACCGCTGTAAAACACAGGCCCAACTGGATCAGGGCATATTGCCCTGTAAATAGTAAATTCTTGAATTTAAATATCCACATTATAAATAGTGCCATGTATATTTATATTCCAAATATATTCCATGGAACTCACGTACCTGAGTCCTGAAGCTGTGGAACTAGATCATTACAAAATAATGATGGGGGCACACTCTCTTCCTCAATCTTCTCTGCTTTACTTTTCTGTTCAGAAAAGCATTCCTGCTGCTCCACCAGCAAGTCAAGTTGCAATTTTCTTCCACCAAATTAACACTCTTTCCTTTAGAAGAATTGCCATATGGCCACAACTATGTCTAAAAAAGATCTAGAATGCATACTGCACACACAATCTGAAATAACTACAAAATTCAACAAGTGTCTCTCAAACTAACAGCCTCAGGGGCGGATTGATTTCAAAGGTTCTCTGAAAAGCCCTTGAGCAACTTCTGCAACACTGAAGGTCAAGTGTCCCATGTACAGGGATACACAAAACACAAACCGTGTATGACAGCGTACAAGAACTTAACTTACACTAGTCTTTTGTCTGGCTTTAGCAGCTTGTTCGAAAATTCACTGATGATTAACAGAAAGCTCAAGTTAGGAGGCAAGCATTTTCCATCTACTCCAGTAGCTCCTTGAAAAGCAAATTCAATCCCTTCCCTATTGGAAGAAAAAAAAAYAGTAATAAAACAGACAACTAACAAAAGCAATGACCATGGACAAAGTGATGTTACGTGGCACATACTTGTGTATCATGGCTACAGATTCTCTAGATTTCACTTGGTCCCAGCCAAACGTTAGTGAAAAGCGACGAGCAAGTTCCTTCATATTTGTGAAGGAAGCAGAGGAGAAGTCCACACTGCTACTGCTGTCTTGGCTTTCTGCATGTGTCTGAAACAGCTGCAAAAGAAGTCTCAGATAAGCAACCATATGTAATCCTACAGGCAAACAAAGCACCAGGAGGACACAGAGAGGTGCACAGCAAGCCACAGTTTGCTTACMCAGACAGAAGCCTTACAAAAGAGAAGGTAAGTCATGTGCTTCAGAAGCATATGACTGGAACAACAAGGAACTGACACAAAGGACACTCTTGTGCTTAACAGACAGGCACAAATTAAAAAAGTAAAAATAAAAAATGATGTGCATAAACAGAGAACCAATTCCTGAAGATGATGGCTCCACTGACCCCATCTCCTGTTGGGACCTCTGAATCAAGCCCCAGAGGCCTAATTTGCCTGAGAGGCTTTCAGAATATCAGAATGCAGATATAAAACTGCAAGTTTGGCAGCAGCGTAGTCCAATTTCTGAGAGTGAGACTGGGTCAAAAGGACATCTCGAGCCCAATTAACTATCTTTTGGGGTTTTTTCCTAACAGAACACGGAGGTAGCTTGTTCTCTTCAACCTGTTAACTTTCAAGGTCAAGCAAAGGCCAAAAAGGGCCTGTTGTCTATGTGATACCTAAACACAAAGTCCTGACTATGTCAGCAGAATGTATGTGGCCAAATGCTGCTTAGCCTCATCTAAGCTCAGATTTCAGGGGCTAGTTCACAGATCTAAGCCCCAGGCAATGCGTGTGAAATAAGCAAAGCTCATGTATCAGTACCCCCTGGGAGGAGCCTGCTCTGTGGCTTAAAGCACAACTCCAAGCTAGAAGCAGCTCTGGTCATGGGCAGAGCCGGCAAAAGCAGCTGCTAAAATAGCTAACTGGCCTCATCAGTCAGCAGCTGCAAGCCCCAGCAACTGAGACCCTTCAGAAAAGCTGCACCCCGCTTTCTTACAGAAAAAAATACTGAAAATACGGGGGATTAGAGCTGGCCAGACACAGACACATTTGTGGTTCCTTGAATTCAACAGGAATTGAGGCAGTCTGTAAAACACAGAATAATATCCTTAAGTGTTGTTAAGAGATACCTACCATGTCCCAAGAAACACTCCATAATCTCACATCAGCCCTAACACACTAAGCATTTGAAGATCAAAAACAAGACAAAAAAATTGTGCACAAAATTACATTTTAAAACAGATGTAATGATTTGAAAGGAGTTTTAATTATGACCTGCAAAAACAACATGCACATAGAAAGTATAGGCAAGGAAACGATTTATTCCACTAGGTTTTTTAATGAATTTGAATAATTATGGCAAGGTAGGTAAAACACTGCAATATGAATACAGCTGTCGTAAGATCCCCTAGCCTCTTGTTTTAATCTTAATCTTACCTGCTGCAGACAGAGAATCAGTGTCTTAGCACTCTGAATTTTGTTATTGTGCCTCGTCCTGCTTAACGTTTCTTTAATTATGTCTCCGAAATCATTGTAGGTCTATCAACAGCAACAAAACAAATTAGAATTATCATTCCCCTTCTTTAGCACTGGGAGTACGCAAAACATGACTGTGTTGATGTCACACAAGAAGTTCATAAAACACTCCCGATATCAGAAGACCCAAGCTAAAAGATGAAAACTGGACTTTTTATATTATTTCATATGTAAAGCAATGGTGTGCTCCTTTAAGAGTAATCCCCACTCCTTTAAGAGTGAGGATTAAAGTTACACTGAAATTGTTAAGTATTTATTATAACAAAAGAACAAAGCCTCCTCAGGAGAAAAATAGAGAGTTTTCTGTATTTAGCCAATGCTTGCCTCGACCCAATGAAGTAAAGAATAAGACCCATATTCAGGTATCTCCAAAGTCCTGTTAGTTGACTCAAGGCAACTGCCCACTCTGTGCTGCTCTTGGCTCTCCTGAAACCCACTTCAGAGTGGCTGAAGCTCTACCAGCTGTCTAAGCACAGGGATCCATGTGAAATCTAGACCATCTGCATATGGATTGTGTGAGCTATATGAAGTAAGTTGACCGTTTCAATGTGAGAATCTCTGTAGTTAAAACACTCTCCCAGCCATAAACTTCTCCACAATGGCCTCTCTGGAGAAGATGAGGAGCAGATGTTCAGACAGACATATCCTCTACTCAATTTTCAGTTACTTTTTCTGCAGAGCAAAGAGAGATTTGTCCCACTCTTGCTTGATTTTATAGCCCTTTTGTGATTATACAAGGATTCTGAGCCATAAGACTATTAACCCCACTTTCAAAAACTCAAATGCACTGATAGGCAAAGAACCTTATCTAAAACATTACCTTCACATAATACTTATAGATCTCAGCAGCCGCAGTCATCTCTACCACATTATACACTATTAACTTGCAATATGCTGCAAGAAGACTCCGCTTCTTGTGCAAGTCGTCAAGTTTGCAACTTTCATCCTTTCTCTCCTCTTCTGTCAGGTCTAGGGAAAAAAAAGCATTGAAGCTTTGTTGTGCTACTTTATTCAAGATATCTCAGTTTTAATGACCAACTTTCATCCAAATAGCAGAGACTCAGCTCTTCAGTCAACATGCTAAGCAACAAATGACAGCGTGCATGCCTGTGTATATCAGAAAACACAGGTTTATTTCCATTTCAAAGCTTGCAGTTGGTGACAGTGAAAAGGAGTTCTTTGCACAGTCTTCTACACTGATCTTCATAGGGCTTTTGCATTTCTACTAGTCAGGATCTTCTTGTACAACACTGCTTACAACTACAGAACAGAACCAAACAGAGTGCAGAATAAAAGGCACAAACACACCAAAAGCAAGAGACCAGACAAACTGCAACATTTTTTTTCCTAGAATAACACAGATGCTAGAAAAACAGCAAACAACTCATCAGAAACCCTATAAAAGTTGCCGTACACAGTCAACAAGAGAAGAGGTCAGGTGAAACTCTCTAAGTGGTTATCAACAAGAGTGAAAGAAAAGTCATTTCATAACATTGAGAACATATTAAGTCTCTGGAACATGAGTTAATTATTAGCTGCATAACTTGTGGAAAACAAATACTCTTAAGAGCCTTCCAACACAGCTATGAAGGTGCTTGGGGAGAGCTTCTTGCAGCAGGAGAGCCGAGATACAGTCTTTCCTGCTGTGAATGTAATCTACCAACTGCCAAAAGGCTTCAGTCTTTGACCTATAATTTTGATGTAGACTGTTTCCACTTCTAGCCCAACTGCGGGCCTGGAAACAAACATAAGGCAAGTGACTGATCAGAAGTATCTGCAAATTAGAATTAAAACTAAAATGCCACAGACAAGCACACCCATAGCATGACAGAATCACTCGTTCAGGAAGGAATCTGCAATGGGATGATAGGGATCCCCTTTGTGGGGAGGACTGAGAAATTGAAAGCATCACACAAATGGGTTTCAAAGAACTCAGGCCATATAACCCAAAACAGGATCAACTTTATCAGTTTCAGACACATAACATATGCACCCTGAAACATAACCTGCTTCAAAAACTCCCATGACTAGGATACTACAACCTACTTGACCTATCTTTTCTATTGTATCTCTACCTTTACCGTTAAGGATTCTTCTCTATTATCTCCCTTGTTGCAGTTTAGGCCCATCTCTTCTTGCATATACACTGTGACCTGGATAAGTGTGCTGCCCAAAACTGAACACAGAACTCCACCTGAACAGCTGAAGGACAACAGTTTAGCACAATAATCTAGAACAATGCTTGTTTTTTCAAAGCATGACACTTGAACTCAGCCTCAAAACCACAATGAACTAACAATCTATTTTCAAAACAACCCCAAAAGAAACCAGCCTTCACAATAACAGCCTCAATTTGTCATCTGAATGTGTTTAAAAAAGGCAACAGAGCAACAAGTACATAGCTACTTCCCACAAAATCTGCCCCACACTCCCCAAATCAAAATCCACTAGCCTTTACTCTGATGGCTTAGAAGTGTCCGTGCATTGACACAGTCACACTGTAACACTGCAAGGCCTTCCACAGAGGTGGCTAACACCATCATCTCTACCACCAACATCAGTCTACCAATACTTTTATATTCTCACCCATCCCTGCATTACATCAGCCCTTTCTACCTACAAGTAAATTGGCAGCTATCTTCTATGGCTGATCCACAGTAGATACAACAGGTGAGCCACTTTGCTTGTAAAGGGGCCCAACCAAAAAAACTCAACCCCTCCTCACAAAAAAAAACAAGAAAAAAAAGATCAGCCCCTTTTCCTGATATGTTCAGTGCAGACAACAAGTGACAGCAAAAGTGGTAGACAGTTTCTCCAGTGATGATGATGTCTAACCTTTGCTTTCCTCTTCTTCCTCTATGAAAACATATTCCTGGATAAACAAAAGCAGTTTTTCCTGAAGTGATGTGTTAGGAAGATAATCTAGAAGTCCAACTGCTTCTTCATTATTATTTGAATCCTGATGACTCAAAATCAGCAACCAGTCACACAGTATCATGAAGGCCTGTATCAAGCAAACAAAACCAAAGAAGGATTTAGAGACCATGTTACTTTTCATGCCAACTCCACTTTGCAATTCCGTCAAACATCACAAGTCACAATCTAGCTTCTATCCCATTTCTTCCTCACAAGCTAAAGATTTCTGTTTGCCCCAACCTGTGGTAAAATGCCACAGCTAAGCCCTTCCAGAACTTTGGCCTTAGGATACAGTATATACAGGTATCATGCATGAACACCACCTAAAGATTTTCAAACTTCCGTGGGAAGGAAGACAACCTCTGTTATGCTAGAATATCTCTCTTTTAACACGTGAATCACTGGACAATTTCTCCAATTTTTTTATTTTTGAAGTAATATTCATAGCAAGGCATTAATAAAGCAATGACAGCAACCAGTACACTGATTGGTCGAATCAGAAAACACAATGATTATTAACTGGCAAATAGAGTCATTCAGATTCAGGCCTTGATTCTGCAGATGTACCCATGCAGACACATATACTGGGGTCCTGGTGGATGAAAAGCTGGACATGAGCTGACAATGTGCGCTCGCAGCCCAGAAGGCCAGCTGTACCCTGGGCTGCATCAAAAGCAGCATGGCCAGCAGGTCGAGGGAGGTGATTCTGCCCCTCTACTCTGCTCTGGTGAGACCCCACCTGCAGTACTGCGTCCAGCTCTGGGGCCCTCAGCACAAGAAAGACATGGACCTGTTGGAGCGGGTCCAGAGGAGGGCCACGAAAATGATCAGGGGGGTGGAACGCCTCTCCTATGAGGAAAGGCTGAGAGAGTTGTTCAGCCTGGAGAAGACAATGATTCGGGGAGACCTTATTGCTGCCTTTCAGTACTTAAAGGGGGCTTATAAGAAAGATGGGGACAAACTTTTTAGCAGGGCCTGTTGCGACAGGACAAGGGGGAATGGTTTTAAACTAAAAGAGGGTAGATTCAGACTAGATAGAAGGAAGAAATTTTTTACAATGAGGGTGGTGATACACTGGMACAGGTTGCCCAGAGAGGTGGTAGATGCCCCATCCCTGGAAACATTCAAGGTCAGGTTGGACGGGGCCCTGAGCAACCTGATCTAGTTGAAGATGTCCCTGCCCACGGCAGGGGGTTTGGACTAGATGACCTTTAACCCATTAACTAGACGACCCTTCCAACCCAAACTATTCTAGGATTCTATGATATCTATGCTTGATTAAGGCACTAACTTTTGTAGCATTTTAACTAACGTAACTTTAATTTTCCTTTAAAATAAATAGTTGAAGATTGTTTTTTAAAGAGTTATTTCTCTGCTAAGAGACAAAAAATAGCAAAAATCAGTAGAAGGAAATACTAGTATGAAAAGAAAGGCAGACACTTAAAAGGAGGACTGAGCATGAATGCCAGTTAAGTGACAGAGAAACACAAACCTTTTCTCTTACATCTTTTTCCTTATGGTGGAGGAAGCACATGCAAATSTGACTGAAATGCCTCAGCTCTTTTCTTAGTGCAAAAAGAGTCTCCTAAAAACATATTTAAGAAAAGTGACAGGACAAAGATGTTAAGGACTGTGATTCAATAGAGAATTACAGAACAAACAACAGTTGCATCTTTCTTCCACTGATATTATTCATTTAAGATAGCACAGCTGATGACATTATGAAAGAAGCTGACATCTCACAGTAGCAATAGCCAACTAGCTATGAACAACTTTAAAACCATATCTTGTTTTCAGGCACAATATCTGGGATAGAAAGGTCAATCCATAAAAATATAGACTTTCCCCCCACTCTGGTGCAGAAATGTGACAAATACTAATAGGACATGTGCATCTGTCACACTTGCTGAGGCTAGTGGTATTCAGCAAGTCACAAATTCTTTGTTTTTCCGTCTCTAGGATGGACAGCTCTAATAGCATGTAGTCCCTTATACAGCCCTCCAAGAAACTACAAGATTTGCAGAATTCGCTTCAGCTTATCCTTATAAAGCAGTGATAATGATTTACACTTTAGAGATGGAAGTAGAATCAGAAAAACTCTGGTCCATCCCACCTGATTTTCAATGTGAATTGCCTTCTGGAGTTGCTCTTCTCTCTCCCTCTATTGACTACAGAGGGAATGCAGTTTAACTACACCGCTAACTTTGGCACTCAGAAACTTAGACACCTCTATTTGTTAAGATGAATCCAGCAAGAGAGGCTATTTGATTTGCCCACAGCCACATAAAAGACTTTCTGATCCTTCACTAGGTCCCAGCTGCTGCACTGCACTGAGCTTTGAGCAGTCAATAGAAGAGGAATGCCCTTACAGGAGGGCTGGATTTCATGCTATGCAACTGTATCTTTGTAAGAAAGGGGATCCATCCCAGGGCATGCTGAGAATAAGCACAGGGGGAGGCAAAACATCGCCTTAACACTATTGGGGGAGAGGGGGGGTCCTAGAGCTGCTGTCCAGGAAATGTTCTTTTTTGCTCTTGGAACTTCTCCCTCTGCCAACATCCAGATCTGGCCCTGCAGAGCGGGCCGTAACATTGTGCTTCCAATCAGAATCTGCTCCCGTATGAAAGGCCAAATTAAAAAATGTGCTGCCCCATTATCAGTCAAGCTAACCGTGTCTGGACTGAAAGGCAGAACATATTAGAGCAGTGAGAGATGCAGACATCCACACAGGAATGGAATGGGACGGGAATAGATAGTGAATCAGCCACCAAACGGGTAACCTCCCAGCTAGCATTTCTCACACAAAACAAATGCCCGTGTCAGCGTCCTGTTCTGTACACACAGGAGCACYGGGGAAGGGGACAGAATGACAGATGCAGCAGCACTCAGTGTCGTCCGAAATCACCACAAACAGGAGCCGCACAGGTACACATTCACATGTGAACCAAAGCATAAACGAGTTTTCCTCTCTGGTGTCTTAAACTAGACTGTCTTCTGAAATACCTGCCAGAGCTTGGCACTATATAAAACCAATTAAGAAAGTAAGTAGTCAGCTGATGAGAAAATTACCACTTTCCTCAGAAAGTGGTAATTTTTTACTTTCTGCCAGAAATATGTAAGTAAAACAAGAAAATAAAAACAGAACAAAGCAACAGGACTTCCTGGAGTTTTCATTCTTTGCTGCTTAAAACAAGAAAACAACAAACTGTTTGGCAGTGGAACAAGTTCCTTATCTCCATCAAGCCCCAGGAATTTGATGCACATGTTTTGCAGTAAAAATAGAGGTGAACCATTGTTCACTTACTCTTTTGCGGACTGAAAAAGCATAAACACTTCTAAAAAAAAGAGGGCAAGACAGAGAGAAAATGCCTCAACTCAGTTTGGTTTCCTCAAAAAAACACACACATTATCTTCTTAGAAAGCTTGTTTTCTTCTGGCAATATGAGAATAGAAAAGCAACTTAAACTTCTAGAAGCACAACTCTGGGTTTCAAAATTACATGGAGAGGCCAACCTTGGGAGAATTTTCCGAAACTGCAGCTAGTTGCCACAGGAGAGAAAAATACGTACACTGGAGAGCTGGCAGGATCATCTGCAAATAAAAACACACATCCTTTATTTACATGAAAGGCTCAACAGCAAAAAGCTTAGGACTAAAACAAAGCATCCAAGCCTGACATTCCGCATGCTGCTTGCACGACCATTTCTGCACTGTAAAGTATTTAGACCCTCAAAATAAACTTAATAGGTTTACATACAAGCAAACGTTGCCTCCTGAGAAACTTCATTACTAAGGTGCTGCCTCTGCAGAACTCTGACATCTTGATGAGTTCAAAGAAAGTAACCATGTACTAAAAAGGGTATTCACAGAGGCTAACTTTAGCTTAGCTTCTTAGGATTTCTCTGCAGTCTTTGGTGAAAGGCAGACTCCTCCAGAGGGCAATTCAGAGCAGAAGCCAAACCTTGGTGCCTAGACTCCATCTAAAGGAGTCCACCTCTACCCACTGGCCACAGGCTCTCTCTACCCAGCTAAATTTCACCCCTTTCCAAATAACCTCAAGTTCTCTCCTGAAAACAGGGGCTGATTAACATTCATGACTGCTAGAGTGTTTCACCTTGTAATCCCAGGATATACACCTCTATTTTGGCACAGCCAATGTTTGAGTTGAGACCAGACAACCAAAAGGATGCCATTGAGACAACTGGTAATTACAAACCATCTTCACCAAGAGTCAATCTGCAAGCAACAGGTCCAAAGTATTCCAATTTCTGGTTACATGCAATCTGTAAGGAGGACCTCACAGTCCCAACAATTTCATATGTACTGAGAGCAAGACTGCAATCAATGGGAAGTACTGAGCATAACAAAGAATCAATCCAGATGTCAGATGATTATCATAGTTTTGGACAATCTCCAAAATGAACGAATCTATGGCATGAATTTACCGATTCCAATAACGTTATACTGAAGACAGCCTCAGTTTCCCAAACTGAGAACTGGAGACAGTATCTTCCTGCCTCATAGGACATTGATATATAAGATTATTTAATATTTCCTAATTTTCCTGCTTTCAACAAGAAAAACCTCTTCCAATGTTAAATATTAACAACTCACCAGAACAGGCAAACTCCGATGTTCCATTTCAAACACCAGCAACCTTAATGTCTTGTCATACAGATTCCACTTGGTGAGATCATGGGCACTGCAAGTGAAAAAGAAACAATAATGATACACTAAGCAAGAAATGAAATCTCACCTGACCAAACAGGTTAAATGTGTCCTGTTTTTGCCTTCATCTGATGTACAGCAATAACTTTAAACAATTAATTATTAATTATATGGGGGAGAGGAATGAAATTAAGTTTTTCATGATCTAATGCTGCAACCTTTAGTCCATAGCTTTACAGTCTGCATTCCTACCATAAAACTGCAGTGTCGTGAGGAGAGGAAAAAGAAGCTTGAGTTCTGTACCTTTTCCTATATACTCTATCCACACTCTAAGTGCCCAAAAAGGTCGAAAGAACAATTTCCCACCTTGCTTTAAAGGAGTGTTTCTAATAGTCTTGAGTGTTCACAACTCAACATTAGACTTCTCTTTGCAAAAACAGAGCTGCCCTAGCATGCAAGATAGGTAAAAGACACATTGAGAAGGCGGCCCAATTCCCCCACCCTCTACTATCTTGCATGATCGTTTACTTGAACAATCCCTGGCAAACCAAGCTTTTGAGAAATCCATCTTTTAACGAAAGAAGATCAAATAAATGAAAACAAACAAAGCAAATTACATCTGCTGGGAAAAAAAGACGGCATTCACTATACAGTGAATACAGGTCACTATTCAGACTGACCACCAGTGTTGACAGTAAGGCAGTGCAAAAGCATCTAGCTAGAGGGGAGGCACCACAGAGAGGATCTCTGTGCCCACTCCGACATCCCAACTGTAGCACACACTTCTTAGCCACATTAGGGCTGATGCTCCAACCTCGGTAAGGAGTCCAAAAAGAATTCCATATCCAAGAGTACAGTTCTGTTAAGAAGAAACTAAACCTTGCAGCACCTCTCATAGGGATCATTTTCATTCTCTTGTGAAAAATCTTATTAAACCCAACAAACAAGAGCAATTCTCACTTTGCACCTGTTAGGTTAACACTTAGGTATATGGGGAAGTAAATTGTGTAAACAAACATCTCACTTATGAAAAGCTGCTACTCTTCTCAAAGCAGAGTGCATCCGGGAAACTTCTCCTGCATCCGTACAAAATCCTTCTTCCTAAATTATGAAAGTTTGGGAAAGAGAAAGGAATTAGCCAGAGTGGGGAAAGGTAACTGCTATGTTGTCTTCCCAACCAACCCACAAGCTTGAATTACTCTCCTCCAGCCCTCCCCAGTCCCTTCACCTTTAACCATGCTACTCATGTCTTTCTCTACAGTAAAATGAAAACAACACGTCGACTACACAGCAATTTTGTATAAGGAAATGTCCCTGTCGTTAATAAACCCACAGCAGCCTCCCTAGACTACAGTATTGCTAATACAGAGTAAAAACGAGCAATTAGGCTAACACAGAAGTGCTAACCCTCAGACTCATGGTCCCTCACACAGTTGTTAGGGATCTCTGGAAAGCTAACTGTTCACATGCTGCTGACTCTCCTCGCTTCCAACTGCCAGAACACATTCAAAGATAGCTAAAAATATATTAAATACTTTCCCATAGATGCAACTGCTGTAGTTTCCACAAGTATACTACGTGATTATGGGAGACGGTATATACAACCAGGAATTAGAAGGGAGGGGTTCCAGGAGAAAAATCTCTTTATTTAGATATGGATCACACTACGAAGGAGTTGAAGAATCCCTGGTCTAGCACTTATCTTGTTTCTCTTAAGTACACATTCTCCCACATTGACATAGATATCTATTTAAGACCAACAAAATAAATCCAATCTGAGGTTAGGGGATTTTTTGGCTTGACACATTTTACAATATCCCAGTGTCCAATAAAAACCTGCCAGTGTTAACTCTCATACCATGGCATGACACCTGTTCATGACGGCACAGTTGATCAGATCAGCTGCGGGCTTCTGTTGTTCAGTTCAGCCAGCAAGCTATTCATATCACCACCAGCTGTTTCTGCTTTTTAGAACTAATGAAAAACTTTGAGGGAGACTCTGCAGTCCTCCTTCAAGGGRAAAGTCATCATTTCAAAGACCCCAAAGCTATATAATCTGCATTAYAGACTGCTGGTCTGTTTTTTTTTCCTCATACTATCTCTACAGCCAAAGTGGCAGCACAAAGGGCATCTTGTGTACAGTCAAATATGTAGAAGTACAGAACTATACCTTTTGGGAAGTCTCATCACCTATAGATCCACCGTACTTCTTGGCTGATCTTGCACATAGTATCTTTGGCACAGTAATGGAGCAACTACGGAGCAACTATGGAGCTTAGGTCGAGAATATTCAGAAGACATAAAATGACCTGGTGCTGGTGTGGACTACCTCGTTTATTATTTTCCCCACTTTATTCCTGCCAAAGTACATCTGCTTCCTGAAAATGTAAACAGTCAATCTTTTCAGAGGTGCAAACTCATCTTTGAAAGCTCTGCTCCCCTCAAGCAGAGAAACAGCAGGCAAAGAATAGTTTCATATCCCCCTTAATTTTTTTGTCTTCTTTTTTCATAGGGAAACTGTTTATCTCCACAATGAGTCACACTCACCTTTTGCCAGAAGCCATCTAGTAGCTGGTTAAGCTGTCCCATCAACTCATCTATCAGTTGAGTTCGGGCACAATCCACCTGGCTGTAAATGGCAATTTCTTCACTGCAGAGGATATAATAAATCCTGGAGGAAGCCTCAAGAACAGACATGTCAGAGTGTTTGGCCACAATGTCTTTTACCTCTCTCAGCAAAGCATCCAAATGCTGCAAGTGATAAAAGGGGTATTATAGGTAAACCTACAAAAATCCACTTATGCTTTAGATATGTTTCGCTAGGCCCATGTATCTCTACAGGTCATACAACCAACATGAAATAAATGCCTGTCTGAGAAGCAAAGGGGCAGGATTAGAGGGTACAACTTTTTTTTCTGGGTGTATAGCTCTTTTTCATTATTATCGTCTCAGGATCTTCCTACAGAAAGAAGCAACTGCTTTAAGTTCTACTTTAGCAATACACGTTTGGCACTACATAAAAATAAAGACAAAGGTAGGGAATAAAAAATGCCTTTCCAAAGGACAGGTGTGTCTCCAAACAATGGAAATTGTCTCCCTCAGCAGCAGAGGATGGAGAATGTTTCAGATCATGTCAGCAACTGGGGTCTTAACTCTTAGTGAGAGGAGGTAACTTCTGCCATTCTGCTGACTCTCTCTCTTCCAGTTAACATTTTGTGCTGAAATTAACCTAGGAGTGTTCGCCTAACATTACCTCCCTGTAAACATCCATGCTTAAGAATACATTACGCTATTTCAAGGATTTCATCCATCCATTTCTGACCACCCCTCTCCCATCAGCAGATATACTATCTCCATTCTTATCTTTCAGTTGCTATCATTCCCCAGCAGCTGGGAGTCAGTCTTCAAGGAGAATGAAACCTATTCTGTAGTAAACTCCTGGGAGGCACTAGCTTAGACACATGGCATAACCCACACTCTCTCCACCCAATAATGAAAAAGCCAGGGCCGGGCCTACCACGTGAAACCACAAATCATTATCTGCCAGGGCCAGTCACAGCATATCGGAACCGACAAGCACTTAGGCTTTTCTTTGGCAGACCCAAATAAAAAAGTAAAGCCTGAGTAAGACCACCTTCCTCAAGGTATGAGACCATTTCGTTATATTTCAACAGCCTCCTGCTTGTTCCAAGTCACACTAAACTCTGTACATTGTCACATAAATTTAGTACATTCCACATGAAATGACTACCCCATTTCTATTCACCTTCTCTAGATGTCCCGTACTGTAAACATCTAAATCATAATACTGAGGAATCTGCAGAAGATTTGCCACTTTTTGTGCATCTGTTGAATACTGCAGAGAAAAAACAGGGTATGAGTACACTGTAGGAATTTTAATGAAATATTTAACATGCATTCACGGAGCAGCTGTTAGTTACCTTTGCCAAGAGTTGAGGAAGCACCATAATAAAGTGCTCAGTAATTTTGGTACAATCTTCCAATTGCACTTTCTTCTCTTTTACTGACAGAATCTGCAGACAAAGCATTTCGTTTCAATTATAAAATCTCTTAGATTTTAGTAGAATTTTACATGTAACCAAGGTTAACTCACATGCCTTTGTCTAAAGCATATCAAGCTAAGATAAAGATACTTTTCCATGGAGACAACCAGATGCTTTTTTATTTTTTTGTTAACCTTAWATTAGATGCAAATTGCTGAACAGCTATATCTTGTGGATAAAATGCTCACCATTTGTCAATAACATGTTTCAACTGGCTTTCCTCTAATGCTCATCTCCTTCAACATCCACTACTAGTAAGATCTAGAGGTCAAAAGACACTGTGTCGTTTCATAAGAATAAGCCATTTTATTGCCAAAGATATACGTACCACTAGGAACATGCTGTTTGGCAAAGCACATAAGGTAAAGAGAATGTGATTACAGGACAACAAATAAGACTAAGATGCACTGACTTTTTTGGCTGCACCTCTGCCCACTGGAGGATGACCTTCAGCTGCTTCTCTAACCGTTGCGAGGATAATTTCAATGAGAGCATTTTCATGGGCATCACTCAGTGCTGTAAGTAAATCAGTCTCCTTTCAGCATCACACAAAAGAAAAATGAAGATGCAGCAACAGCTAATGTAAAGCCTACTCATTTATCTTAGTAACTGTTGAAGGACACTACAGAAAGAAAGATGCAGTGTTGCTAAATAAACACCTAAAGAGGGTTTGATTTAATTTGAAGAAAATTATTTTCTACATTTACTGAACACAAAAGCAATTATTCCTCTCATGGCTAAACTTTTTAGGGCAGTTGGGTTCCCAAAAACACAGGCTGCTTTAATGAGGCCTACTCCTACCGACTACCTCATTTAGGACAAACCTGCTTCTTGAGTACCAAAATGCTTTGAAGCACTGGGTCTACAAACTTTGATTTCAATCACACAACCACCTCCAGTTCTACTACAACAGCTATTATTTAAGTTCACTTTAAAATACTTCTACAAAAAATTAATCCTCTAGAGTGTTAGACGTCTATGAACTCAGCACATTATTCATTTTCTTTTCAGGCATGAACAATAGCCCAACAATACTGCACTTCAATCAATTGACAATTTTAGATTCTTAAGTTTTGGACAAACAAACAAAACAAGTGAATGCTACGTAAGCATTATGACTTAGAATCATAGAATCATAGAATCATTAAGGTTGGAAAAGACCTTTAAGATCATCGAGTCCAACCATCAACCCAGTACCCATGCCCACTAAACCAAGTCCCGAAGCACCTCATCCACACGTTTTTTGAACACCTCCAGGGATGGTGACTCCACCACTTCCCTGGGTAGCCTGTTCCAATGCCTGACTACCCTTTCAGTGAARAAATTTTTCCTAATATCCAATCTAAACNTCCCCTGGCGCAACTTGAGGCCATTTCCTCTCGTCCTATCRCTTGTTACTTGGGAGAAGAGACCARCACCCRTCTCTCTACAGCCTCCTYTCAGRTAGTTGTAGAGAGCRATAAGGTCTCCCCTCAGCCTCCTCTTCTCYAGGCTAAACAACCCCAGCTCCCTCAGCCGCTCCTCATAAGACCTGTTCTCCAGACCCTTCACCAGCCTCGTCGCCCGTCTCTGGATGCGCTCCAGCACCTCCATGTCCTTCTTGTAGTGAGGGGCCCAAAACTGAACGCAGTATTCGAGGTGCTTAATTATGCAAGTATTCTTGCAAAATTTCTAAACTAACATTACATAAATACAGAATACTGAATAAAACAAATATGTTGATACAAATACCACATTGCCAGTGTATTGAGTTGCATCTGCTTTGTGGCCCTTGGGGACCACAATTTGGGATCAAAGGGTATTGCAATATGGAATGATCCTAAACCAGCCGCAGGCAAAGTTCAAAAAACAGTATCAAGAGATTCATTCAGACAAAACTAAGCACTTTGCTTACCCACCTTCTCCGTGTTCTTCAGCATTTTTTAATAGAAGAGTGGTCATGCACTCCCAGTCCTTCAGGAATTTGCCTGCCCAGTCCCACAAGCTGTCTATGAGGTATGCAACGTGTTTGTGTAGCTAGGGATTAAAAACACAAGCTTACAGAAGCAAATACATCATTAAAAAAAATACAGCTTCATATGTTTCTCTCCCTTTTTTCAATTACAAAGCTTTGTCATTCACACATATATTCACACACAGTATTCCAACATACTTAGTTTGAGGCTAATAAACATTTAAACACCATGTCTTCAATCTGATACAAAGCAGGAAAGTGGGGAAAAAAAGCAGGAAAAATAGGAAAAAAGCTTTTCTCTTTTTAGGATACCTTTCCTTTGTAATTTAAGTAATCTCTTTAAAACTAGCTTCTGTATTGCTTTTGTATTGCTGATCACAAACTAAAAATCCAACCCTGGGACTAGAAACGAGTCAATATTTTAAGCAATGTCTGGGAAATTCTTTGTGGAAGGACTCAAAACTGCTATGCCTGAGACACTTTGRCCAGACATAGGTCTGCACCACTGCAAAAGCCGAATATCAAAGTACAGCACTTAAGCTGATAAAACTCTCAGCAAAACTACACAGTTCTTMGCATAGAGCCATGGTACAGCCACCCATCTCTGCCTGCAGAAAGACACGGACACATACTAAAAAACCCTCRCTCAGTGGCATTAGTCTTTCAGGTTGTTTTCAGATGCTGCTTCAGCACTGATTCTCTCCATTAGCATAGTTGTAAATTAGTTTTAACACAACAGAACAGCAATGTCTTCATTAAAAACTCTACCTAGAGAGTGACAACATCCCAAATTCCAAACATTTCAGAGCTCACCACCTGCAATAACTTTCAAAAGGAAGTCAATAGTTGATTTAACATGCAACACTGGATTTAAAAGGCTTACTGCATGGACTATTCTCCTCACCTCACTCTCCAGGAAAAAACGTATTAATCTTTTCAACTGGTCAGTACTCGCCCCAGACTTCCCTCCTCCTTTGGGCTGAACTTCTTCATCTCCCTCATGGCTAAGCAGCCTGCCAACAGAAAAGGAAGTCAGTCTACTTCTGCCACATTCTCCTTATACTCATTTGCCAATGTAACACTAATTCCGTCAAGATCCCAAGGATTGTATTTCTTCTAAATGTCTACTTATTTACTGCAAATCACATTAGACTTTATTATCAGATTAAAGGAAACAAGATTAGATTGTTTTTAATTATGGGATCTGCTATCCCTATGGATGTAGAGACTATTTCTGACAGTTTCACAGGTACCCTGCCAGCTTTCTGGACAACAGATGCAGATTCCACAATGTTGAACATATAATGAGGTAGGCATTTGCTCATGCTTGAAAAGGGGCTTGCCCTAGGCTGAATTTAAACCTTAACAACAGAGTAGAGATATTACTACCTGACCATTATTCATATCATGGTACATTTTGGAACTGAAGCTTCTTAAAGAAAGCATAGTATCTTATAAGAGGCAATTTAGTCAACTTCACAAATACAGTGGAAAAACTGTTCTTCCTCTTCTGCCTGAAGTATGAAGCACAATATAACACTTCAATTTCCATCTCCCTCTTTATCCAAAATCAGCGTGACTGAACTGCTCACAAAAAATGCTAATCCCAAAATAAATACTAAAAGGCCATCCCCACAGATTAATGGAAGGTCCAAATGGCTTGGATTTAAGAGCATGACCACACTACTCAATGTCAGTAAAAGCTTATACTTTCAGAAAGTGCTTCTGCTGGTATAATTTATGCCAGCTAAGCAGGTAACCTAAGTTAAAAATGCAGACACTGAGGAGATTTCATGCAAACCAAGAAGAAGGGGGGGAAAAAAGCATAAGCATTTATACTAAAACTTCTAYCAGTATGACCAGGGAAAGGAGGGTGTCACTAACATCTCTATCACACTAGAATGAACATTTCTATACTGGCAAAAGTGCTGGAGAGAAGAACTGGGCAAACAAGAACAAGGATGAGGTTTACAGGGTTAAAGTGTCCACACTGCACTGGGAAGCTGGGTAGAAAAAGTAAAGTTATCAGGGCAACAACCACTTCAATGGCAAAAAGCAGCAGTGTTCTGAGAGGAAAAACACCTGATTTACGATARAATATTAGGACCAACACAAAAGACTAAGTAAGACTAGCAGATGTGATAGAAGACCCATCAAAACAGAAATTTATCTTCATTTGTCTTTCTGTTGGACTTGGCTCCACAAACCCCAGAGTGTCAGCAGTCCAGCTAGATAGGAAGAGACAGCTAGGAGGAGATTCTGCACGTGTGAGAAACACAAATCATTATTATTTCTGAATTTTTCCCCACAAAAGTCTTGCCAAAATATTTTTATTTTCATTCTTCTTTGTAAGGCAAAATTATTTCTCTCAGCTGTAGAGACAGAATATTTATTTCTTCTCTTTTTAGCACGCCAACTCCATTCACTTTATGCAACCATTGTTATAAGAAGCCCATTTATAAGAGTTACTCTTGGGGAAGATAAACCCTGTACTTCATTAACCTGACAGAAAATTAGGAGGGCTTTTTAATCTGCTGCATCTCTCATTATTCAAAGCCTTTACAGTGTACAAGGCAACTTCCAAAGGGAGAAGAGGCGGCCATTTTTGTGATTAATCACCAAAGCTATGGAAATCCAGCAGATGCCAGGTGATGAATTAGCTTGTAAAAAGCAAAGCAACAGGAAAAGAAAGTAGAAATAGAGGAGGTATGCTCTCAACATAGCATGGCATCTGTGGATCAGTCAGTTGTTTCATATCTTCTATGTTAGTCTTGCAACTTTTCTCATGCCTGTTGTGCCAGGGTTGTGCAGGGGAACAAATGATTACACCCAGACAGCATTTCTCTTCTGATTCAGCAGAAGAAAGCACATCTACTATCCTCGTGGTACACACTTTCACCAGAAAAATGAATGCTTAATGTCCCTCTTAAATAAATCCACCTTCATTCTGAAACAAATGAGAATATGTAAGAAGTAGGCATGCAGACAGGCAGGCAGAGATACCTTTTATAAAGGAATTCCCCAGCTGCTACTGCAAGCGGACGGTGTGTGGTATAAACAAACTGGTATAATGTTTCACAGTCTTCAGCTGATAACACATCCTCACAGTTCCTAGGCAAAAATAACAACGGAAGTTATAGTTCAGGTTTATCTGCAAAGAATATTATGAATGCTATGTCCAGCTTTTACTAGACCTGATTCTCCATAGCTGTGCAATTTGTTTACACAGCTGAATTTTTGTAGGACATATCTAAAAATGCTATCAAACAAAATTGGCAGCATTCTTTTACTCACTTTGTAGAGAAACAGAGGTCTGTGCAAGCCATGACGAATCAGGCCCACTGCATGGACATGAACATTAATTTAATTAAGGTTGATTAGTGGTCATGGTAAAAAGAGCAATAGTAATAAAATAGGAAAATCATGCCTCTACTTTATGCTTAGATATTCACCATAGGAGATAATAAACAAGAAGCAGCCTTCATTTTACAGTACAAATTCTTTTTAAATGATTTATTGCAATATTTTAAAACCTATATTCTATTACACTAGGCTTGTACAGAGTCACATGTAAAAAGAAATCAAAACACATTCTTGATAGCATGCTTTTGACTGTGACCTATCTGCACAAAAACACTCAAAGTCACAATTTTTTTCATTCAGCTACACATCTTGAGAATACCACATGCCAACTAGTAAACCTAGAACACTGTATGAGAGGTAGAAATGGTATTAATATCAACCTTTCACAAAAAGGAAACTGAAGCATCAAGGTTGAATAACCCACCGAAGAGCTACCAGAGGAGTGAAGCCCAAAGCAAGGATCACAGTTTCAGAATGCCTGCTTCTTACTGCCATAGCAATGTAATTAGACTAAGCTACTTCAGAGAATGAAAGAGCAACATACAAGATCCTTATATTTACTACAGCCAGGTGAGGGGAAAGGGTTTTTATTTATTACTGCACTCAATCCTCAGGTAGTAACAGTTTAAAACCATCTACAGCTGTGGTCCAATACCTTCTCTAAAACTGAGGATTCATGCTCTTCATTTGCTGGGAGTGATGTCTTACAAAAATTAGCAGCCCTTCCTGTGCTTGCCCATTTGTCTCCAAACCCACTGCACCCTTTAGCATCCTCACAAGTCACAAAGCCCCAAAACATCCTCCAACCTGACTGAAAAAAGGTGAGCTCACATTAGGCAAGAGTATCACTGGAGTGTCCATTGCAAATATTTTTTAGCACTCTGGGATTTAAAATCGGGGGGGGGGAAGACAGCACTCATTTCTCAAAGCCACTAGCCTCTCATTTATAGACGTTGATATCCCATGAGTTTTAGCTTTACAATGTATTTACTCATGTATCACTTTTTCACATTTTTTCCAAGGTTGCTTACAATGGTATATGGAACAGTAAAAAGGTCTTCAAATGAAAGTGCTGATGGTATGTCTCCAAAAGTGATGGGTCAATCTCACAAGATAATAATAGAATAGAATCATAGAATCACTAAGGTTGGAAAAGACCTCTAAGATCATCAAGTCCAACGGCTGACCCAACACCACCATGTCCACTAAACCATGTCCCAAAGTGCCACATCTACACGTTTCTTGAACGCCTCCAGTGATGGTGACTCCACCACTTCCCTGGGCAGCCTGTTCCAATGCTTGACTACCCTTTTGGTGAAGAAATTTTTGCTAATGTCCAATCTAAACCT